>JAKWBJ010000057.1:1502500-1705000 GCA_023159175.1 Wohlfahrtia magnifica
GCGCTATGAGAAAAAAGATAATGAGCCTATTCAGGACGAACAGGCTTATGAATTAAAAATGTATAAAGAGAAGATACACCTACATCAGTGCCTTCAAAACTGTATTTTGGGATTTTAGTCTTTTGGTTTGTGTCAAGACTGTCAATGTGTCACTCTGGTAATGCTATACTTATTTGTGTCTTTGACAGCGTTACCAACTTATGGGTAATAATGTAGCTGAATTAATAGCTGAATAGAACGTTTCAGAAGGTTACGGACTGTACTAGAATATTCGTAACAGATGGCAGTCAGGACGCCGCTTGCCTATATTAGTTGGTTATAGTTTGGCAGTCATAGTATAGAGTCGTACTAAGAGTCGTGTATAGAGTAAATTGGTGTATTAAGTGGAAGATAAATAAGTTGGATACTGTATAGTTATAATTGTATAAAGTGGAAGTTAAATAAACGAGTGCTACAAAGTAAAACATTAAATTCGCTGCATTTATTTTATTTAACGTAATTACAAATAAACGTAAATAAATTTAACGTAAAAAAGGTTAAAACGTAACAATACATGAAGATCTTTTAATTTATTTTTTTGTTGGTTTCCATGTACCTAGTCTGTACATATAATACACTCTCTTTTTACTTATAGAAAAGAGATCAAATAATTGAGGGTTGTCAAGTATGACCGCAGCAGCCAATAGATTAACGCTCGACCTTGCTTTTTTTGTATGGCGAATAGCAGAAATGGAGATCAAATATTATAATGTCTTCGGATTCTGACTACAATAATACAGTTAACGTTTTAGAAATAAGGTCTGACGATTCCGCCATACTAAGAAACATGCCAAACAAACAATTTGTTTTTTCGAATTAATGCCTAGGCGAACGCTAATAGTTAAGAATTGAAAAAAATATTATTGCTACCTGCGCACCCTATATACTTAAGTTCTTGGCATGTAATAAATATGCGTCGTAATTCTTAAAATCAAAATAATTTTCCAAATATAAGTATTAGGCAAATATTCTTTCGAGATTAATCATAGTATTTTTTTAAATCTCTTCTAAAAACTTTGACTTACAATGCTTAAGTGTAATATGGTAATGATATTTTAATATTGTATAAAATACTATGTGTTCAAGTATTGTATGTGTGATTTTTTTTAATTTAATAATTATGAAAATGTGACTGACGTTGTTAAGAAAGAGGTCAGCCTTTTTCCTATAAGATGTTATCGCTTAGCAATAACAAGTACAAATACTAAATCAATACATAAAATAATTTAAGATAAGACACACAAAACAGAAAAATGAAATCTTAAAAACAACTTAATAACAACCAAGCAGTAGCTGTTGTACAGCATCAACATCTACTTAAAAACAATATTATCTCTTATTGTGAATCAAATCACATTATAAATATGAACATTTTAAGCCGAATTGACAAACGGACGGACAGACTTGCAGGCGGAAGGGCAAATAGCTAAACGATCAGCCCCATCGACTTAACGAGTAAAACAACGATGACTTAGATCTGTAAATCAAATCCAGCTATCAAAATTTATTCTAAATTGATGTCACACTAACATGTAGATGTTGATAATTTTATGATAATGTAACCAATCGATAATTCTCTGTTTCAAAAGTGATTTTATATACATTTTGAGCTTAAAATTTTTATTAATGTGTTTAAGTTTTGTTGATATATGTAAATACTTTTCTACTTCTCTATATCAATCCATATATTTTCTTGGTATGTATTTGAAGATAAACTCTGTTTAAAGTTCATTGAAACCGTGATAAATCCTCTTTATAGCTCATCATTGATTATCACTGTTAGTGTCTCGAATGTTCACAATGATTTCTGTTGTATATACTTCTATATATTTATTCGAATATGATACACAAATAAAATTGGAGCAAATTTAAATTATAAAAAAATACATATGAGGGAATACATATTAATATGGACAAAAGTATAGGGTAATGGATATGCGTGTATGTATGCACATGCATACATATTTATAATTTGCAAATACAATTACATATATTTGTTATTTTTGTAAAAATATTAAAGTAAAATATCATTTTAATTGTTGGATTTTAAAAGTTTTATTTTTTATTGTTCTCGTTTATAAACACGCCTATGTATTCAATATTTGACCAATTGGAAACAAGTTGCGATTTTGAAGAGATATTTCATTATGGTTACGATAAATGTTTATCGAATCGAAATAGTTCTTATTTATAAACCAACACGATTTTTGACAATCGAACTGTTATCTGGACGACAAAAGATAATATTATAGCAAAAATAAAATAAATAAATCGAAATATGTACATATGTATATGCATATACGGTAAGACCTAAATAAATTTTAAAACCCATTGATTTTTAGGAACTTATTCAAAGGTACTAATGTATGCATATATGTACATAAAGATTTGAATGCATATATGTGCATATAGTATATAATATGTATTCTTATGTGAATTTATGTAAGAATGGTAATATGTAATTACGTACATATGTTTACACATTTTAAACATTTCAACATTTTTGTAAAATAGTGCTAGCAAACTGTACCTTTTATACAGTTTGAATTAACTTACGAGTAGCACTTTGTATAAACTAAATACAATAATAGATTTTGACATTCGGGATCCATGCTTTATTTTTATTATTTTTTATTTTTTAATTATATTGTATTTCATTAAATGTTATTATTTATTAGCTTTTTTATACGCTTTATCTTCAAGTAATAAAAATATAATGGTAGTAGCACCATCGACTTTGCTACTACACTTGAAAAGATAAACATATTTTATTGCTTTTCGATCAGATAAAGTGGCAGAATGTGAGTTTATGTGATATGATATCCATTCCACAGTCCATAGAAAATAATACGAAACCACATACATACATACATATGTATATTGAAGGTATAACATACATACATGCCTGTTGTATGTTAAACATGTTTTTTTATTTGTTGATCAGGAAATAGGTTTTAATATTAGTAGTAGTAGTTATCTTGCAAAATATCTGATAATAAAAAATATATTTTATCACATTTCAATTGTTGGCTAAGCTTTAAATTTTTTTAATTTATACATATTGTATATAGTTTTTTGTGCAAATTTCTCGTCAGCTCGAATTAATGTTCGTTAACGTTCGCACTGAAGATGGGTGCAATTTAAAATCTAAGAATTTATACCTTAACTAGATTTTCTCATCCGGCGTTGTCCGGAAATCTATGTGCATACAATATATATACATATATTATAAATAGGAGATAAATTCCCTTTATAACCGATCTTATCCATTTTTTGCCACCTGTATATTTTTATTATAAATGCTAAGACGACTTTTAAAGTCTACCACTGATAATTATTTAGATATCTATTATTACATTTTTATGGGATGTGCCACGCCCTCTCTTATTGTAAGGTTAATTTTTTAACTTTACAATAGAATAGCAAGTGGTAAGTTTGAAGAATATATTTTATAGTTCCCAAGATCTACGATAATAACAACGTGTTTCGTAGGAATAGACTCATAAACTAACTGAATAAACAAAATTATTTCTCATATGACCTAACTTAGGCCGTTTTTCCACAATTTTAATCTCTCCCAGGTCCAAATTTGAAAAAAAAAACAATTTATAACGCTTTCGTTAAATCTATTTGTGTTCTAAATTTCATCAAAATCGAAATATTAGCAACCAAAAATTTTTGAAAAGAAAAATATGTCATTTTAAAAGAAAAGTCTCATATTTTACCCGTTTTCTCCGATTTTAAACTCTCCTGGATCCAATTTTGAAAAATTTGCACTTTCATTAGACAGATTTATTTGCATTTCAATTTTTAACAAAATGAAAAGGTTAAAAAAACATTTTAATTAGGAGCTAAAAAGTATTTTAAACTCCTATGACCAAATTTGGAGTGAATTCCTACGATTTTAACTTCTTCCAGGCCCAATTTCCAAATTTCATCAAAAGTGGTTCAATCGTTTACACGTCCTCATAATCAAAATTATTTTTCATATGACATATTTTTTCCGATTTTAACCTCTTTAAGGTCCGAGTAAAGTTTTTTTTAAGCAAAGTGCATTTTTTGCAATATCTATGTAGTTTTGGTAAAAAATACTTTATTTTCTTAATAAACAAAAGCGTTATAAAAACTGATATTGTGTTTGTTTTATTAAAAAAATGCATTGCTTATGGCATGTCTATAAAGTTTATGACGAAAAATCTTTTTTAAATTAAATAAATTAGCAAGTGTTCAATTTGTTATAAAAGTTATATTGAGAAAACTCATTTTAAAAATAGCATTAAAAACAGGTAAAAAAAAATTATAGTCGATAGGTGTGAAAAGTAACTTGTGCTTAGATATCCTGCTTAGTATATCGCTGCTATTTGTGGAGATTACACTACCAATGTAGTTGGAGGAGTTGACTGACATTCTCAATTATGTCGCAAATGACTTCAAAATTACTGTTTTGTGTTTCTTCTTCGAAGAATTTTTATGCCAGAAACGTATGTTATGTGTGCTGTGGCACCTTTCATAGAAAACTATAAAATTTTTTAGTACTTCTAAGCGGAGGAAGTGTGGTACTTGTTGTCGAAATCATTCTTTGTGACAAGATGTCATGTGTGAAGCGGACCTGGCTGATCTCAGTACCTCTAAATAGGTTTTATTTAAATTGAACTTCGAACTTTGGGTCTAAATCTATAAATCAAAAACTATTTTTTAATAACAATAAATTGCATAGGAATAACAATAACGTAATTTTCGCAAGCCTAAGTGATTTACAGAATAAACATTGCTTTCTTTTAACCTAAATTCTTCCGGTTTAAAATATAAATATCTACTAAACTGGAACACTTTGTACTATAACTTTCACTAAACTTTTTTTTGATAATAGAATCAATATCTAAGACATCTGTTTCGATTTCATTTATTTCTAACAGGTTGTTACCGTTGTAACTGTATATTGAGAATGTCAATACCAGCGTCGCCATATGAAAATTTTGGCCAACATAACAAATACCGTTAACTTTCAGCGTGTTTACTATTTGTAAAAAAGTTTCTTACGAGTTCAGATTTTTTTCAAAATTTGCCAGAGATTTGGAGGAGAGAATACTTGTACAAATGCTTTGAAAAAATAATACATTTTATAAATTTAATGCTGATTTACTTGGTCGGCCCAAGAATTTCGTTTTAATGTACTCAAGCCTCAAAAAGTATCAGAAAAACATGGTGCTGTGAGAAAAACCAGCTATGTTACGGACGCTTATACCGCCATGCTGCCCAACTGAGATCAGTTTAAGTCTTTGAAAGCGATTACGGCTGAAATAAATAATCAACTTTTCTAAAAGAACTGTGCGGTGTATATCTTGTGACATTTATCTTCTAAGAATAATAGCTCGTAAAGTTCCATTGTTAAATAAAACAAATTTACAGAAGAGGAAAAATTGGAATTACATATGTATGTACATATACATATACTCTAGAGTGATGAGACCAAGATAATATTTTGGAAATGATGCCTGACTTAATGTGAAAATATTTAATTAATTCCGTAATTAGTTCCTACAGAAAACGTAAAACGATTTTTTTTTGGGAATGAAACTACTTTCAAAATTACAAGCGATTTGATTTTTTTTACAATTTTTGTATTTTGATTTTTGATTACAAACCAAAAATTTTTGAAAACTACTTTTCGAGATAGATATCTACAACACATATGATGAAAAATTGGTATAAATATAACACATTTTATTTATTTTCTCAAAAAGAAAAAAAAATAAAATAAAATAAATAAATAACTAAATCGATCGGAATTGCAAATACGGAATCAAAACCATTTCGATCAGAATGTGTGACATACCTGAATGTTGGTGGTACCTATTTTAATGGTCATATGTGTATGTGTATCTTCCAGCAGTACACATATTAAATTATGATAGTCAACGATAGAAATTTATTTCCTCACAAGTTTAATTATTCTTTAACTTATTCTAAGCTAAGAGTTCAAATAAACTTCTTAGAAACATTTCTTATTTGTATCATTAATGTAGTATTTATAAATTATTTTTAATTATACATATCAAAATATATGAACATTGGCTTTATGTACACATAGGAAGATACGTGGAACCTCGTTTAATATTATAATGCTACTCATGAACGCAATTAATTATTTAGTTTTGTTTACTATAATTCTTTTAATACAAGAAATAAATTACAGTTAAGTAGATTATAATGAACGGCGGTTATAACAAATTTTCGCTAATAACGAGCCCTTCTAAAGTTCGCTACAATGATACCGTGTATGTAGATTATTATTATACAATATATATATATATATATATATATATATATATATATATATATATATATATATATATATATATATATATATATTATATCATATATATAATATATATTATATATATAATATATATATATATATATATGTATATATATATATAATAAAATATATATATAATAAAATATATATATGTATAATATATATATATATATATATTATATCATATATATAATATATATTATATATAATATATATATGTATATATATATATATATATATATATATATATATATATATATATATATATATATATATATATATAGTAAAAATCGTAATAATGAAGCGATTTTAAAATTTCCTTTTCTATTTATTTCTTATTAAGTTCTTAACACTTTTAATAAATATATATAAAAAACAATAAAACAAGGGAGATATATAATAACAACAAAATAACTAGTATGTATTCAGTTTTGCTCTCACTTGTTCTCAACTTAATTATTAGAACATTTTTAAATTTACCGTTACTTTATATTAAGAATTTGATGATTTTGCTGTAATCTTTAGTTTTGTTAGCATACTTTTAAATTTTAAATCATAATTGAATAATTACGTATGCGAAAGTGTCGTTTTTTAAATTCAAAACAAATAAAAGTAAATATACTTTAAAAATGAAGAGACTATCGCGTGCCGTGGAAAACTTGATAATGAATGAAGGATGGCTCTTCATCACGTATGATAGCTAAAGAACTTAATCTAAGCCAATAAATAATTATTAGAAGGCGAAAATGTCGAAATGTAGCTCTTCCAGCACAAGTTGGAGGACGCTGAAAACTATTTTCTGATGGGTACGCACGCCTTATGATGAGAAAGATGAGATTAGACACGTCTTTAACCCCAAGTTGGAAAAGTTCGAGCTACCTAGGTTGAATAGGATTGTGTTGACACTATCTGAGGGGGCAAAGTTCTTAGGAGTTTTCTTGGATAGAAAACTTAATTGGAGGGAGAATACCCTTCTGAGAATGAATAAGGGCTTTAACGCCTACTGTACGGTTAGAAATGTCATTGGTAGGAGATGGGGTCTTCGCCCGGCGATGGTGAAGTGGATCTATGAGTCCGTAGTCATACCTGTTCTCACGTATGGCTGTATCGTATGGTGGACAGCCTTGGATAATGCTAGTCGGAGGAGGCTTCTAAATAAGGTACGTAGGTGTGTTGCTTTGAGCATATCTGGTGCCTTTAGAAGTACTCCTCAGGCAGTGCTGGCCATTATCCTGGGCCTGACCTCCCTTGAGGTTGTGGTGAAGGGAAGGGCTGCTAGGAGTTTCTTGAGGATTTTTGAAGGGCGCCTGGCCAAGGCTCTGGGTTATGGACACTCTGCCATTTTGGGGGGACTTGACCCCAGTCAAGGCATTCGGTGACCTGTGCTGGTTCAACGGACTATATGGTCAGGGAATGCGACTTCGGCATATGCCCTGCAGCAGTTTTTCCGGATAGAGAGTCTTGGCGTGGGGTTGATGGACTTTTCGACGGCCACGCCATCTTTACAGATGAATCCAAGACCGAGGAGGGCACTGGCGCGGAAGTCTACCTGGTTGACAGTGAGACTAAACTGTCCTTTAGACTCCCGCATGAGTGCAGTTTTCAGGCCGAGATCTTCGCTGTTCTCAGAGCAGCTGAGCGTTTTCGCGATTTGGCTGTGGTGGATGGTGTGGTCTTCTACTTGGACCTTGCGTCGCTCTTGGATGTGTGCAGCGTTAAACTGTGCTCGGTTCCGGGGCATGCTGGCGTAAGGGGCAACGAGATTGCAGATGAACTGTTAGGTCTCAGCTGGGTGCTTAGGTGATACCTGGTCCTCCTTGGGCATCCGTCTCTTTTTTCTGTATGCCTCTTCTGATCCTCTTCTTCCTCTTCCTCTTCTTCTTCTTCATCTTCTTTTTCTTCTATTTCCTTCTCTGTCCTTCCTCACTACTTGTTTTCTAATTTGTTCTCTTCAGTTGAAAGGTTCTTTCCACAATAGACTACTGTGGTCTCTGGGTGGGGTACTTTTCGATACCGCCTTTCTTACCTACCTACCTACCTTAACCACAAAGGAAGCATCCATAGCAATTAATAAAAATATTATCCGATAGACAGTAAGAAGGGCGCTACACAACATTGGATACATCTCAGCTGTAAACATGCATTATCAGATAAGAATGTTTCGGCACGTTAAAAATTCGCCAGGCAATACAAAGATTGGACTGCTGATGACTGGAAACGAGTAATATGAATCCAAATATAACCGATATCAGCCTGATGGTAAATAGTATTACTAGCGTCGACAATATGATACCATTCAAGGACACCATGTTAAACAAACTGTAAAGCATGGTGGGCAACATCATGGTTTGGTGTCGCTTTACATGGAGGCATGTTGGTCCAATATAGATGGCCCAGAACATTCTGGCCGATTTGTGGATCTGAGCGCATACCCTAAGAAAAAAAATAGTTAAGGAATGTTTAAATGTGCAAAAATTTCTTTTGTTGCAGTTCCGACCTCAATTCAATTAAGAAATTATGGTCAATTGTGAAAAGATGGTTGGGGCAGTATCGAACAGCTTCGTCAAATTTAGCCGAGCTTTGGCAACGTGTGCAGCTGGTGTGGCACTAAAAAATACAAATATTTTTATTGTCGCCTTAAATGGCAAAAGTGAGTACATAAAAGTTATTTTAATTTCATTTCGTTTTTTTTCTGAATACATGGTTTTCTGTTTTGTTTTAAAAACATTATTGTAAAAAACTAAATAATAAATAAAATTTAAGAAAAAAATAATTTAATTCGCTTTGTTATTACCATATTATGCTCCTGCAAATGCAGCAAATACATACATGTACTCACCTCTGCTCGCCACTGTATATTATAAACTACTTCAAAAACTAAAAAAGATATAGAATATTTTTGAAAAGTTATATCTTGAAATCACAAAGAACACAAAATATTTAAATATACTTTTGATTCCTTAATTGCGACATATTCTTGAATAACTTCTTGATTGATTTAGTTTGTAGAAATTAATTTCTTTATTGGTAAAACTAAATAATAAATAAAATTTAAGAAAAAATAATTTAATTCGCTTTGTTATTACTATTTTTATGCTACTGCAAATGTAGAAAATACATACATGTACTCACCTCTGCTCCCCGCTGTATATTATCAACTACTTCAAAAACTAAAAAATATATGGAATATTTTTGAAAACTTATATCTTGAAATCACCGAGAACACAAAATATGTAAGTACACTTTTGATTCCTTAATTGCGACATATTTTTGGAAAACTTCTTGATTGATTTAGTTTGTAGAAAATAATTTCTGCATTGGTAACTTTAATAAACCTTGAAATTTTATTATTTTGCTTCTTATATACTATATAGAGAGACTTTATAGTTTTATTTTAATGTAAAAATTATGAGATTTCGTTGTTTGTATATCCTGTTAATAAATATTCTATTAAAGACTGATGAAAGTGTTTACAAATTCTATGCACATTTTCAATAACATTTAACAGAAATGATCAAAGGTGTTTTTAGATCCTTTTTGTTCAATAGCAAAGTTTTGTATTGAATACAAAATGTAACTTAAAAAGAAAACGATTTTATGTCGATTGAAAGTCTTGTTGAGATTTCAAATCGGTTTTAAAGCTACGTCGATGTTTGAAAACATCGATAATTTTATGATAATCATCGATTTTGAAAAACATCGTTAATAAAACCGATACATCGTTTTTTTTCCCTGTTTTACTTATCTATCATTTAAGAACTAAATATGAAATCAGAAGCAGTGCAACGGCTTATAGTCGTAAATAGTCGTTGAATAGTTCGACAATAATAAAAAACCTGGAAACAATTCATTAGACTTTGGGGAACATAGTGCAACTATAGCAACGATTGTAATACGAATGGAACAAAATTTCACTAACGATTTCGGAGAGTGTATATGTAAAGCCCTAAGAAAAGTGGTAAAAATTAAAATTCCGCTATATTTAAGCGAAAAGTGCAAAACTGAGCAAATGCAAACTCTTTTATATTATTGCCTTCTCTTATTCTAGTTTTTGGATTTAATTCTTTTTGTTGATTTTTTTTTTTTGAGATTTTAACAATGAATAAATGTGCAACTTCTAACCATGTCACACTTTTATACTGTACTGTTTTTGTTTTATGAGTATTGGATATTTTTATGTACTAGATGAAATGGAATAACTTTAAGAATTTTTATTGTATTAAAAAAAATAATAATAGAAAACATTATTTTTAGAATAACTCAAAATTTAAAGGTTTTAATGAAATTTGTAAAACTGGTTCTTTTATCGCTTCAACAGGCCTACCATTCACACGAAGGCGTTTTTCAAATAGGATAAAAGTAGTATTATCACTGTAGCACCTTGTTATTATTCTGAATATTGTTTTTTATTTAGAAATATTTTTACTCTTTGATTGTGTGTTAGTACAATGTTTCTTTTCAGTCAATCAAATAATCAATTAAAAGCGTATTCGTTACATATTAAGCCCATGA
This sequence comes from Wohlfahrtia magnifica, assembly GCA_023159175.1. Lineage (NCBI taxonomy): Eukaryota > Metazoa > Arthropoda > Insecta > Diptera > Sarcophagidae > Wohlfahrtia > Wohlfahrtia magnifica. Next base: position 1,513,371 of record JAKWBJ010000057.1, read on the forward strand.
TACAAAATAGGTAATTAAAGTAATAAATATTTATACTATCATTAATAACGAAATACCTACTCCTTGCATATATGTTCATATAATATTATAATATTATTAATTACTTACTTATGGGATGTTTACATGGATTTGAAATGAAAATCTCTTGAAAATATGGACTGCAGATTGCCAATACAAATTTATGGGCTTGTAGTAATTTTCCATCACAAGCTAATGTTACGTCTACCAGGTCGCCTCTATCGTATAGACTTTGAAATCCTGTAGCTATGTTATCTTGGAAATTTTTCCAGCACAATTTAAACTCATCATCCATTTTTTTGGATATTTTACAATAACTTTGCACAACTTTAATTTTGTTATTTTTTATTCGATATATAGTCACTTTTTTATAATTTTTTGTTTTGTTTATTCTCTATTTTGACATTTAACAAATAAGATGAACAAAAGAGAATATTGTTGACGTTTATCTTAAATACTGGGTCTATTGGATAAAAATAATGGGATAAAACAGAAAAAGAAAAGGAAAGATAAAAAACAATCAAAAGTTTTGTAGGTATAACGGCAATTAAATTTAATTGTTTATAGTTCGACTTTTTCTATCGACCAAGAATTTCAAGAAACACAAAATAAAAATGAACTTTTATCATTTGTTTATATTTTAATTGAGCGTTTCAATACATTATACTTTTTGTTTAATAAGAAAAAAGCACTATATAGACACCAAAAAGTGTTGAAAACACAAATGTTGTTTACAATTTAACACGCCTTCGCCGAGCTAAAATTAGTTCAACACTTCCCACAGATTTAAAGTACATTCAACGACTGACTGTCAATACAATTATACTAAAAGAAATTGATGACTAAAATAAGTGATGGTAACTTAAAAAAATTACTAATAATTATCTTGAAAGCGCCGAAATTCAATGAATTTTTTTTCAGTCCACTTTGGTGCAATTTGATCATATCGTAGCAGTTGATTAAATAAATATTTATATTTAATGTATTTATGTTCTTTTCCCATTTTTTTATTATAAATGTTTAACAACTTGTAAGTCAAAAAATATTGGGTACATGCTGTGGGAACTCTCTCAGCCTTTAGATGTTTCAATTTGTCAATTGTCTTTTATTTAATTACAACCAATATTATTTAAAGCAGTTCTCATGAATATTAATTATAGTTAAAAGAGACCTAGGCTAAAGCTTTGGGTGCCAAAGTTCTATAAAATATAATCTTTTTTTCGATCTTGTGAAATATGAGTTGTATAAGACGGGGCACATAGGATTCTTTTTCAACTGGCAACTAAGTTGAAATGCAAGTTTTCTTATGAGCTTTGTTTCATTCGATACGTCTTAGCCATGCAAAGCACTAAACATGGTGAAATTATACAAGATGGAGGCACTCTACAACAAAACAAAAACAATAGGGCATTTTTTACTCCATAAACATGGTGAATTTATAGAAGCTGGTGGCAGCCTACAACAACACAAAAACAACAAGGCATTCTTTAGACCATAAATGTCAAAAAGAGGCCGTGGTGATTTAAAAAAAAAACAGATGTCAAAAGTGACAAAATAATAATAAACGAGAATAAAAGCACAAAAAATCATACATATAAAAAATGAAATTTTAATTTTTTTTGAAAAAAAAAAAAATATGTATAAATCCGCCAATCGTTAGTGTTTTGTTTAGTGACAGCAAATTAGAGGAGAATTTTGGGAAATTATTTACTATTTTATTTATTTATTATTAGCTTAACCCATCCGGCGTTTCCCGGAAATCTATATGTATGTAATGCAATACCCGCTTATTCAGTCTCTCTCGCTTTTAGGCTGATGTAGTTAGATAACTATGCTGTTACCATTCTCGACACATGCAAAATTGTATATTTATACATCAACTTATCCGATCCTGCCTACTTGACTGATGATTTGTATTAACTACGAAGTCACTTAGACCAAATTCAGAAACATTCACTCTAACCGTTCTCAATATATACAAAAATTTGTGTGGGCGGTGCCATGCACACTTATTTAATTCCGCTCATACTCGCTGCAGAGCGAAGAATATGTGCACGTACCGAATTTTATAAAAAAAAACTTTTAACAAGACCATATCTATATCTATATCTATATCTATATCTATATCTATATCTATATCTATATCTATATCTATATCTATATCTATATCTATATCTATATCTATATCTATATCTATATCTATATCTATATCTATATCTATATCTATATCTATATCTATATCTATATCTATATCTATATCTATATCTATATCTATATCTATATCTATATCTATATCTATATCTATATCTATATCTATATCTATATCTATATCTATATCTATATCTATATCTATATCTATATCTATATCTATATCTATATCTATATCTATATCTATATCTATATCTATATCTATATCTATATCTATATCTATATCTATATCTATATCTATATCTATATCTATATCTATATCTATATCTATATCTATATCTATATCTATATCTATATCTATATCTATATCTATATCTATATCTATATCTATATCTATATCTATATCTATATCTATATCTATATCTATATCTATATCTATATCTATATCTATATCTATATCTATATCTATATCTATATCTATATCTATATCTATATCTATATCTATATCTATATCTATATCTATATCTATATCTATATCTATATCTATATCTATATCTATATCTATATCTATATCTATATCTATATCTATATCTATATCTATATCTATATCTATATCTATATCTATATCTATATCTATATCTATATCTATATCTATATCTATATCTATATCTATATCTATATCTATATCTATATCTATATCTATATCTATATCTATATCTATATCTATATCTATATCTATATCTATATCTATATCTATATCTATATCTATATCTATATCTATATCTATATCTATATCTATATCTATATCTATATCTATATCTATATCTATATCTATATCTATATCTATATCTATATCTATATCTATATCTATATCTATATCTATATCTATATCTATATCTATATCTATATCTATATCTATATCTATATCTATATCTATATCTATATCTATATCTATATCTATATCTATATCTATATCTATATCTATATCTATATCTATATCTATATCTATATCTATATCTATATCTATATCTATATCAAGCAAAATTGTCGCTTTTGGGGCACAGCAAACACGCACGCATACATTGAAAGGCCAATACACCCAAGGCGACTCACTGTTTCGTGCGAATTTTGGTCCAGAGGCATAATTGGCCATTTTCTTCGAAAATGAGCAAGGAGTGGCCGTTACAGGCAATGGCGATCGTTATCGGGCCATGTTGAACGAATTTTTGTTCACAAAAATTGAGGAGGAGGATATTAGCAACATTTGGTTTCAACAGGACGGCACTACGTTCCACACAGCCGAAGCTACACTCGATGCTTAGCGCCCTGTTTTCGAAGATCGCATTATCAGCCGCAGAGTTGATGTCGTTTGGCCACCTCGGAGCTGCGATTTGACACCGTTAGACTATTATTTGTGGGGTGCGGTCAAATATAAGTGTTACGCCAACAAGCCAGAGACAATTGACGCTTTAAAGGACAATATTCCTGAAGCCATTGGTGAAATACAGCTGCACACAATCGATAATGTGCTTAAAAATTGGACCGATCGTGTAGGCTACTGCTTTATTTTATTTTTCTGAAAATGCTATAAAATATATATAAATATATTTAGCGGAGACATTTGACTATGACCAAGCTGCAGATTTGGCCCAAAAATTAGCAAACTAAGTGCAAATAATTTGCCAGGAAAGCATGGAAACAATCGGCTTTTTATGACTTTGACTGCAAGATGACAACAGAACTGTTAAATAATTTGAAACTGATGCTGAACATATTTTATAGCAAAATTTTTTTTTTTTCTGAAATATCAATACCTGCAGAGGTAATATCACAGAGTTTTATTGCAGCTTTCTTGAAATATTGTACTAAACGATACCTTATACGTAAGCGTTTTATTGGGATGTTTTCTGAATTTTATTGCAAGCATTTTTTATATATCTTATTGCATCTATTTTTAGGAGGGTTTTTTTCAAATACAGTAGTTTAATTTTTTTTTTTTTTGACAGCAATATAGAGTTCACACGCACACTAACGCATGCATAGAACGAGTTACATAAAAAAGAGTTTGATTCGTTGGCATCAGAAAGTTGGTTAACTTTGAACTTTTTAACGCGTTGTGTATTTTTTACAGTTATCAACTGATAATAAAAAAATAAATTAAACGAATATGAATGATTCTTCAATGTACTAATAGGATAACAGATTTTTCTATTTTTCTTTTTTATGCGCGTAAATATTTAAACGCACGATATTAGTCGATGAATTAAGGAGTTTACACATATAAATAATTTTAATATATTTTTATATAATTTATTACTGTATTACATATATTTAATTTCACTTCATATTTATTTTATTTATTGCTTTTTTTGCATTTATTTAATTTAGTTTTAAAATTTCCAAGTTCTCTTATATTTCAAACATAACGGAAAAATCAAACTTGTAAAGTAAAATGTTTATCTTCTATATATCAATCCTTTACAAAAATGGCATCTGAATAACATTTAAAAATTGTCGAAACGACCAGCTGACAAGCATATTTTATCTTGCACATACCATGTTAGTTCATCTTGTATACAGCGTTGCATTTTTAGTGTATAAATGAATATTCTTAGTACCAAAGCAGAGTTGCATCATTAAATATATATGTTTCAATTCGATTTCTAAGGGAAATTTTGTTGAAATTTACTGGATTTTGATGGAAATATCGTGAGTAATAGATTTCGTTCAGATGTAAATACTGTATTAGCATAAGTAAAAATATCTTTCCTTGCATAAAAATTAGTTGTAGTAAATACGTCTTACTTGGCAATCATTGGCAAAAATTTAGTACTTAAATTTACGCAATGTTGTCGTTATCAGAAACTCTGTCATTTTGTAGATTTCACAGCTGGCGGTTAGTGAGTCTGTGTGTGTGGGGTGTTGCAATCAACAAAAGTTTCGTTCGTTTAGTTTTGTTCGGAAAAGTATCTCGCTATGTCTGGTATGTATAACTTTTTAAAATATTTTAGAAATAGAAAGTTACATGCTTTATTAATTTCAGGCCAAAATCCATTTGTGCAGTTTCAAAAATCATTTGTTAAGGATGGTGTCGAGTACAAATATTTTGATTTGGGTTCTATTGATTCCAAATATGGTGAGTCCTGAACAATAATGACCTGTATGAATTATTATGCAAATATGCACAATAAAACGGGTTTTAAATAATTAGTCCTTCAATTCCATATAAAATGCCAATTTGTATTTTTTTTTTCATTTGAGTTGAAATGAACTTTGTATCAGTTGCTTTTATTTATTAATTCATTCAATCACTATGTTAATCATTTGAGTTCACAATTTGCAAATAAAAATGGATTATTTTACTTCATTGCTTTGCATAATGATATTTGACACGATTTAATTATGTCTGAAGTATATATTTCTACATAAATAAGTACGTATACTATAATTATTCAACATATGTATTAAAATGTTAAATATCCCTCAATGGTCGTTGAAACCACAGCAACGTCTCAGAAGTGAAAGTTCGTCTACTTTTTTCCAACAATTGTTAGATCATGAAGAGGCAAGGCAACAAAAATGTTCTAATAGCAACCAATAACATATATATATATATATATATATATATATATATATATATATATATATATATATATATATATATATATATGTAGGTACATGTATTATATATTTGGTAATATATTGTAGATTCCTAACATACATATCGTCATATGAAATCCAAAAAGGCATAAGTTACATATCAAATGTTTTACAGGGAAAGCAAACAACTTTTTAAAATGTAAAATAAACCATGTAGGTTAAACTTAGAATATTGTTGATAAGAACGTTGTTTATAATTCTATAAGTGTAAAAATTCGTGGGAACATGTATTTCGAAATGGTACATCATAATGAATAAAAAAGTCTATTTCAATATTTTTGTAACTTAGGGATTTTTGGATTTCATATGACGATATGTGCCATTATCAAAATATCGTTGGTATGAAAAAGAATAATGAGATGGGGAAGAAGCAAAAATATTGTTATCTTGTTTTGATTAAACAGTCGACTTTAAAGTATATTTGGTTTCTTGTTTTTGTTTTGCATTAAAAGTGTTTGGTAAAGAGAAATTTTTGTCGTTAAAAAAAATGTATATATATATTGTATGGTGTGACAGTAACTATAACAGATGAGGTGATGTTCTTTGTGTTATCAAAAAGAAATCAAATTGCTTAATGGAATAATTATTAATGTTAGCTTTAGATGATTTTTGGAATGTCATGATGAAACTTTCACTAATACAAATTTAGTAACCTATTATTAAAACTTATTTTCCTAAGAGACATTGACATTGGTATAATACTTTAATAGAAAGTGTATAGAAGACGAAATACTTGCAGTAAGCAGGGATACATTTGTAATGGAAAAATAAAAAGTATATTTGTTTATTTCTGAAGTATTTATTTTTTAGAATTACAATGTTAATTAAATGACATTTATCATTCTTATCTTAAATACAATAAAAGAATGCACACATATATTTAGGTATATACGTACATATGTACATATATAATGTACATTGTATACGATGAGAGTAAAAATAAGTGTTACAAACATTATTTCGATATATAAACGTTTATTAGAAAACACTGAATGGTTTTACTTTTCGTAAAATTTTAAGAGATTTCTGACTGTGAAGTAAAGCTGTATAATTCTGAATTTGAAACAAATAATAGTATTGTGGTTACTTATCGCATATAAAAGTTTATAAAATAATAAATTTGTTAAGGTTAATTTTAACATCTTGATTTTTTGTATTGATTAAACTGTGTCTATTACTTATTTTCAAAATATTTATTGACAGCATCTCTCCCCAATTTTTAGATCAATTGCCGTATTCTATTAGAGTTTTATTAGAATCAGCTGTACGCAATTGCGATAATTTTCATGTTCTAGAAAAAGATGTACAAAGCATACTGGCCTGGAATCCCGATTTAAAACAGGGACAAAATGATGTTGAAGTATCGTTTAAGCCAGCTCGCGTTATTCTACAGGTATGTTTTTAATATTTGTAATAATTTTCTTTGTTTAATATTGCCAGTAGGATTTTACAGGCGTTCCAGCTGTTGTAGATTTCGCAGCTATGCGTGATGCTGTACTAGAATTAAAAGGCAATCCCGAAAAAATTAACCCCATCTGCCCTGCTGACTTGGTTATAGATCACTCTGTTCAGGTTGATTTTGCCAGAACTTCAGATGCCTTGTTTAAAAACCAAAACTTGGAATTTGAACGTAATAAGGAACGTTTTACGTTTTTAAAGGTAAATTTGTAGATAAGTTTTAGCGGAATACACAATAAATTAAATTTATGTCTAACTTTATAAGTGGGGAGCTCGTGCTTTTAACAATATGTTAATCGTTCCTCCCGGTTCTGGTATAGTCCATCAAGTTAATTTGGAATACTTGGCTCGCGTAGTTTTTGAAGCAGACACCGAAGATGGTTGCAAATTGTTATATCCCGATAGCGTTGTTGGAACCGATTCTCATACTACGATGATTAATGGCTTAGGTGTTCTTGGTTGGGGTGTAGGTGGTAAGTTGAGTTCTAAATAAATGCCTATATTGAAAAACTTGTTTAATATTGTACAATTTATAACATTAACAGGCATTGAAGCTGAGGCTGTAATGCTGGGTCAATCAATTTCTATGCTCTTACCTGAAGTTATTGGTTATAAATTGGTCGGAAAATTGGGACCACTTGTAACGTCTACTGACTTGGTTTTGACCATAACAAAACACTTACGTCAGTTGGGTGTAGTTGGGAAATTTGTTGAATTTTATGGTCCAGGTGTTGCTGAACTAAGTATTGCCGATCGAGCTACTATTAGTAACATGTGTCCTGAGTATGGTGCAACAGTTGGCTATTTCCCCATTGATGAAAACACTTTAAACTATATGAAACAAACAAGTAAGAAGTCATGAAATTCACACTTGGACACTAATTGTATTATTGAAATATTTTAGACCGCTCTGAAAATAAAATCGAAATTATTCGTCAATACTTAGTAGCCACACGTCAGTTACGAGACTATATCAACGAATTGCAAGATCCTCTGTTCACACAAGTAATTACACTTGATTTGTCTACTGTCGTCACTTCAGTATCTGGCCCCAAACGACCACATGACCGAGTATCAGTTTCAGATATGAAGCAAGATTTTCAATCTTGTTTAGTTAATCCCGTAAGTACATAAAAATGCACACACATTAAAATTGAATTATTAATTGCTGTTTTCATTTTCATATTATGAGATAAACAAAGCCCAGTGATGCCATAACATTTGTAGATTTTTTCTATTTTCATTTCAACACTACTGAACTTAGTGTATCCCATAAATTAAAATATATTTTAGAAACACAAACACAATTAATGGTTAAATTCATTTTCCAGATTTATTTGTGGCTTACAAAAGAGCTATCTAAAAGAAACAGCAACTGTGATATGTCCAATATGGTCTTGTAGAATCACGGCTACTATTTCCTTAGATAACTCGATATAATTCAATAAATTGTAAATTTGGTTGGTGTTCACAGTTTTTTAATGATCAAAATCATTTTATGTAACTTGTTCGTGTTATGTTTTCTATAGTTTGTAGGTTGAACTGAATTAAAAATGAAAACTTGAAAACATGCACTTTTTATGCCTTCTTATAAACTCTGCAATAAATGTCATCGTCTTACTCATAGAACTCCTCATATTTCTAGTTGGCAAATTTATATTAATAAAAAATATCAACACATACTCACATTTTGCTAACATCGGCAATTTTTTTTTTTTTAAATTTTGCCTGCTTGGTTAAAATTGAAAATGTAATTAATTATAAAACGAAGCATAATAAATTTTTTACTTCTTAAAAAAGTTTAAGGTAAAAACACTTAAAAAACAAATAAAATACAATAAAAAATAATTCTGTGAAAAATTAATTTTCATTAAGGAAAACTTGTATGTACTATGTACATACATGCATATATTAATTTAAATAACTTTGATACTATGATTCTAATAGAAAATACCAAAATATAAAAAAAAATCAAAATCAACTTGATATATTCCAACTGTTGTAATAATGGAAAATAAAGTTGAGCGGTAATGTGTATCAATTAATGTAAAAAAAATGTTATAGTATACAATCGAGTTTTTATTGAAGGTTCTCGAACTATTCCAATAATTTGCAGAAATGTATTTTAAAAGTCTTGTTTTCATAAATCGCAAAAGTCAGTAAAAATAAAAAATAAATATTAAACTTCCGTAATTAAGAGTTAAAATATATTGAGCTGTGTATGTCTATATTGACCTACTTAAATTTATGTTGTAACAACCGTTTGTTGACCTTTTGGAAATGGTATATATGATAATTATTTTACAATTAAATTTTGATTTTAGGTTGGCTTCAAGGGCTTTGCCATTCCATCTGATTCCTTACAAGCTTCTGGTCAATTCCAGTGGGATGATGGTAAGAATTATACAATTAAGCATGGCTCAGTTGTTATAGCAGCTATCACCAGTTGCACAAACACTTCAAATCCGTCAGTAATGTTGGGTGCTGGACTGTTGGCCAAAAAAGCTGTTGAAAAAGGTTTAAGTATTATGCCATACATAAAGACATCTTTGTCACCTGGATCTGGAGTTGTAACATACTACCTGAAAGAATCTGGTGTTATTCCTTACTTGGAACAATTGGGTTTCAATATTGTTGGCTACGGCTGTATGACATGCATTGGTAATTCTGGTCCTCTGGATGACAATGTCGTTAACACTATCGAAAAGAATGGTTTAGTATGTTGTGGGGTCTTGTCTGGCAATAGAAATTTTGAAGGAAGAATTCATCCCAACACACGCGCAAATTACTTGGCTAGCCCTTTATTAGTCATTGCTTACGCAATAGCTGGTCGTGTTGACATCGATTTTGAAAATGAGCCATTGGGTGTTGATGGAAATGGCGAAAACGTATTTTTGCGTGATATTTGGCCAACTCGCTCTGAAATTCAAATTGTTGAAAACAAACATGTCATACCAGCGATGTTCCAAGAAGTGTACAGTAAGTAAATTTACATATGTATCTAGTTTATAATAATTTAATTTAAGAATAATGCCTTTATATTTAAAAATAACTAACTTTCTTATTTATTTTGTTAATTTTAGGCAAAATTGAGTTGGGATCACAAGACTGGCAAACTTTACAAGTTTCTGATGGAAAATTGTATCCATGGAACAATGAGTCAACCTACATTAAACGTCCACCTTTCTTCGAGGGAATGACTCGTGAATTAAATAGTATTGCTAGCATCCAAAATGCAAGATGTTTACTGTTTTTGGGTGATTCTGTGACCACAGATCACATTTCACCAGCTGGTTCAATTGCTAGAAATTCTCCAGCAGCTCGTTTTTTATCAGACCGTGGTTTAACTCCAAAAGACTTCAACTCCTATGGTTCTCGTCGCGGCAATGATGCTATAATGGCTCGCGGTACTTTTGCCAACATCCGATTAGTCAATAAATTGATCACTAAAACTGGTCCACGTACTATTCACATTCCAAGTCTTGAAGAAATGGATATTTTCGATTGTGCTGAGAGGTACCTAGTTTCAAATTTTTTTGAAATATGTAAAATAATTTTCAAAATACATATGTAGATATCGTGAAGAAGGTACCCCATTGGTTTTGGTAGTTGGAAAGGATTATGGCAGTGGTTCAAGCCGTGACTGGGCAGCAAAGGGCCCATTCCTTCTAGGCATTAAAGCCGTCATCGCTGAATCCTATGAACGTATTCACCGTTCAAATTTGGTTGGTATGGGTATAATACCGTTACAATTTTTGCCTGGCCAAAATGCTGAAATTCTTAACTTAAACGGTCGTGAACAATACAACATTAACCTTCCAGAGCAAGGTCTTAAACCAGGCCAAAAAATTCAAGTAGAGGTATATAATATATTTTAAATGCATTTACGATTGAATTCATTAATCTTTATTTCGCAGGCTGATGACAAAGTTTTCGAAACGATTTTACGTTTTGATACTGAAGTTGATATTACTTATTTCAAAAATGGTGGTATTCTTAACTATATGATACGCAAAATGCTAAATTAAATACTAGTAGAGCATGTTTCATATATATTTTTACGCATTTTTATATAGAATGTATAGATCTTTTCGGTGATATTGTGGTAAAACCTGTTTAATAAATACATGTATTGCATATATATAATTTTAGTCTTTTATTTATAGCAATGCGTTTTGAGCAATTACTGGTTTACTCGAGTTTTACATAAAACAAACTTATCTGAAGATAGGTTTCTTCTCTAGTTCTGTGTTGTGTGAAGGTCGTCTTCAATGCTCTTGTATGTCAATAATATTTTAGTTAATCGCCCATATTCTGTATATTGATTTGAATCGAAATTTTCTCCGTTTGGCAACTTTATTATTCTGCGATCTGGATTTCATTTTCCACTACGTTTAGTGATAGTGAAAAAACTAGTGCATTATCGCCCCTAATATTCAGTGGTATTTGAAATTTAGTGCACTAAATTCAACGATTTTAGAGGTGGTGGAAACTGAGTGCATTCAAAATCAAACGAGAGAATTATAAATCGTCTTTATCGGTAATCACTCTTTCTAGTGCTTACCACTAATCATTCAGAATTAGTGCACTAAATTTCCACTACCAGTAAAATCGCTTCACCTAGTTCACTAAATTTTCACTAGCACTAAAATCGTTTCATTTAGTGCACTAAATTTTCACTATCACTAAAATCGTTTGAGTTAGTGGTTAATTATTTCCATCCGGCACTAAAGGTGGTTTGCAATATCGCTGCATTAATGCTAAGTCTTTTAGTGCTAATGGAAACGATAATGCATTATAAATTCCATGTAATAAATCCAACTCTGCGCATTATGCTACATTTTTCCAAGTTGTTAATATAGTCAGCATTTGCTGTTCGGAGCCGGCGTTAAGCTGTAGGTCCCTTTCAATGAGTTTAAAAATAGAATCGGGTGCAGCTCAGTCATTGACGAATTTTCAATTTTCAAAAATATTCTAAGCTTAAACTAAATGGTTTAATTAACATTTTAAAAAGCTTTTTTGCTTTTCCTGTCAAATTTTTGAAATCTAACTTAGTGCTTTTTGGATTTCATATAACGCTATGTATATACAAAATGTGAAGTAATTAAATACAAAATATAAATTTACGCTAGTCCATTGTACAAAAAACGCAAAAAAAATTAGTGTTATCTTATTGAAACCTATTATGAATGCACCAAATTCTGATTTTTTTTTTCTAAAAATGTTTACAAATGAGCTTATTTTTTGTTTCTATTTCATACATTCTATAGCAAAACAACCGCTTTTAGGGACATTATTGTCGTCTTTTTTTAGGAATGAGAATTTTCGATCGATGCGTAACTAAATGCGGGACGTAATCGAAAAGCTAAAGTGTGATTTTCTTTAGTCTTGATGGTAAAAAGAATTATTGGATTTAGTAACATTTCACACCGCATGCTCCTTTTTTGCACAGAGCAAGCGCAATGATTCTGTAAAAATAGGTGCGTTGATTCGAGTTTTTCCTCTGTGATAGTTGTGGCGTTGTTGAAACCGATTATTTCTTATTAGATTTGCGATATTAAAACTCCTCAAGGGCTTGATCTTCTATAAAATATTCCATTAGCATTTCGATTAAAGAAGAAGTAATAGACGATATGATTCGTTGACTAGGTAAGTAGTATTATGTTCATAGAGATTTAATCACTACCAAGTAAATCGGCAATTGAAACTTCCTTTCCAAAGTGATCAAAATATTACTGATGTACATATTGGTTTGTACTCTTTTTATTTCATCATTATTTGTTTTATTACTTCAAATATACAATAACCTAAGTTACATATAACAAACATATACAAAATGTTTTCATCTTTTAATTGGTTAGTAATATAGAATTTTTATTATAATTTCTAATACATATTTTTTATTATGTAGAGAATGTAATATAGAAGGCAAATAATAAAAGAACAACTATAAAATTAAGGTAATCTTTTTTACTTAAGTTTTAAGTTAAATAATATCAACACAATATGTGCGTTTATTGTAAGATCAAATAAATATTTATATTTAAATCTATAAAGTAAGCTATATAAAGATATTTTATTACAAAATAAATTTATAATATAATAAGAAACACTTATTTACAAGTTCATTAGGAGTTAAATTGTGTGTACATATTCTCTTAATCTAAAGTAAGTTGTACAAATATAGTTTTACATGATCAACAACAACACCTATGTTTTTAAATATTTCGTATATATAAATTTTCTTTGGTGAAAGTTTGCTTAGTTTTTATTAAAAAAATTATTACTTTTTCATAAATTGTTGTCTTCCAAATGTTTTCAATTTTTGTTGTAACTTCTTTTAATGTTTTAAGCACATTTTTTATAAATGCATTTGTATTATTTCGGTCTGACCTTTATTTAATTTTGTGCGTACCGCAATTTATAATACGGTGGGTATTTGAAAATTTTTATATGTAAATTTACCACCGAATTTGATGTTTATACTGTTCGTCCACAGCAATACGTTTAATAGTTTCATAACCTAATATTATACTAAATGAAAAAGCAGCGGATTGAACTAAACGCGCTGATAATCCCTTGAAGAAACAATTAAGCTTCTCTTCCATCCACAATTCATGAAAAGCCACCTTCATACTGTCAAGACGATGTACCTAAAATAAAAAAGGTTCAGGTCTTTTTTCATAAAAACATGTGCTTTTTATCCAAAGGGTAACGAAATATCGAAAGTAAAAATACTTAAAGGTTTTATAAAACAAAGGTCTAAGGGCTGAATAATCAATATAAAAAAATGTTCTAAAATATTTGAATTTTGCAAACTGGATAAACAAATGAGATCAACTTATTATTATTAGTTGGGAATCGGTAGGCAATAATAAAATTTGTTGATAAGAAGCAGAATTGTATATTTTTTCTTTAAATTTAACATTATTCTACTATTTTGTCAGGTTTTTATTTTAATGCAAAGTACAATAACAAACAACATGAATTTGTAGTTTAAAGCCGTACACCCATAGAACTAATTTTGCAAAAAAGTAAAAAACGTGACATTTACATTTTTTGTTAAAAAATATGTTATTCTGTGTAATAAATTCACCATATCAGATCATTTCAAGTATTTATTAGACAATTCACGCTAAACTCTTCACTGTGAGTCTACAAAGATTAGTTGATAATAGGTCAACTTGTTTTTCAATAAAATAAATTATTTATTTTCCCAATTTATCTATAATATGCTAAAATGAATTTTATAAATTACATTATTTAAAAGCTAATAAAGTATAAATCTCTTTAGAACACCAATTTTTTTTAATTTTGTAAAACTTGCAATTATATAATAATTATTATATTAATAATTACCTGCAATCTTGCTCTAACAATATCCAAAGGATTTGTAAGTATTGTAGTAGTAAAACCACCTAAACTGCCAGCAATACATTGTATTAGAAGATGAGATACCCATGGGGGGCAAATTCTGCAAAGTTCATCTGCTTTGAAATAAGAGTCAACATTCTTTAGTTTCTATAGAAGTTAATTTATAATAATAATAGACTTGCCTTGATATAGATGATAAAATGCCCACCACATTGCGGAATTCGGAACGTAAGCCATAAGACTTGCGGTATAACCACGATAAAACCCGCGAAATCCATCTCTTCGCATTATTTCTCGGGCAATATCGAAGGAAATGTTTAATCTGCTTCTACCAGGCCCTGTTTGTATTCCTAAAGGATTTATATCACCTTTTCCCCCAGTATGATGAGCCATCCCTAATACCATTGCATGTTGAGATATAACATCAAAAGGAACTATAATTGTCTGCCCAACAAGTGATGCGCAGCCACCTCCCACCAAAGCTTTAACTCTATGACCTGCACCTACATCGCTTAGAAGGTGTCGAACTCCTTCATATGTGCTAATGTAAAATACTCCAGATACAATCTGTACAGATGATATCCAAAATCCTCTGTATAAACCAGGAATGCCTTCTGAACGATATATTTTATATGCACAGTCAAACATGCCTTTATAAACGTCACTTTTGTGCTGCACTTGCAGTTGAGTTTTTATAACTGTTAAAGGAAAAAGGCAGCAACGTACCGAAAACGAACTCAACATCGAGAGTGGAAAAAATTTCGTTTTATCCATCATATCCCACTCAATTGTTCGTATATATGGTGCATCTAAGTTGTTACTAGAGCCGCTTGTGACACCAGATGCGACTGTAATAGCTGTGCGGTTCATTTTAGACTTTTCGCTGTTATTCCAGTTCGAGCTTATTTTGCTTTAAGCATCAAATTCACGCACAATCATGCAGTGGCAGTTAAACTTAGGTCATGAGTACATGTATGCAAAATCGTATACTTTCGAAAATAAAATAATTTACTTATCTGACTCAAAAATCTGAAATAGAAATTAGTAAAAAATATTTTTGTTCGACCTTTTTTATATATGTGATAAAGGGAACAATTTGTATTTTATTAGTATTTCTTATTTTTATATTTATAATTTAAAATATTAAGTTTTAAATGCAGATATTAAAAGTATAAAAGAAATAAGGACTGCGTTCGTAAAAATTGTCTATGACATTTTTTGCAATAACTTTTTAAAAATACAAATTTAAGGAGCAGTCAAACCAGGCCAATCAATATCACCATTCCTTGAAATAATTTGTTGTGGAAAGAGGTCTCGCAGTAATTCCATTGTAATCCTGGCTGTATGCGATGTGGCACCGTCTTGTTGAAACCACATGTTGGCTAAGCCCAAGGCATGCAGTTGTGTGGTTAAAAAGATTTCATTCATATGACGATATCGCTCCCCATTGATAGTTACCGTTACGCCGCATTCAGTTTCAAAGAAGTAAGGTCCAATGATTCCTCCTGACCAAATTGCACACCAGACTGTCACTTTTAATGGATGCAAAGGTGAATGATGAATAATTTGAGGGTTTTCCATTGCCCAGAACCGACTATTCTGTTTATTCACATAACCATTCAAATGAAAATGTGCCTAGTCACGCATTATGATTTTTTCATGAAAATCGATGATTGATTTTGATAAAATGTTTTAACGATTAAAACACGGTGGTTTACTAAATATTTTTCCATAATAAATTTGCCACGACTGCCAAATATGAACTGCCAAGACTAATGTTTACCAAGCCGGCGGGCACCTTGTATTTCACTAGAGGCTTTTATTTGATTAAAAATGGAAAGCGAATTGGAAGTCCGAAAAAATAATTATATACTACATATAAAAAATATTCATTGAATTTAAAGTTGACCAGGAAACGGATTCTAAAGTTTTAAGGAAGTATAACGATGACGCAGCATGAAAATTGTAGAATTAAATAAGTTCCCAGCTAGGAATGCTACAAAGAATACTGAAGCGAAACAAGAGCGAATAAATTAAAAACAAAATTCAATTTCGGCATTATAGACGACGAGACATATGTTTTTGCTGACTTTTCACAGTTTTCACAGTTTCAAATTTAAATCCAAAAGGTGATTAAAATTTCCTCGAAAATTCATGGTATGAAAGCCTATATGCACTAGAGCGAGAGAAGCAAGTCTTTCGTGACTACAGGTACAATAAATTCAGAAATTCACATCAATTAATGTTTGGAGGAGCAATTTAATTATTTCAAACGCAGTCCTTATTTAATAATTAAATGGATTAAAAGAATTAACGAAATAAGGACTCTTTGAATAGATAAGATTTTAATTTGATATATTTTAAAAATTTCAAATGATTTAGTTTCAAATATTTATTAGTCGCCTAATGTGGAATACATGAGTTAAGTGTCTAGCAGTCTTTCCTTGGACAGAACAAAATAATTTACCTGCGAAATTGTGGAATTATTTTTATACATTCTTAAATAGAAAGTGTGCTGTTCCTTCACCTTATATCTTTCTATTCTTCTAAAAGTTGAAAGAATTAATGAAATTCAAATAAAGACATCAATAACAAAATTAAAATGGGTTGGTTATATCTTAAACTTAATTATAAATTTATGTTTTGTTTCTGGTAATGCTGCATAATATTTTACATTACCGCTCCCTCTAATTTTCTAAATGAAATTTTTTAAAGTACTTTAGATTTTCACGTAAAACCTTTTTTTCCTATGAAAAAAAAAAATTGAATTTGTTAGACATTCAATTAGAAATCCCTCTAAAATGTAACGAATACAATTTTTGCAAATCCTTTTTTGAAGGGACTGAACACAAAAGTAGGTCCTTCTCAATACCTGAACTTACTCTGCTCCTTATCTCGGAATAACAGGTGGAAAAACAATTGCAGCAATATCTTGCACAGTTGTGATAAAAGGAAAAATGTATCTAATTTATTTCAAATGTAAAATTACATCGTTCCGCCTGTCATCAATAAACTAATGATGATATATGCATATGCTATTTTCTCTATTTTTTTATCATTAGGTACTACCTATAACTTCCAAAATTCTTTGTAAATATATCTTATGACGTAAAAACGAGCGCGAACTTTGGCCCTTTTAAGATGAGCATAAGAAAAAAAAAAACAAAAATAAGAGAAATTATAAAAGCACTGTACCCTGGATCCAGACGCACTCTAACATTTCTATAAAATACTTCACATTTTAATATAAGTTTTAATACATTTTTTATTTACCACGCTTATTCATTATATAATGTTTGTTCATCATTTTATTCTAATTTAACATTGACGAAATTTGTATATTGTATTAATGATATTCGCTACTGTCCGTCCGTCTGTCCTATCATTTGCCATACAAACACTCCACTCCCCCCCCTTTATTACATTTTAATCGTATGTTATTCTTATGCTGCTACTGAACTTTGAATGACGACATTGATTTTGCAATCGACGTAATATTTATTTCAATATTCATACACATGAGCAGGCTTACAGTTTCATTGCATATACTTACACCTAATTTATAATAAATAATTAAGAACGACTTTACGACAACTCGTCATTTAAATAAAATCTTACGCGATAATAATAAAAAGTATTTGACGACCTAATGCAAAACGATATGAAAACACAAAAATAAATTTGTCAATTATTTGACATCTATCATATGGTCGCTCACTGGTAATAGAGTTGCCAGGATTAATATATAAAAATTCATATAAGTGATATGCAGCAATATTCGTAAAGTACACTTGAAGATAAATAATAATTTATAAAGTTTAAATTTGAAAAAATCAACCCAAAATACTTCGGAAAACTTATATAACCTTTTGTGTAAACACATACTTCAATATATATTAACGTACTTAACTGTATACGTACTTATCTAGCAAACACACGTGCTTAATTTCAAATTCAGAATGATTTGCTTCTCAAACAGTAATCACTTGAAAACAAATAACATTTCAGAACAAATTGACAATCTGAGCTTGATTCAAAAGAGGCTTGTTTTTCATTTAGTATCAAATAACTAAAGCATCGTAATTCAAACGACGAAGTGCATGTGCTAAGCGTAGAAAAGTCAAAAAAGTTTTTAACGGGTAATTTAAAATTTTTGTTAAATGGCACTGATATACATTCAATATACATATCTTCACCTAAAACGCAAACGGCCCTATCTAACATTTTAAAAATTTTACAGGAGAGAATAAAAAGTATTGTCTTAATCAGCGAGACTTTTATCAATATTTTAGATACAATTTTTATATTTTGTTTAATTAACTTATAAACCAATATGGCATTTTGACAATTGACAATGATGTATTTTATACAAACGTTTAGTTTGTTTTTTTTTCGTTTATCATGAAATCGCTTTTGTAGATAGGGCCGTTCGATTTTTGGTAATAAAATGGCTAATTTTATTCGGAAGAGTCCAAATTTATTTGTAAACCTTTGCTTTGATGAAATACATCAGAATTAATGATTACAGGAGAGAATAAAAAGTATTGTCTTAATCAGCGAGACTTTTATCAATATTTTAGATACAATTTTTATATTTTGTTTAATTAACTTATAAACCAATATGGCATTTTGACAATTGACAATGATGTATTTTATACAAACGTTTAGTTTGTTTTTTTTTTTCGTTTATCATGAAATCGCTTTTGTAGATAGGGCCGTTCGTTTTTTGGTAATAAAATGGCTAATTTTATTCGGAAGAGTGCAAATTTATTTGTAAACCTTTGCTTTGATGAAATACATCAGAATTAATGAAAAAGTCGATCTTGAATTTTTTGTTAGTTAGGGCCGTTTGCGATTTAGATGACGATATGTACATATATTGAGCGTTATCCAGTATCACGATATTTATTGAACGTGTAGCATACAGTATTGATGGTACCAGGTCTATATCACAGAATAACCCGAAGTTTTGTGATCTGGGTCACAAATCTCGTGATAAATCGTAATAAGTATGCAAACAAAAAAATCAAATAAAAGTGGAAATAAAATAAAAATTGGATATATATTTAGTAAAAAGGTATGTACAACTATGTTATATATTTGGTAATAAGGTATATTTATTCAAATTTATAAAAAGTCAAGGTTGATAGCTCTTCTGCCACACTATTGCGAAACACAGCAATGTTTTTCGCAGACGGAACTGGGCGAGTATGTACAAGTGTTTCCATTTTTCCCACAGACCCGGTTTGCTGAAATTCGCACACAATTCTTCCAATTGTGGACACATTTGGTCGATTATGCTGACCAAAAAAATCACGAAGTGCACGAATTGCATTTTGATTTTGTTGCAGGAACAGTGCGAGAATGGAACAAATGCAACTATAGTCGTGTAGCAGCTTTCTTACAGAGTAGAGCTCTAAAACTATCGATAGTCGGCCCACTCGATAGTTTCGATAGTTTGCAAAAAAACTATTTATATTATCGGATTCTTTTAACTGCTACTTGTGGCAACAAAAATATAAAATTTAATTGAATGGTTAAGAATAATAATAAATATACAGTGTTGAAAGAAATAATAGGGACACTTTATTTTCTCCAGTATGTCATAATATTTGATGTATTGAAATTTTTTATGGAAGAGTAATCCTTATATATAGCGAAAATTGGTTAGACCATGAATAAATCCAAAAATAAAGTACTTAATGCAATCCAATGAAAGAAAACTGCGGAGACTATGGGAAGAAAGCGTAGAACAACTGTCACTCTTGATAAAGTTTTAATTCGTACTTCAAAGACTATTCCCTATAAGTCATCAAATAGGCTCAATAATGAACTTATTATCCTGTTTCAAGTCGCACAATAAAAAAAATTTATGGAAGCTAGACTTATGGGTAGGAGTCCTCGAAATGTATTATTTCTCAACAACTCCTGCACTGTAATAGTTAGAACAACATAATATGGTCTGACGAAGTGAAGATTAATTTGTTTGGACAAATAAAAAATCGTATGTACGAACATATTTTAGTTACAGTTCATACTTTTACTTTGTTTGAGTTTAATAAATAGAAATTTAAGAAACTGTTAAACTGTGTTCATATATAATGTCCGATGCTATGTCCAATTGCATCGGACATCACGATAATTAAAAAAAAACTTTGGACGGACATTCAGAGTCCAGAGCTTGCAGTCACAAAGCGTACTGCAAGATACGCGAATCAGAATATTATTCAATTTATGAGAGCATTCACTGCTGACATTTCGTTCATCAATTTTAAATGCAAATGAAAAGTTTTTGTAACGACGGTTGATAATTTGAACATAGCAAGCTCAGACTTTTTCGAGAAATTCGATTTATGGGATATTCCAGTCAATTAAATTTGCATAGCAGTCAGACAAGATCCACACGAAGCCCAAATTGCAAAATTTATAAAAGAGTCTCTACAAGTTTTCAGGAAGGAACTGGGCAACTGCATCAAAATTAAGACAAATTTGCCACTTAAGCCAGATGCAATCCCTAAGTTTTGCTCAAAACGTCCTATACCATATTCAGTAATATCGTTACAGGATGCGGAACTTGAACGATTAGAAAAGGCAGGCGTAATTTCACTAACTAACTATTCAGAGTGGGCAGCACCTGTGGTTATAGTAAGACGTGCTAACAATAGGATTCGAATATGTGTAGATTAATTAACAGGGCTTAAAGCAAATGTGGAATCGAATTTTTATCCTCTCCCTCTTCCTGAAGATATTTTTATTTATTTAAATGGCTGCAAATTTTTCACTCGACTTGATTTAAATGATGCATATATGCAATTTGAGGTGGATGATACAACCAAAACTATGTTAACCATTAATACTCATCGTGAGTTATACAAATTTAACAGACTGGTTCCTGGTATCAAGTCTGCACTAGATGCATTTCAACAGCCATAGAGAAAATCATAGCTGGTATCCCGGAGGCGACAGCGTATCTCGATGATATCATTATATTTAGTAAAATATTCGATAATTATAACAAATAAATTCGAAAGATGCTTCAACGATTTTCCGAATATAACATTACACTAAACTGTAATAAATGTGAGTTTTTTCGAACATCAATCTGTGGCGTATAGTAGATGCAAATGGAGTAAGGCCTAATCCAGATAAAATTTCAGCAATTCTGAATATGCCAAGACCATAAAATGTAAGTGAACTACGCTCACTTTTGGGCTCAATAAATTTTTATTCCAAATTCATCGTAAAAATTAGGAACATCAGAACACCGCTTGATGAGTTGTTGCGGGCAAATAGAAAATGGTATTGGGAGAAGTCATGTGAAAACTAATTTATGAAATTCAAGAAAATTTTTTCATCAAATTTGTACATCGTACATTACAATCCTAAATTGCCAATAATTGTTTCAGCAGATACATCAATTCAAGATCTTGGGGCTTAAATATCGTATGTCATGCCAGACGGTACTGAGAGACCCGTGGCACAACTTCCCGCGCACTGACACCAGCAGAGAAAAATTACAGTCAGATAGAGAAAAAAGCATTGTCGCTAATGTTTGTTGTCACAAAATTTCTCAGAATGATTTACGGAAAAAAAGTTCTACTTCGTACTGACCACTAGCCATGGCTCTCCATTTCCGGCTCAAAAAAAGGGCATTCCGATACATTCAGCAAGCAGACTACAGAGATGGGCACTAATTTTGATGACGTATGATTTAGACATAGAATATGTTAGAACGGAGGATTTTGGAAACGTGGACACACTATCAAGACTATTACCACAGCCACAAGAGCAGGATAAGGACTATGTAATAGCAAATGTAACTCTGGAGTACAGCATTAGATCAATTGTACATGACAATATTAATTTACTACCAGTGACACACCATATGATTCAGGCAGCCACGCTCAAAAATGACACATTACAGCAGGTAATTCATTATTTATAAAAATTTTGGCCAAGAAAAGCAAAAGATCTTAGAAACAAGGAATTGTTACAATATATATACAGAAAATTATTATCGACAATAGTAGACGGATGTAGTGGAGAAAAAGTGGTAATTCCGTCAGTATATGGACATCGTATTCTACAAACTCTACACAAAGGACATTAAGGACAAGAGAGAATGAAAGCGATTGCCAGAAGCACAGCGTATTGGCCCAATATTGACTAGGACATTATTGAGTACCAGCGAAGATGTTTCAAATGTCAAATGCTTGCAATATCTCCAGTCAAATCGAATTTATATTCATGGCCAAGTTCCATAAGACTTATGCAGCGCATAGATATAGACATCGCTGGATCAATTAGATATTTTTACTATCTTGTAATAGGGGACTCTTATTCCAAATGGCCAGTGGCTTACCAATGTACGATTATAACAGCCAGTAAGATTGTTGACATCATGTCTGATGTTTGTAATCGATTCGGTCATCCAGAAACACTAATATCGGATAATGGGACTCAATCCACTAGCTCTGAATTCACCGAATTTTGCAGACACAACGGTATTCAACATATCCGAACAGCTCCATATCACTCCCAGAGTAATGGACAAGCCGAATGTTACGTATCACAATCAAAACTGCATTTCACAAATGTCATAATGAAAAAATAAAAAACAACAACAGCCTTCAAGAATTCCTACTCCAGTACAGATCAACATCAAATACCATTTGTGCAGAGGGAAAGTTACCAGCCGAACTATTTATCGGAAGGGAACTTCGAACAGAAATAGAACTATTAAAGCCAAATGTTTCATCTTCGCAGGGAGGAAGAACACCAAAATGGAGAATCAGTTTAGCAAAAAACGTGGTACAAAACACCGCGAATTTGTAGCCAATGAAAAAGTGTATGTTAAACTATTTAAGGAAGGTAAAATGCAGTGGTCTCCTAGCAGCATTAAGGAAAAACTGGGCGAAGTCAACTTCAACGTTGAGCTAATTGATGGTAAGAGGCGTAGAATTATAAAGTCGCATGTAAACCGACTGTTAGTCAGAAAGACTGAAATTGAAGACTTTTCATTGATTAACTTACAACCTACAGAGAACATCTTCCATAAATTTAATACCGACTTATTGCAAAACATATTAAATAAAACTTATTTGCATTTTGTTACATATTAATAGTAACGTGTTTCACTCAATTTCACAATAGATTTGAACGTTCATTTTCGTAAAAGGCTTTAACAATCTTAATGCGCTGCTCAATTGTGTACTTCCCCATGGTTGAACTTGTCAAACACTGAGACAAAGAAATGTCAAATTAAGTCGGACAAAAATATTGACGTTAAGATGTGATTTACAATTAACATCGTGCATTATTGTTGGATCACCCTACATATGCGAACGAAGCTATTATAGAGATAAGAAGACGCACAGTGCGTTGTCCTATAGACAAAAATCAAGAAATCACTCATCACAGATTTTGATAAAATATATTTTCCGAAAGCTAATAATCGACCAAATGTATCCACAATCGGGAGAATTGTTCACATATTTAAGCAAACCGGGTCTGTAGGAAATGTGGAAACACATGTGAGTGCTCGCCCAGTTCGTTCTGTGGTTTCTGGGCTGGCGGCGTCATCGGGACGTACTTCTTTAAAAATGAGGTCGGCCAAGCAGTTACCTTGAATGGTGTTCGCGAGGATGAGATAATTCGGCACGTAAACAACATTGAACTACAATTATGTCTCAGTCATTGAAAACAAGGACCGACGGATAGCCGTGACGAGCATTTAGCCGATATTTTGTTTCATAGATCTATCTATCATACTGAATAATATTAAATAATTTTGTAAAAAAATTTTGTTTTATTTACAATTAACATAGCCCTTTTACCTTGCTCGAACTACGATTGAAACGTCACCCACAAAGCCAACGACGCTTACTTCTTCTGGGAGATTGAGCTTAAATATGTTGTCATACATTATTTTCCAAGGTAGCGGAACTAGTATTGATCCCTACGGAACTCCTAACGTTATATTGTATGTAACCACACCTCTGTCGGTTTCTACTAGCAAGACTGTACTAGGTAATGTGGAACATTCATTCTCCTCATTCTTGTCACAATATGCATCAATCCGGCCGAGTTGAAGGCGATTTTAATGTCGAGGGTGTCGGAACAATATTTTCTATACATGCCCTTGTCGTTTATGGCCTAATTAGCGCTGTTTTCCACTAAGTTTATAGCATCTATAGTAGATTTCGTCTTGCGAAATCCGTATTGGCGTTTATATTTATTACTACAGTCAGGAGCCTGTCGAACACAATTCTTTCCAGGCCAATAGATAGATCGGTCTATACGACCTAACATACATACATATCTACACTGGTTGCCAGCTTTTGTAAATTTGTTGTTCATAAACAGCAGGCCACCAGTTTATATGTGTATTTGTGTTCTAAGCTTGCTTTTTTCGTTTTTTCTGAACCTTAATAAATCGGGGTGGAGTAGATTCTCTATTGTTATGGACAGTAATAGTTGATGGCTTGATCATCATGCTGGCTCATAGGGGTGTCAATGTAGTTGGTAACACTGATGACTTCGTTATAACGATCCGTGATAAATATGATCCCATGAGAACAGCCCTGGGTGAGATATCATTTTGGTGCACTCAGGAAGGGCTCTCGGTGAATCCTTCAAGCAAAGTTGTCGTACCTTTTACGAAAAGATACAAGTTATCATGAGACTCTTTTTTTATGGGTACTACCATCAACTTTTCCAGGGAAGTAAACTATCTTGGTGTAATTCTGGATAGGAACTAGCACATTGGCGCAGTCCAGACAAAAGCGATAAAGGCCTTTTGCGCAAGTTGCTCCTTCTACGGTAAGACATAGGGTCTTTTGTCCAGAATGAAACTATGTATATATATCGCTATTATTCGGCCTATTATTACTTATGCGGCGATAGCTTGTTCGGGAAAAGCTGAGGAAATTACCACCATGAGTAAATTAGGCATGGTACAGAGACTCGCCTGCCTCGGTGTAACTGGGGCAATGAGAACATGTCCAACAGCGGCCTTGGTGGCATTGATTGGTTTATCACCGCTTCACATCCATGTAGTGAAGGTGGCGGCATGTTCGGCGATGATATTTTTTGCAAATGGTCCAGGAATGCGTCGGGACGTCTCTACATTTTACGCAGGATGGCCGGAGAACTATCTTCGGTTCTGGATGTTATGCTTTTGGGTCTGTGCTTTGGCAGGATGTTTAGGATTGATTTTCCGGACCGAGATTGTTGGTCTAATGGCGCCTTAGTTCGGAGCGAGTTTGATTTAAACCGGTATACCGATGGCTCTAAGATGAATGACTTACAAGTGTTCATGGACGCAACAAACACTTTTTGATCCCACTGGATAGATCGCTAAGTTTCTTCCAGGTTGAGATCATGGCCATTGCTATATGTGCGGAAATCAACCTAGTCAGTAGGATCAAAGGTAAGACCATTAAATATTCTCCGATAGCCAAGCTAGATGCTTGGAATACTGGAATGCTCAAAGGGAACTTGGTCACTCTAAGGCGGCGATCACTCCGCAATTTGAGCGTCACTCTGAGGTTTCAAGTATGACAGGCCGGACTTGAAACTCCCAACGGAATTTCTGTTGACGAAGAGCACACATATGTATTTTGTGAACGTGGGGTTTAGGTGGACATAGCGTCGCACAGGTGGACATATCCGCCATTATGTTCTCAGATCTGTTGGTGTTCGTTAGGAAAGCATGAAATCTGCTGAATAAACTATAGACCGGTAGTGGCATAATAGATTCCATGGGTCGCAGTATCCGCAATAGTGCCTGGTCAGGGATAATAATAATAATAACAAATCGAAATAAAACTTCTGTATGTAATATTTTTGTATTGTAACTTTAATGTTGTTTGTTTTTCTTTCTTTTTAGCATGAAGAAGTCAGTTGTCATACTCTTTTTTAACATTCGTTCTTTATAATATTATATACACAACATATACATATATATGTACATATATGTATGTATATATACTAATGAGATCAATTATTCGACCTTTTTCAAAAACCGGTTTGCGAATAATTCGAACAATTGCAATTTAAAAAAAACGGTTTTCGGTTATAAATTTATCAAATAACCGATTAACCGATTCTGTTATTAAAATAAAATTTTTCTCAATTCTAGTTGCATTAGCAAATAAAATTAATAAATTTTTGTCCCATGTTGTAGTTTCCAACAAGTAAGAATGCGTTCGGCTTTTTTAGGGCCTTAACGGACATTCCTTTCTCTACACCGCAACGTCCTAATATTTTATCCAATGATTCATTTTTTACAGCGTATTTTGTAACAGTTCTACTTGCCAGTTTTCCTTGCTGCACAATAACGTCAATCTCATAAATATATTTAAGGTGGTTAATAATAATAATAAGGAGCTTTTTCAGCTTAGTATTTAAGGACACTCAATATATCTAGACTTATCCTTTCAATCAATTTCCAAATATTCACACTTCAGAGGACATGTGTAGAAACATAAATACATGCACCACGTATTTGATATTGCGTGCCACTGTGGTATGTTAGGTAAGACACCCGCCTATCAACGAGGAAGTTCTTAGTTCAATAACAGGTCACACCATCCGACAATTATCAACAGCAGTATCACCTCACAACATTGCTAGCGGCTGGCTATGAGTATTTACGCTTGAAAAAGTTTACTTAATATAACATCTGCCGTTCGGAGCTGGCGTTTGCAGGTGTCTATCAATGAGTCTAGTTGATCATCATTCTCCATATATAAAAAAATTAATAGTTATTTACAGAAAATGAGAAAAAGTTATTGTTGCCAAAGTGTGCACATCTTTTTTTATTTACCATGGTTTGCACGTTATTTGTGAGACTTTCAAGGTTGTCACATACAGTATAAAAATAAGATGTTATATATTAAATTAAAAAAAAAATACTTAAACGAAAAGCATATTTGCAATAAAAAATATAAAAACATGTGCAAAATTATACATATTTAAATTAAAAGGTTATTCGTGTTAAAATAAGCGGTTTATTCAGTATTCGAAAAATGGACATTTAAAAAAACCGTATTCGACAAAACCAAAAAAACCGGTTAAAACTGGTCGAATAACCGAACCGGTCGTTTGATTTCCCTAATATATACATATTTCGTTGCAATTGGTAATTGAAGTTAATTTTCATAAAATGTTTCAAATATTTAAATGTGCTTAATTTATATATATATATACATACATACATAAGTGTACGTATGCAATACTAAATTATATGCACATATGTACATATGTATGTATACCCATGCTTAATTTGATACATAGTAAAACTTTACGTTGAACATAGGGCATTTGTTGTTATGGCTGTTATAATCGACTACAATTTTGTATTAAATCATTTTAATTGAGATTTAAAAACGAATTCAATAGTTTTCCTTCTATCGAAAAATAATCATTACATATGTATTTATATACATATGTATATATCTGCACTCGTAATTTTCTTGGGTTAATGACATTTACAACATTCATTCGATTTATCTTGAGATTTTCGAAACAATTTTTATCATTTATTTAATTTATTAGTAACATATCTTTACATGCATTGCATTGTATACGTGTATACAGTGGTGTTCCCTAAAACAGAACTATAAATTTTTTTAGTAAAAATATCAAATATTTTTGTTGGTCCTTTTAGTACACCGTAGTGAACAACTCATCGTACGAACACCCAACTCTGAATTTCGTTCACAATATATAACATATAATTAAAAATATTGTGGTACGGGCCTGTTTCTCTTACGCAGGAAGACAAGACTACGACCCAAAACATACATCAAAAATCACAAATAAATAGTTTAAATACAACAATTACGAGTTGAATCTTGCCAAACACTTATAGACTCGGCGTCAAAACGTTGTGTAGCTGTTATAAAAAATAATGGTTTTTCTACCAAATATACAAGGGTAAAAAATTGTTCTATGGGCATGTGCACATGCATACAATTAAGTGACTCTAATATTACTCACACCCCAAACAATTAATTTAATTTTCATTTAATTTATTTTATTTAATTTTATACGATTATTACAATACTACAAGATCATGTCTTATATTATACTCGTAGTATTGGTTAGATATTTATGAAAATTAAATTTAACATAAGTGTTAATAAAAAAAGAGAAGAGATCATTACATACACAAAAAAAAAAACAAAACAAAGAGGATAGGAAAACAATAATAATAATAAAAATGATATTAAAAAATAAAAAATAATAGTATAAATAATAAAATAAAAGAATAGTAATGAAAAGAATAGTACGTAAAATATTAGCATGCATATTTTTATAAAAATGAATCATTCAAGCTTTGGTATTATATTAAATAATAGTTTAAGAAGATTAGATAAAATATTTAAAAATCGCAGATTTAAATTGTCTTGCATTGTTAAGAATCTGTATTTGAGGTGGCAGTTGGCTCCAATGACGTAACGCATTAATATAGAAGTGTTGTTCAGAAATCGCCCTGTGATATCCAATGGTGTTCATTTTTCTACCTCTGTTTGATCTAGAAAATGTTAGACGACGAAATAATAATAAGTAGCTATGTTGCCCAGTATATATAATAATATTGTAAAATGCTCCTATTCCTTTTTATGTCAAAAATATATCTAGCAATGTTATTATATGCTACGTTAAGCCTACGTCTGCTCGTCGTACATTAGGGTAGGAAATAAATAAGTCTTAGTAATAAGCATTCTAATATGCGTTGGTTAAATATCTAGAAATGCAAAGATTCCGCAGCATTGAAAACGTTCTATCACAGTTTGCGCTAATATGATCCATTCAATTCAGTTGTATATTAACAACCACTCCCAGATTTTTTGCCGTATCAACGTAATTAATAATACTATTAATGGGGGAAGGTCAGTTGGCATGTACTTTGTTGGTCCAATGATAATAGCAACGGATTTCCTCGGACTCAAGCTTAAGCCATTCGCAGATGCCCAAAGATCAATTTGAGTTAGATCATGATTTATTAATTAAATACAATTAACAGCATCTGAAATATTACATCTAATGTACAAGTGTACATCATCGACATACAATTGTACCATACAATATTTTAATTGTAGAGATAAATCATTTGCAAAAATAGAATACAACAATGTGAATGTGAATGTGATACCCCTCTAGGCTTTAAACATCTCCCGAACACATTTGACTTCTGTTACTAAGATAAGATGTTAAAAGCTTTACGGCTGTCACAGAAAAATTGAACATGTAGTATTTCAATTTGAAAAAAAGAATGGAGTGATGCACAGTATGAAAAGCTTTGGAGTGGATATCTTCTGATGTTCATCAACTTGACATCTAATCTCTTCAGTGACATCAACAAGTGTAGTAAGGGTAAGAGTTGGTATGCAAATATGAGCTAATCTGCGAATGCACTAATTATTCAAACACCTTTACTTATTTTATATTACGTTGATCAGGTTGCTACCCAAAACATATTTTGTACAGCCCCACATGTTCACAAACAAAACCAAGGCTACGAATAAAGCCAGTTATCCAACTTGGTGAGATAATAAAAGTCCTATTTAAGTCACTATAGCACTTCCGTCTTCATACTCTGGGCCGAAATATCAAGGCACTCAGGAAGTTCGTGCTCAGATGTCTTGATGTATGTACATCGAACAGAACCTGTCACCTTCAACATTCTCTAAGATATGCTGATCGTATCTAAGACTACAATGCCCGGTAAATAGATCCGTTACTACACTAACTTTGCTCCTGTTTAGCAATAACGGCTTCTTGGATCTATCGGGAGGAATGGAGACAAGCTTCTTGGCTAGTCTCATACCCAGAGGCACTCCTCCAAAGCCGAAAAAATAACCCAGACCCAATAAAAACCCGTCCAGCTACTCTCTTCGCCAAGCACTCGGATCATTCGCCCAACCCTGTTGTGATAATAATTCAGGTTTGTATAAAATCTTTAATCTTTCATTCAATTACTAGTTTTATTTTATTTATTTTCGGATTTGGGTATCTCTATTACAAAGAACACCACTGTAAATTTATTTCGTATGTATGTCTGTTTGTTTTGTGATTCGTTTTTCAAATCAACGATGCTTGTAAAACATATTTAAAGAGCAATTACTGATTCCATACCTACCAACGAATGCACCTAAAATACAGGTAAACGATGCATTTTCGTAGACATACAATTGTCGCTGTTTCTTTAAACTCATTACACATCCATTTCCCATTTTTATGTACATACGTATGTACGAGTGTGTCTATATTGCAATATAAACACATGGTACCGTATGAAAAGATTTAGTTGCTGGAACAGTAAAAGTAAGGGAAACACTATAAACAAAATTTAAAATTATTTCCGAAAAGAAGTTACAAATATTAGAATGTTGACAAAGAGACTTTTGTTTTATATACTTCTGTGTTACGTACTATATATTACAACCAGCTGTAAAGGTGAGGACGATTCAGATACAAATGCCAATGAAGTTGCTACACCAAAACCTATGAAATGGCTTAAAGGGGTTCAGGATATTTTCTCTAGTCCTACTGGTCATGTTGTTGTTCAAGTTGCTAAAGAGCTTATTAATCGATCAGCAGGAAATAGTCAAGTATGTCTGGTTATTTAGTGCTGTTATTTATTTTATGTGTATATTTTTTTATATTTTCTTGTATACGTAGGTTTTAAGCTTAAATTTAACAAATTTGTTAATTATTTTACTTCTTAAAATTTTAATATTTTCGGCGGGATTACTTGGAGCTGGTCACTGGAGTAACTATGGTTATGCTCGTTCCAATGAAAATGGTAAGTACAATAATTAGGAGCACATTAATGGAAATAGATTTTATTTCAACTAAACGTTTACAATTTACAATGTTCAATTCTAATTCTTTTTATAATAAAAATTGATTTTTATTACGAATTTTATTGCAAATTATAATTAGCGAAATAGTTTTAAGACAATATTCCACATACATATATATGTATTAATATTTTTTATACATAAATCTTTTTCCTAGCTTCAAGCTATCTAATGAGTAAAGGGGAAGCCTATTTAATTATTGGTTTCTTAGCGGCACAAGGAGGCATCGATGATTGTTTATATGCTGCTGCATGTGAGGCACCGACAGTAGCATATGAATATTCGAAGGCTGCTAAAGCTTTATTGGATGGTATATCAAAATATGAAGGGTCAGTATTTTCAAATATATACTGATATAAACATATACATACATGTAACGTTTTTGTAATCGCTTTTACGTCCGTACACTGCACTGATTTTGGAAAGATATATGTATAGTTTTAAAGCTTTTTCTGTACAGATGTGCAAACTTTTAATTTTATTTAAATCGGCTTAGTATTTTAGGAGTAGTACGTAGATTTGAATTTTTCTCGATTATTTGTTTTATGCAGTTTGTCATTTTCAACATTTAAGTAAAGGGTCTAGCCATTTCTCCTATAGAGCAAGGTTGTATAGATTATGCAGGGTGGACACTGGTAGAATATCATATCAGTAGGTTATGACTCCTGGATGACACTTAGTAGCCGCTCTGTCTGGGGGAGGATTAAACTACAGGACAAATTTTGTGCGATGTGTTGCGCTGACTAGGGCTAGATTGTGGGTTTTCTATTTGTGTAAACTGGATCTGAGACTATCAGATCTGTTCATATTAGTATTAGTGGACGATTTTGGTTAACTGGACATCATCTGTGTGTGGGGTCGCACTGACGAGTATGTAGGGGTGATCGTATTTGTCATCATTCTTGGCTAAGTAGGAATGCATTTAAATAAATGTATTTATTTTGTTATTGTAAATATTGAAATATTTAAATATTAATTTAAATATTAATTTAAATATTAATTTAAATATTGAAATATTGAATATAAATTGAAAATATTGAATATTTTATTCAAAATATATAAATTTTGGTTGATGAACATTTTGTAAATCGTAAATAGTTTTTGTAAAGAATATTTTTTTTGTTCCGACATTTGACAACTTAAGGCTTTCCATGTTTGTTTGGAGAAGATATATATATATATATATATATATATATATATATATATATATATATATATATATATATATATATATATAATAATTTAAAAATATTATTTATTTCCTTTTTCCTTTTCTTAGAATTGAGTATGAAAATAAACGGTTTATAGACTTAATCATTATGGTAGAAGAGGCAGCCTACAATGGATATCGCGGAATGCCCTGTAATGCAACGATTAAATGTGATGGTTTATTTTGATAACCAATTGTAATAAAACGATACTAAATTTTTTTGTTTTTTTTATAATACTCTAAAATTCTTATTATATTTAAATACAAAAATTTTTGGTACATTGTTAAGTTTTTGAATAAAAGATTTACTTTTTTATTAAATAAAAACCAACAATAATTAATTCAAAACTGTTTGAAAATCTAACAACTTTAATAGTATGTATGTGTATATTCTATTGGAATAAAACTAAGTATTGTATAACACTATGCGACAAAAAATAATGAAGATGAGGTGCTATGAAAGTGATAATATTTTTCTGATTGATGCTATTGAGTACAACCAGAATCTGTTTTTGAATTATTCGAAACATTTCTAAAACCTTGAGTTACCGATAAAAAATCGGACTTTCGTACCTTCACGCACTTATAAGATTAAATGATTTTAAGTTTCTCAGTTGATTTGGAAAGAATTATGTTTAGTTGTAAATAAAAAATTACTTTGCTTTTACAAATCAGTTGGAAATTGTCGGAAGTATTAAGCTTTTTAGTAAAACAACTCATGAAAAATTAACAAAATTTTTAGCGCTTAGATTTTGGAGGTGTTTGGAAAATTTGTAAAAAGATATTCTTGTTTTACTCGAATTTTTTTTTGGAACCGTGTTAAATTCTTATTCAAATTAAATTAAATTTAAATTATTTTTAATGATGTTGTTATTCTTTACTAGCTTAAGCCCGGCGTGCTTAGCTACCCCTATTTTAATTATTATTTTAACTATCATCTTAATTATAATCTTTTATCATTTTTCCCTATTTCTCCCGTTCCGTTTCAAATCCAAATATTTAAAATATCCTATAGTACCTTCCAGAAAGGAGGAGGCTTTTTAGCCTTTTAAAATTACGTAGATATCTTTTAGCCGGTGTGCGTTGTGCAATACCACTTTATCCAATTTTTCCCGCTTCTTGGCTGATGTAGATAACGAAGCTTTTCTTCATATATAAAATTCCATGTTTAGTATGAATAGAAGGTGACACGCTGACTTATCCAATCTCGCTGTTACCGTTCTTAAGATATACACAAAATAATATTTACTATATAAGGGTGATGCCTCAACCATATATCTAATTTTGCCCATTTAATGATGATTTGTTATGACTACAAAGTCATTTAGACCAAATTCAAAAACTTACACTTTTATCGTTCTCAAGATACACAAAAACAACATTTACTTTTTAAAGGAGGTACCATGTCCAATTCCGCCCACTTTTTAATTGATGATTGGTTTTAACTACGAAATCATTTAGATCGAATTCAGAAACTTCCACTTTGACCGCTCTCATGATATATTAAAGTCAATATTTACTTTGTATGGGAGGTACCATGCCTACCTATCCGATTCCGCCCACTTCTTGACGGATGATTTGTATTGACTACGAAGCTATTTGGACCAAATTTAGAGTGTTGATATTACCAATTTATATATACAGACATATATATATATATATATATATATATATATATATATATATATATATATATATATATATATATATATACAAAATCGCGCTCATACAAAATCAATATATATATATATATATATATATATATATATATATATATATATTGATTTTGTATGAGCGCGGCACCGCCCAGTTAGAATATTTAAAAATTTGTACAGCTTATAATTCCTTCCAGTCATACAGAGGAGATACTGCAAAATGTTCAATTTTTACAAAAAGCAAAGAGTTTTCGAATACTGTTTTAAAAATGCTTCACATGTCAACACCTTTTACAATAATACTTGCTATGCGCTTAGCTTAGATAACAATTTAACAAATATGGTTACATATGACTTATTCTCGCTATAGTTTTGTAAGTGTTTTAGAAAAAAAAAAAATTTGTTTGACAACGTTCAAAAAATATGTATATATATTTATTACATAATTGATTTTTTTAGAAATTTGGCTCCATTCGCATTTTATTTGTTCCCGTAGTTTCAACATGTTCCTCAAAGAGTAAAGGCATTTTTTTAGGCATTTTTTTATTGCCAAAATGTTCTCCATTGCAACGGGACTATGACTTTATGCTGTCCAATCAATCGCATTTATGCACATATGATTTATTGTTTATTGACTAAATAAATAGTAAAACGAAACAATCTACACTAATATACAACTAGAACCAAAATAGCTAGTCTGAAACTGGATTAGAATGGGGTAGTATGCAACTATTTCGAAAATGTAGTATAATAAACTAGTATAATACAAGGAGTAAAATACTAGTATATAACTAATTTACTGTATTATAGTTCTTTAACTGGTATGTTAGTACACACAATAGCAGATATACAACTAGTTGGAAGACAAAAATAACTAGTATATATCTAACGCTATTCTAGTCACTTTATCTGCAGGGTACTTACATATTTGAATATTTGCAATTTAGACTATTAAAAATCGAAGTTAACGCACAATGCATATTGTTATTTATCATTTTCTTTAAAATTTTATTATAACATGTCAGTAATAAGTATTACTTGGTATTTTATTTTTTTCTAATTAGTACATAAAAAATATAAAAATGATATATAGGCAATTGCAAATTCTTATATTAGTGACATGTAAATGAGTTATTCACTAAAAGTTTATATACATACATACATAAGCAAATTAATTTTAACCTTTTACTAAAAAATTAAAAAAAATTAGTTTTATAAAACTTTTTTAAATTGAAAATGGTCGATAATTTTCTTAATTTAAAAGCCACATATTAAAAACCTAAACATGCTATATACACTAAAAAATTCTTTTCATCATGTATGATATGGTACATCTGTATTTTAAAAAAATTTCCGGAACAAATAAATAAATACATACATATAAATAAATACATACATACAAATATGCATAAACATTCATATATATATATATATATATATATATATATATATATATATATATATATATATATATATGCATTTGTTTGCTCATAAATATTTCAATTATAAAAGCATGTTTGAAAAAATATTAATTCAATTTTATATCCATTGATTGGTATTTATAAATTCAAAGATAAAGTATGTATGTATATAAATCTGAATTTCGGAAAATAATTATTTTATTGTTCATTTTTAAAATCAAGTGAAGTTTGAACGTTATTTAATTTGATTTTTCTTCAGAAACACCAGTTACAGCCTTCATGTATTCGGGATAGTGCAGTAATCCATCTTTATTGGCGTCAGCAAGTAAGAGAAATTCATCAATTACGGCTGCAAAAATTTTTTTTTAAATTTTTAATAAACGTTTTCATTAGTTGTCAAAAGCTGTAGGCATTGCCAAAAGATAGCGTAAATAGTTATTATCAAAAAAGTTCCTTTATACGCATCAACATTTGCTTGCAATGAAACTCCTATATTGGTTTCATTGTGCAGCATCTGCGAGCGGTGTACCAAAAATTTCATCTGCTAGAAAACGAAGGACATCTAAGTGCGATATTTAATGCATTATGTGCAGCAAATATAAATATGTATGTATATGCAAAATACAACAGAAAATAATTTCCTAATCTAAATAAATCGATGAACATGTACAAACCAAAATGGTCCTGAAACTAAGATTTGTTTTTATTTATTTTTTCTACCTTTACATTCTAGATAATTAAAATTTCATGTGTATGTAGAAGTAATAAAACAACCACATGAGCTAACGTTTTAAATTGACATGATGAAACATTCTGAAGTCAAATCTTATAGGAGGCTTAAAAACGTCATAAAAATTAAATAAATAATAATAAAAGTATTAAACATTTAAGTGCCTCTCTGCTTAAGCGCTAAGTGCAAAATAAGGCAGATATAGACTCTTTAATGTTATTGCCTTTATCTCATTCCAGAGCTACATGAATACAAAATACGTTTAAACAAATTTTATAAAATTACTTAATAACGCTTTTGAAAAAGTAATGCTGGTTGACCCAGTGAGTAAAAGCCTATAATGATATATTACGGCATAATTAAAAAAAAAAAACTATAAAATAAACGAAATATGTAATTGCCCACTTACCTATAATATGCTTAAGTTCATCATTAGCGTCTTCAATAAAGTTGTCGCGATCTAACTTTTTAAAATTTTCATCCTGATGTATTGCTGCTTGAAGCATTTCTAAACCATCCAATGCATTATTATTGTCGCTATCGTGAATCTTAATTAATAAATACAAATGTTAAAAATCAGTTTAATTATTAATATCTATAGTAGAGTACATATTTTCAATTTTACAAATTCCAAGTATACGAGATCTGGATACACACCTTAAAATAATAAAAATTTTTCTCATCTTCTGTCATTTGATCCAAATTAGCATTGATTCCCATTTCCTTTAAATCGTCCTCAATGTGACTTAAATAAATTATTTATTTAAGCATTCTCAGGAGATATTTTTGAAGTACTTACTGTTCTTCATGGGTTAGATGCTGGTCAACTTTTCGAGTCTTCGATTGTTCACTTCGGGGGTGATGCGGACCTCGTTTGATTGCGGCACTTGAACCAACAGTTTCGCTAAACGTCGCTATACATATTATAAAATTTACAAAATTTAAGAGTGCACACATATTCAAATTTTCTCTTTATTTTTTATTTATTTTTGCAATAATAAAAACTATTTTAATCATAGACGAACAGGTTGCTTGATGGCAAAACGGTATTAGGTGAAAACATATTCATTCCGGCATTGCGCATGTTTCATTACGTCTGAGTCTTTACATATAAAGAAATTTCATATTAAATTGAATATCAACTCTACATTTAACATTTAGGCAAGTCGTTAAAATTTAAAAGAACAGAAAAAAAAACAACCAATATGTGTGGCTATTTTATATTGGATCAATATTGGCCTTTAATAATTTAATAGTTTAAATCAAAAGTTAATAAAAATACTAACAAAGAAAATAGTCCCTTTGTATTAAATGTTAGTGAGGACAGTCGGCAAAATGTAAAATTATTATTCAAGCAATAGTAAAAAAGGAAAAGATAAAACAACAATCTTATCATGTAGTATTCGTTCGGGCCAAACTCTACTGTATATGGTTACCAAAACAACAAATTATAAGCGTTGATGTTTTATTGATATTTGGTGACAATTTGAGAAGGAAAAATAATGAAATAAAATAAAATTTAGTTTTTACAAAATGTGTGAAAAATATTGTAGTTCTTTTGAGACTTTTAATCCTGAGATTGAATATCAAAAATTTTTAAAGCGTAAGCCTGTTGTTCAGACATTTCAGTTGTATGAAGACTTGCATACTCGTGAAAAAATAAAATGTCCTTGTAAGTTTTAATTTATAATTTGGAAGATGATATCATTTTAAAAATAATCGTACACTATATTTTTGTAGATAATTTTA
This sequence comes from Wohlfahrtia magnifica, assembly GCA_023159175.1. Lineage (NCBI taxonomy): Eukaryota > Metazoa > Arthropoda > Insecta > Diptera > Sarcophagidae > Wohlfahrtia > Wohlfahrtia magnifica. Next base: position 1,551,668 of record JAKWBJ010000057.1, read on the forward strand.
AAGGATATGGTGTAGAGACAGACACAAATACAATGTATAGGACTTGCAATTCTGAATATGGATATTATGCGCCCAATGCAGTTTCAATACCATCACGTTACTATCCTTTGTCTCAAAAGTTTTCACACGAACAACAGCGTTGTGGAATGTATCGCAACTTTTCCCTTAATACTCATATAGACAGGACATTTTATTGATAATGCTTTTATTCATTAATCTTAACAAACAAATTTTATTTACTATTTGATACACAAAATAAAATCATGCATATCATATTCCTTAAATTTGTCTTTTTTTTGTATGTACATACATATGTATGTACGTGTATAATTGCAATCGAGTACGTTCTCAAACAACAAAACATACAAAAATACATCAATTTGTCTCAAAGTTTTGATAATTAATGAAGTTATAATAGGGGTCATTGTACGAATAAATGAAAATAATTTTAAAAATCTGTCGGCATTGGAAAATATAGGAACTTGAAGTATCGTTCGATTTCAAGTCGCTCGATTTCGATTTACATCACTTAGGAAATAAATATTATGAACTTTGACATGTTCAATAAAAAAGTTAGGAATATTTCGAGAAAAATAATTAAATTATTAATTGAACAATTAAAATAGAATTTTTTATTTTCATGCCATTGAAATATTATGAAACACTGTTAACCAAGGCGAATTATTTATTTCAATAAATATTAAATAAATTAAATATACCTACTTATTCTTTGTTTTTTAGTGATTTTTTCTGTTTTTTTTTTTTTTAGGAAATTTTGTGATTATTTGCTTGCTTTTTTAAATATATTTTTGTCCTTTTTTTGGACCTGATTATATTTAACAGAAATTTAAATTATTTTGTTCTTCCAAGTATTTTCTAGTAGCCCATCATTTCTCTTTCAATTTCAATAAGTTGTACACTGGAAATATAACTGCTTTTTAGTACTCGCTATTATAACAGATGTCAATTTGGAATGCGCACGCTTCAAACATGTCAAATAATTGAACATCTTTTTATGCTGAAGTTGTAAAAATTTCTCAGTTAAGTTCAGTACTTTAATTAGTAAACACGTAATAAGTTTATCAAAAAAGAAGGTTAAAAAGCTACTGAAAAGGTCCTTTCCTTTTGCATTGAACAAAAAATCATCATCACACATACATACATATATACTAAGTACTAAAATAAATATATTTATTAATATTATGATCACGTTATAACATGTATACAAATAAATAAATTGAACTCTTTTATTTTCCTTTGGAAAGTCTTTAATATAAAGTTATCCTTGACTCATTCATTAAATTTAAAATTAACAAAAAAAAAAGATATGAAATTGTGATTCTAATATAATAAGAATATTTGTGGAAAAGAAAAAATTCTATTGGCAAAACGCGGCTACTATTTTCGCTTACGAAATCGCAAAAAGCAACCATTTAAAAAACGGAGAAAAAATCGATTAAATCAAAAATGTAGTGATAAAATATTATGAGACTTTCTTATAACATTGTATATACATACATACATATATACATATATTATAAGAATTATGATCGAAACAAAATTTGCATTTCGGAATTAATAAAGATATAATTTATTTATGTACATATGTACATACATACTTTAAATACATATCTATTTATACTGTATATATGTATATTGATTGCAGCTGTGATAGTTGTAATTGGGGTCAAGGTTGCTCTTTGTAAAAAAGATACTAAAATATAAAACATACAGTATTGGCCAATTAATTACGAATGCAATTGCAAAGTATTGCCAACAATTTATAATAAATTCTTTACATCGATTAAGTTATTTTTCCGAAAGTGTAATGGTATTTTTTTTTATCTGAAACATCGGTGATGAAATTTAAAAAATCTCCTTTAAGAGAACTTAAAAGAAATATTAAAAATTGTTCTAGCAAGGTAAAAAGTGTTTAAATTTTATATTTAATTATAATTATAAATTATATATTCGCATCGCATATATTAAGTGACTAAATCTGCCAGCTCAATACACACAGTTGTGTATAAGGATTAAAATTTATCCACATATAGAATAATAATAATTTAAAACTTCAATGTTTTTACAAATATATGTGAAAACAAAATATGTATGCAGCTGTTTTAATATCAGATTATTGTACATTGTTTCTAAAACCAAAAAAAAAGAAAAAAATAATAATAATAATTGCAAAAAAATCACTAGCATATTACGATCTTATGCAACATTTCATATATACTATTTATTATACTCGTAACTTTATATAAAGGTTGCATATCATATTTATACGTACTCCACTGTATTATATCATAAATAATCCTCAAACAATAGCCGACAGACACATAATATAAATACAGAAAACATATTAGATATCATTTGTCTTCAGTTTTCAATTTTTATGTGAAATGTAAAAAGTGAAATTTTGAAATTTTTTACCAATTTTGACAGGGGTGTTCAAGCTATTAATACCACCTTAGCAGATGGAATATGGGTAAATATAGAAAAAATAATAATAGTTCTAATATTATTTTTATAACGGTTTATGTTGTAATTCGAAAATCATTTTCCTTAAATTTTCATAATCTAATAGACAAACTTATTTGTTTCAATTTTATAATGGTATATTTAGTATGTAAATGTATTTTAAACACTTTTATTATTATCTTTTATTTTTCTTCTCTATTTCGAAATTTATATTCTTACAAACTTGATTAATAAGTTTGCATACTGCACAGATACAGTAAGTTTTGAAATATTTCTATAAATGTTTACATTAAATAGTATTTTCTTTTATAAATATATTTTAATTGATAAAAAATTGTTATTTAATATTTATGTTATCACCGGAGACGATATAATTTCTAAGAGTTACCATTAATTAATACTTTTATTTGTATATTTATTTAAAATAGTAAATAGTTCAAAAAGTTTTATTTAATAATGACAATTGATATTTTGTTTAATTTTTTTATAATTCGCTATAATTCTGCTTTTTAATAATATTGAAGAAATGTTTGTTTTCGTGTGCAACCTAGTAGTCTTTTTACACGATTTTTTTTAATAACACGAATTTCTAATATCGCTGTTACGATCTTATCTTTCACAAAATAAATTCTTAAATTAATTCTAACAAGAATTTTTTAGTACCGTTAAACTAATTTTATTTTAAACGATGTTTTGCGAACGTATCTATCGTGTAAAAAAGGAACTAGGCGTATGTATAATAAATAGTATTTTCATTTTAAATTTAGTTTTATTTTGTTTTAAAATGTCAAAAACTTTAAAATCAATTTGGTCTATTATTTTATTCTTTTGCTATTGTATTATACATACAGTGTATTCGCGATAACGTAAATTAAGTGGTCTCTTCCACTATGTGATACTTAAACATAAACAAATTTAAAAAAAAATTATAACCTTTTATTATCACAAGAATATAAAATGAATATTTCTATTTCTAATGAATAAGGCTAAATTATGATCACATATCACATTGTTTGATAAAGTATGGTTTACATTTTCTTCTGCGATAGCCTTTACTCTTTTATTCCTATTTGGGTTGAGATTGTAAAATTTTAGATTTTATATAAAACAATTACTGTAATTCGTTAAAATTTTTACTACTACCACCGGAAATAGATATTGAAGTGCTTATTGTTTTATGTATAAGAAAATGTTTGTGAATTACAAATAAAGCTATGAATATCAATTTCGTACACAATACGATCCGAACTCTCACGACGTTTCATTGAAATTAAAAAATTAAAAATGATCTGTACGAACTTCGTAAAAATCGAGATAAGTTTGAAAGTTACCTTTTACAATAGTATTGTCCGTAAAGATCCGTCTGCAAACGTTTAGATCGGTTGTATATTCTTTTAGTGAAGTGAAGCTAACAAACGATTACTTTAAAATCAGTTAGAATATGTAAAAGTTAATACTTAGATTTGAATATCATATCTCTTTTTTATGTATAACAAAAGTGGAATCCTGCTATATTTCTTTAGTATCTCCTGTAATTTTTTTTCTATAACATTTTATTTTGGTAGCAAGAACTTAATTTTATTTTGGCTTACGCCAAATGCATATAAACAAATTTTACAAATTTTAACTAATGTAATTGCCCGTTTATAACCGCAATTCACGGTCAGAGGCGCATCGACCTTCTGCTTAACTTCTCCAGACTACCACATAAAGTCTCGATAAGTTCTCTTCAACCTAATCCATCAAACGTAGCCTTGGTCGCTCTCTTTTCCGTCGCCCATCTGTACATACCTTTAGAAACCATTAACTTAGTTTTGTTCCCTATTCACTGTCAAACTCATTTTCGCTGGTTCTTCTCAATATATCAACATCATCTGCGTAGGCCAGCAACCTATGGTTGTTAAGTAAGCCCCACGAGCGGCTGTCTCGTTGTCTAAGACCTCGTTCAGAATTTTATGAAAAAATAGTCGGGAGACTTTCTATTTATATTGTTAATTATCGTATGAGAACTATATATTCTTTTATACCGGTTAAATTTTAAGAGTTATCCTTACGTATGATATCACCTTCATATACAAATTCTTGAAATAACAAAAAAAAAGTCTCAAGTTATTGTGTAATATTGTCTCTAGATTTTCAATTTATCACACTCTGGGACAGTATAAACAGATATCGTCTCTGAGTTTAAGTTTTGAAGAAATTATTATTTGTTTGTTTTTAAAATTAATAAATTACTGATAAAATTAAAATTTTATTCAATAACGCAATATTTGCTTTGCCAATTTAAAATAATAATAAATGTACGAATTTAGATGATGTTCGCCCTAAAATGCGCTTTAGCCTTTCACCATCACCACCGAAAGCCATATTTTCATCTACCTTAATTTCGAGTTACAGATGTAGTAGTGATCACTTCAGTCTCCCCCTTAACGCTCAGGATCATAATCAGAATTGCAACGACAGCAACAGCAACAGCAACAACAACAACAATTTTAATAATATAGTTAATAAACAAATTAAAAGTATGAAGCGTCAGGAAGATACAACCAATTTAAATGTCTCAAATGCTGATGAGGAAACGTCATCTGATTACAAGCAATGGTTACATGCTATGAAATTAGTGGCACGATTGCCTGGTGGTATACCACCAGAATTTCGTCGAAAGGTAATATCAGTAGTTGACCACCATTTATACAAATAAAGTTCTGAAATAAATTCTTTATCTTAATTTCAGTTGTGGCTGTCATTGGCAGATAAATATTTAAGGTCGAAAAACGTGGATTGGCCAAAAGAAGAAGAGAAATGCTTTTGCGATAAGTGGCGAGAAGATGATGAGGAAATGGGAATTCAAATTGTCAAGGTAAAGAATATACCATATATTTATAGTATTTATATAGAGATTAAGGTTTTTTTTGTATATAGAAAATACTATCCAACTGTTGTTCATCTAAACTATTTTTGATGAAAATCGGCTTATATGTACATTTGCATGAATTTTTTTGTTAAATTATGTAGTGCTTGTTAGGTCATAGATATGTAAGTAGTGTAATGTATTAGTGTATGGATTTCCACAATGGACCTCTTTGCCTTCGCTACCTACCTACCTAATGTGAGGATCGTGGGTTTGTTTTCATTAAAAGGTTTTGGTTGTGATCTGCTACACTACTACTCTGCTCGGAATAATTCCAATATAATTTAAAATTGTCTCCAAATTAATTAAAAGTATACATACATGTGTATAAAAATTTGAAGGTAGATCGTTTTGTTTACTAAAAGCATATAATGGCTTAAAATTTTAAATTCTAAGAAAGTACGAAAAGCTCAGATGCGAAGATTTGACTTAAACCTACATACATATCTAATATATGAATTTAAACCTTATATTGCAGGATTTACATCGCACAGGATCAACGTTATGCACAGGTCCGGCTGGTGATATAAACCAAGCTAAACTTAAGAAAATTCTTCTTGGTTATGCGCGATATAATCCTGAAGTCGGATATTGCCAGGTATGATATTCACTACAATAAATTGTTTATCGTTTCATTTACATATCGCACTTGATCAACAAAAGAGTTTTAACTCAATATTTTAAAATTTTCAGTATTTGCATTATTTGTCTTTTAATATTTTGCAATTTTTGCAAAAAAATCTATTTTTTGAGTTGATACCATTTTTCTGAAACTTTCCGATATAGTTTTTGTATTATTTTATCAACAAAAAGGTATCAACTATAAGCACAACCAAATTTGAATAAAACGATTTGAATGTTTTTAACTTGAATAAACGCTCAAATCAAAATAATACATTCTTTATGAAAATATACGATCCATTCATATTTCAATTTTTGTATTAAGTCAAAATACTAAATTTTTTTTTCATATAAATGAAGTCACTACACTATATTGAAAATGGTCTAAACTGTGGTTTTAGAGATAATAAAGTAATCGGATACACTAGATAGACATTGATGTTGTTAATTGATTTCTTGCAATAAGTAAAATTTAAAAAATTTTGAGTTAATACCCTTTTGTTGATCAAGTGCGATATGAATATACATACACATATATACATATATATACATACACATATATTATATATTGCTATTTATTTTGATGTAGGGTTTCAATATGTTAGGCGCACTTATTTTACAAGTAATGGACAAAGAAGAATCAGAATCCATTAAAGTTATGATATATTTAGTCGAAGGCATTTTACCTTCAGGTTATTTTTGTGGTTCAATGGGTGGTTTGCAAGCCGATATGGCAGTATTTCGTGATCTAATGCAAACTAAGCTACCACGTTTGGCTAAACACCTTCAGAAGCTGCAGGGTCCCATTGAAAATGCTTACGAACCCCCATTGACAAACGTGTTCACAATGCAATGGTTTTTGACAATGTTCTGCACATGTTTGCCAATGAGCTGTGTACTGCGCGTTTGGGATTTAGTTCTTATTGAAGGTAGTGACGTTCTTTTGCGTACTGCACTTGTTTTATGGAGTCTTCTTGAAGAGTATGTCGTTATTATGCCAGCATATCGTTTGATAAAAACTTTTAATTTAATTGTTTCAGGAAAGTACTTAGTGCGAGAACTGCTGACGACTTCTATGGCAAAATGGGTTCATTTTCTACTGAACTTTTAAATGGACACTTAATAGATTCGAATGGTTTAATAGAAAAAGTTGTTCAATTGGGCCCAATAGCGGACATACAAAAGTTACGTGATAAGCATTTAAACAACATTGCTCCTTTGAGAAGTCAACAGGGATTACAGTAATTATAAAATTAATTAACAAATTTTCATATCTCTAACACATTTCTTCTAGATTGTATTTCGATGAAGAGGAGCCAGATATAGACGAGGATTCACGATTAGCTGTAGCTACTGTCTGGGGAATACCGTGGGGTCGTAGAGGTTCTCAAGGCCAATCAAATAATTTTGTAACAAAGCAAGCTGTAGAAAATAAAGAAAGGATTGCGCTTGACATTTCACTTTTAAAAAAGCAATATGACAGACTACGAGAAAGACAAAAACAGGCTCATATTATATTAACAACAGCTTGTTCGACTGCTCGTCAAGGTGGATCATTAAACGCATCAATTGCACCGTTACCTGTTAATCAACTGCTGTCTGGACGTTCAGCTATAGTTACAAAGAAGGGACGACGGAGTCGACCACCTACAGGTGCTATACCACCTGCAAGAAAACCTTCACTGCCTGTAGTTCTTCACGAAAAACCTTTAAATAAACAGCTTCGAAGAGGAGAAACGCTACACTGGGAAGATACAGACGATCCCAAACACAGAAGAGATAGTTTAACGTGGAAAGAGATTAAGGCCGAGCGTGCAGCGCTGATCACATCCGAAAGTTTCGATGGTTTGAAGTGTCAAAAAATTAGTACACGTCGGTTGGGAAAAAGTGACTCGTCCTCCTATAGCGAAGAAAGTGATGACAATGGTGTGGCCAAAGATGATGCATCGAGTTCAGATACAAGTTTATGTGATGAAGAATTTAAATTTCCACAAAATGACTTGGAGAAAAAAGTAAATGCTGAAAGAAGCGAAAACTCATCTTACAAAAATGGAGTCAAATATCGAAAGTTATCAGCAAATCGAAAAGAGGATATGGAAAGAGTTAGACCTAGATCATGGGCCCCTTCTAATAGTGATATTCCTTTTGTAATAATGCCCACTGATTCTCCAAACAACAGTGCTGATGAAAATCTTGAAAGATACTATCTTAAGAGTACCTATTCGGAATTACTCAAGGTGGAAGAAAATGAAATAAACCGAAATGAATCCAACAATTTTGAACGAAATGATCCAATATTACACCCTCTTGCCGACAGTGAAGTAAATTCTAAATTTAAATTATCTATAAAAAGAAATTCGGAAGTCATGGAAGATTTGCCATCAATTTCGAAACAACCCAATACCATGGAAATGTCTACAAAAGAACCTATATTGACTGCAGTGAACTTACAAGACAGAGAAAAGAGTGACAAATGTGAACATAAATCATTTGATGTTAGCGAACAAGGTGTGACGAATGAATATTTTGAGAGAGTAAACAGCTCCGAACGTCCCAATAGACTCGACTTATTATATTCCTTAAATGAGGAGGAAAGCATACGTAATGCATTTGATACTGACGACGTTGAGGGGATTATGCAACCAAATATGTTACCAAATCAATTTACAGACCCTAAAAACACATGTCATACTAAGAATAGCAGGTGCATGGATCTACTTGTCGATTATTCGGAAAAGTCATCCACCGCTTGCATTGAAGAAGCCAAGTCCGAAATATCAACAACATTTCAAACTTCTGACATTATAATTTCGATTCCTTTAAAAACTGAATATATCAACAATACACCTAAACACATATTGAGAAAACCCAAAGGAAGTGCAGAAAAAAGAAGAGATCCAAGACGTCTGACACTTACACGCTCATCTACAATGGATATTGAAGAGCGTTATAAGAAGCTCGAAAAACGGCTTAGCATGGATAGTTGTTCAAAATATAAAACTTTATATGGCGAAAGCGAAACACATTCCGATAAAACTAAAAGCTTAACACTAAACGTCGATCATTCGATTAACAATGAAATACCTTCAACCGCAGAATTAGAAGAGCGTTTTAAGAAAATAGAATTGGCGCTAATTCGTGATCGAAAGACAAATTCTCTATGCGATTCCGAAAAGGGTGCAAAACAAACAAGTAGCAAAATTTCCGATTTCAACATTGAAAGTACTACAAATGTGTCCTTAGATGGTAAAAATGGCAAACAAAAAAATGATAATGATTACAGTAAAAGTGATAGCGAAAAAGAAGTAGATGGACAAAAAGTATCCATAACACCATCTGATGACAAAATACATATTTCAGCAATAACTGAAGTGGTGAACAGTAAAAAACATGAAAACATTAGCACTCCAGTGTCTCAAAGCGACTTAGGTGATTTAAAAACAATAATTTCAAAATGTAATGAACTTGAAAATAAAAAGGAGCCACCAGACGACGACGGACAAAATGACGAACAAATACACGAAACTCTAAGTAAAACATTTTCTGAGAGCGTGAATACGAATATGTCAATTACAGACCAGAAAAATAGTCCCAATAGTATTTCAGATGCAATGGAAACAAATATTGATGTAAGCGCAAGCCAATCTCAAGATAAAACTAAAATTGTCAATGATAATGTTACAAAGGCCGATAGTGAAAGTCCAGAAAGTCCTTCTACACAAACAACAAACCAAAAAAAATCTCCACCGTCTATAGAGGAATTAGAAAGACGGTTCAGTGCTTTAGAAAATCAAAAGAGGTTCACTAAAGCTGAATTAAGTGATACGCAAAATGATTCTGAACAGGAAAATCAAGTGCAACCAAACAAACAGAGCAAAAAAAATTCTATCTTTGAGAATAAAGAAATAGGTAAAACTCAAAGCATTCAAAATACCTCAACTATCAATGTATCAAATACTTCTACTACGTTACATACTAAAACGGATATATTGCCATTAGAGGAAATTTTAGAACCTAGCACTAAACGGCGATTATCTGAACCTCCCTCTACCGAGGACTTGGAAAAAAGGTACGAAATTTTGAAACGTCGCATGAGTTCCCGAAATTTTGAAACGACATCTTCATATAAAGGACATACTTTCGATGACCATGAAAAACTACATAAAACTCCAATTAAAATATCACCAACAGAAATTAAGAAGGAGGAAAAGACTCCACCCATTTCAAATAAGCCTTCACCACCTTCTATAGAAAATTTAGAAGAGCGTTTAAAAAAACTCAACAAAAGGACTGAATCGGAATATACTTCAATTGAACACATCAGTCCTTCCACAGATAATTTTGAAAAGCGATTGGAAGAGTCTCCATCTTCTTCAAGTAAACGTTTATCAGAAAATTTAGAACAGCGTTTTAAAAAACGCAACAATAAAAATGAAGCGGAACACGCTTTAATTAAACAAAGTCCTCCTACCACAGAGAATTTGGAAAAGCGATTTGAAAAATTACAAAACCAAAAGGATCAAGATGAAACAATTGATTCGACCTGTAATTCAGAGGCATCATCAAGTAATAAAACTTCTTCTCAAACACAATTCAATATACTGACAGATATGGAGGCCAACGAAAATAAAAAAGAGCAAACAAGTAATTCTGACCAACAATTGAATATATTTTCCACAAACTTCGAGAAAAAGTTAGATCGAACTAAATTGAGTGAAAACATTCAAAGCGATTCAAATACATCCAAAGATAAACCAATTAAACTTAGGCTAATCGAAGAACTTCAAACAAGAATAAAGGAAAACTCTATTTACTTCGATGACGAAAAGAGCGATATAGAAAGCAACGTACAAAAGAAACTAGCAGTTATAGAGGAGCTTAAGAAGAAGGTGAAACCCGTCAACGATGAATTTGTTAAACCAAGCGAAGTCCCTCATAATAAGCGAGCTGCTCAAAGTGTCCTTTTGGCAAGCCATAGTTTCAACGATGAAACCTTGGAATCACATGCGACATCCGCTTATCACAGGTCGGGAAAATACGAACCTTTAAAATCTCCTAATCGAAAAGCGGTTCGTCGTTTTTCCGATTTACCCTCAAGAGCAGACCTTGAGAATCGTTTGCAATTTTTAGAAGAACAGTTAAGCAAAACGGTTGGCAGGCAACGTCGTTCAAGTGATTCCGAAGTATCATCGAAAAGTCGAGCTAAAGTTAATGCATCTCGTAATAACGCACCATATAGCAGCAATTTAGAACATCGTGTGCGAGAGTTAGAGAAACGTTTAAAAGACCCTAGAACTTTTTCAATGGATGTAGAATATGCAAATGTAAAGGAAAGAATAAAGTATGAGCCGGAAATCGAAGTGTCCCAAATTGAGCTAGCTTCAGATTCAGTGGCCATTACAGGCAAGGAATTAGTGCGGTATTCTTCATGTGGTGAAGTCGAAGATATTGAACGACAAAATCCGATTAATATAAGTATAAATATTCAAATGACTCTCAACAAAGACGAAATAAGCAACAAAGACGGTATGGAAACTGTCAAAACTGAAGAACTAGATAGACGTTTAAAACTTTTAGAAGAGCAAATGAAAACATCAAAAATTTACGTCACTGATGTTGGTGCTTCACCAAGTGGATCTGGGAATGGAAATAACAAGAATATTGTCAGTGCTTTCAAAGAACAGCTGGAAGTACCAGAAAATCAGATAGCTAAGGATGAAGACAAAAAATCATCTGATAAAAAAGATAGCGAGCATATTAAAGAAGAATTAGATAATTCCTTTCCTGACAATCAGTCTGATCTTGCAGTTGATGCAGTTACTGATATTTCAGACTTTAAACAAATAGAATCTACAATAAACGAAGACAATTTTACAGAGAAAGATATAGATAGTGAATATAATGATAAAAAAAATGAAGAGTTAAAAAAAGAAATTGAAGTGAAGAAATCAGTTTTATTGCAAGCAGCACCTCAATGTAATGAAAATACATCGGAGGAGATAATTTTCTTCCAAAAGGCCGAATTAGTCGAAAGCAAACACGATGAAAATATGGAAGAAAACGTTGAAATACAAGAACAATCGTCACCTGATGTATCGCAGATTGAATGTAAAACAAATAGTCCGTATACAATTCAATCCAGTACTAAAGACAATATAGATAACGATGATCGAAAGTCCTTTAGGAACAAAGAATTTGATTTGCCATCATTTAATGCGGCCGAGAATATACCAAAAGACAAAGATCATAAAATCGATAATAAAAATGAATCTGTTACTGAAATAGAAGAAGTGTCAGCAGCAGAGACGGATACGGTTGCAACTCGAGATCAAAGTAAAATACAAGTTGAAAAAAATATTTTGGTTGATAATTCATCTAATGCAGCTACATCGACGCAATTTGTTCCTGTAGAAATAAACAAAAAAACGTTAGTGCTGTTATTAGATAATGAACCCAAAGCGGTAAAAGTACGTCGGCTAACTCGAGCCAATACAGAAGAATTGGAGGATCTTTTTCAAGCGCTGGAAAAGCAACTTAATAATCGAGGAGAACGGGATAACAAAAATGAGAATAAAGAAGAAAACAATTCTGATGTTATACCCGATCAGAAGGGTACAGATACATCCAAAGCAATGTCGGACTTAGCAAAAGAGATAGAGTGTTTCACAAAGTCAGAATCAGAATCGATTAAAAAAGAAGACAATTTTAGGCCAGCACAATTGACAAACCCTAAAGAAGAGGAATTCGATTGGGGAAATGATCCCATAAAGTTCCATCTAAGGAAAAGAACTGTTTATTTACCATCAACTAAAGAACTAGAAGCGAGGTTTCGATCATTGGAACGCCAAATAAAACTTTTGGAAGACATTGAAAAAATTGATGTTGAGCAACGATTACTGGAAATTGAGCGCAAAATAAAATTACAATATTCTCTTTCACATGAAAAAGACTTGAACAAGTTTCTTGAGTTGTGCGAAGGCAAAGGACTGGATGACACAAATTCACCTTTAGAAAAACAATCGCAGCGATGTGAATGCTGTAAAAATAAGCAGCATATAGTTAGACAGACATCTCCCCATCAACAAACCGAACAAACACACTCAACAGAAAACCTAAAATACCAACATCTTCCCCGCGATTTAAAAAGATCAAAGTCTAAGCAAAATATTAAAAAGCAACCAATTCACCCATTGGAAATGCTTTTAGATCCTAGTCCAGATGATAGCGACATACCTACTACTGGTGAATTAGAACACCGTATTCGCGTAATGGAGGAAAGGCATCGGACACCATCACCGTCACCACAAAAATCATGTTCGCAATCTCCCTCTGCTAGAAATGTTGAAACCAAAACTAAATCAAATACACATATACTGGAAACTATGGCAGCTAGTCCGACAGAACGCGAATTACCGACAGCTGAAGAATTAGAGGCTCGATTAGAAGCATTAGAGAAAGAACAGTGTTTCAACTTTAAAATGCAAAAAAATTTTGAGCAATTTAATCAAAAGCTTAAAAATGCTGTTTCACCATCACTTTCCTTCGACGAATTTAAAACATCAAAGAAATTTAGTGGTTTGAAGGCCAAACAAACTCCCAGCTGTTCCAAAACCAAAGATAATTACGAGCCTTGTAGCAGAGGTGCTTCTAAGACTATTCGATTCCAAGAAATCAAACATTCTAATGAAACAATAGAAATGGTTTGTACATACCATATTAATATATAAATACTTGTAAAAACTTGAGAAATTTATTTAAACGCACACATTTACGTCTTTTGCAGAAGACTTCAGAAGATTCTCAAAGAGCCGCTAGAGGTTCTCAACAACTGGCAAAAGCTCATGAAGGGCTGGCAGTTATGGGAGTTCGTTTGATGAGGGTAAACTCTTGAAATCGCTTTAAAAAAAACTAAAAAACTATTCTTATTACAGGAAACATCGCCTTTACGTCGTAAAGGAACACATACGGGCGTACCTCTTCGTACCGGTGAAAATATTAATGATCAGCTTACATCAATCAAAAACACTATTAAATCTATAGATACTCTATGTGAAGAAAAACCCTATAGAAAGGAGAGGTGTCAACAATACATAGATGCTCTATTCTCAGACTCTGCATACTTTGCGCACAAAAAATCCTCAATGGAAGATCTTACGTCACATAACTTAAGCCGATCAAGATCTCGAGAAATTGCAGGACCTTCCATACGTATATCCGATCATAGTCCAACGTTTACACGTTCAATGGGTTCAGCCGAATCAATACAATCACACAGTCCATTAAGATCTTCAAGTCCGCTCCAGTATCGTTCCAATAGAGAACTGCGGCGAGAGCCATCTCCTCGACGTCGACGTGACGACGACCGCGAAGAGCATGAAAGTAGGGTAAGACGTGATAATCTATTGCCAAATATTATTAGTTGTAATAATAGCACATTAAGTCATACTAGTCATAGTAGTTTAACTAAATTTCATAAAGTAGATAGCCAACTAATTGCAAATGATGACACATTTGAAGAAACTTTACGACATCCGATACTTGTCAGCTCAAAAGGCAACACACTAGATAATGATAGTAACACAAATACCTCAAGTTTTACTTCTAAACCAACAACAGCTGACCCACTAAAGATTTATCCTTATATGGATAAACCTACTTCACCATACCGATTAACTGGTCTTCATCCCAACACAAACACACATGTCTACACTCCAGCTAAACTAGAAATTCGACACACAACAGTAACATCGACCTTTTATGACCGCGTTATGACAGAAAAACAATTAGAAAAACAACATCAGCAGCAGCAAGAATATATCCAGTTATCTAATAATCGATCCCCTATCACATCGCCGTTGCTTGAAAGACACACCAATAAAAATTTATTCACTGACTCAGCCAACACTGTTATACTTTCTGAAACTTCTACAGGTAACTAACAGAGCATATTAAAACAACATAACATTCTAGTTTATAATAATGACTTTAAGCTTAATTCGCTGTAATGGTAATTCATTCATTCAATGATTTCTCAAAGTTCACTCGTGCTTAAATAATCAATGATCATTTTGAAGTATTTAATTTCATATACTTTTGTTTCACTTGGATTAATTAAATGACCCACAACACAAGCCTTTAATATCTAAAATAAGGAAAATAAAAAGTATATTTATAAAAAATCGTGATGATTTTAGAACTCAAACAATAAAGTAAGCTTTTTAATCTTTAAAATATTTTATTATGCAATCACACTACATATACATATAATCACAGATGTATTTAATTAAAGCGTTCATATACATATATATTTTTTCATATCCATTCTGTGACATCTGTATACAACATAGAAAAAATTAATTTTTGTGGATTTTTTATAAATTAAAGAACATTTCGCACTCGACAATTTAAAGTACCTATAAAACCGAACAAATTAGATTAAATCAACTCCTACGTAAAATTATAACTACTTATTATTTATTTCGTGTACCTTTTTTATTTTTAATGACACCTCAAAGTCGTTTCGGTATACTATTGACCAACTTGCCTAATGTTTCCGAAGGTATTCTTGTTTATTTAACCTGTATCCTTGTTGACATTCTTATGCCTTTAGTTCTATTATTCAAAGATATTTGAATGTCCCGAACTGATGACATTTTATCAATAGAGTTCAAATTTGACCATTCCAACAAACTTTATTAAATTTGGGTTTTATTATTATTATTCAAAAAAATGACCTTACAACGCATAATGTATATTCAGGATTGTTGTCCTGTTAAAACAGAAATGAGCCTAATTTTATCATGTCTGGAGATTTCTTTAAATTTTGTTTAATTTTGTTTACTGGAATTTCTTTTAAAATGACAGACCTATACCAGAATGATCCCTAAACTGTGATATTCAGTATACTGAACGAAATTAAGTCTGGCGTGGTCACAACTTAGAAACTCATCGGAAAAATCGAATTACATTTCATTTATTGGTTTGTTAAATTACTTTTAATCAAAAATTACTTTTTCCGATGAGTTTCTAAGTTGATCAAATTCAATAGGAATTGATTTAATCTAATTTGTTTGATTTTAAATTTATAAAAAATCCATAAAAATTTGTTTTTTTCTATGTTGTATATATGTATCAAAATTGATTTTTATTTTTCAGATACGTTACTATTTTATATTTTAATTTTTAGCAATATGGTCATATTCATAAAAAAATTATACTTTATTTTGTTACATAGTGTAAATGTATATAAGGTGTCTTTCAAAATTATAAGATCACCTTAATATTTGCTCAATTCATCCAAACTATAAAATGTTACGTATGGTCACCTTATTAAAAAAATTCTATGTTCAAATAAGTGAATAATAAGCCGGTGTTGCTTTGAGAGATGTACCATTATATTATGTTTATTTAAATTTATGTAAATAAGTGCAAAACTCAATTCGTCAAAATGACAAGGTCAGTGATTCATTTATCCAAACTTTTATTTAAACTAAGCATTAATCAATTATTTTTAATTTATGCAGTTTCCATTTCCTTCTATTGTCTTAAAAATACGGGATGGCATCGCACTTATTAAATTGTTCAGAACGTTGGAGCGGATTTCGCGCCAGCTGTTGCAGATTGCCACTTTTAATTCATCTTTTGTCTGGTACTGTTTGTTGTCTGCATAAACATTGCGTACAAGCATGGGAACGTGCTGACTAATCACGTACTTTAATATTGTGCTACTCAAACCGCTGTCTGGTCGACTTGCTGACATGAATTGCTGCGTTATCTTGCTGAAAGGTGAAAGTTTTGTTATTTTAAGCCAAATAAGGCAGCAAACGTTCAGACAGAATGCCCTGGTGCTCTAAACTATCCATTCGACTGGAAGGAAAGTAGAGTTCCAGGGTACCATGTGAGCTAAAGCCAGCCCAAACCATCAAACTGCCACCGCCGAAATTCCGTTTGGAAAAAACATGGGCTTCTTCCTTAAATCTCGACAATAGCAATTGAAACTATCTGGTCCATCCAGGTTAAATTTTCTCTCATCAGAAAAAATTATCTACAAACCCAAAAATGTATGGAATATCTTATAACCTTTTCAAAAAAAGTTTTTACCTGATGCCAATTAGGTGCCATGTTGTTTTTCGCAAACTCCTTACGCTTAATCTAATGCTGTTTAGTCAGACAGGGAATTTTTTTTTAATTTTGCTCGAATAAAGTTTGGCTGGGCATTGATAGAATTGTGCTTTTTTAAGCTTGTAATTTCAATTCCTCCTTAATTGTTACTGCATTTTTCATGGAATTCGAGGACTTTCGTGAAATAAGCCACGGGCAGTCAGAACCTTTGGACGAACCGGCTTTTTAATTTTCCATAATTTTCTCTGTTTTTGAGAAAATTTTGCACAACACACAAAGATCGTCCCAGTTTTTTCGCCATTCCACGCATACTCAATCCCTGCTCATGAAGTGCCATAATTTGTCCTTGTTTGTAAGGTGACAAATGTTTCTCGCAACCAATACCGCGCAGATATTATTTAAATTATAAATTATTAAAAAAAAATAGTAAAATAACAATTGCTTATATAAAATAATAATTGCTTATTAATCACTGACTTTATCATTCTGACGTATTGAATTTTGCACTTATTTACATAAATTTAAATAAACATAATATAACGGTAAATCTCTAAGAGCAAAACCAGCTTATTATTCATTTATTTGAACGTAGAATTTTTTGAATAAGGTGACCATACATAACATTTTATAGTTTAGATGAATTGAGCAATATTAAGGTGGTCTTATCATATTGAATAACACCTTAGATATTAACAAACAAAAAAATAAAGATATATATTTATTATTTACTCTCTGCTATTTCTTTACAATCTAATAAAATATATAATGCTTGTAAAATACTTTTACCTTTATTCCTTAATCGCGGATTGTGATGATGGGTGCGTGCTCTAATAATATTTTAAATCAAAACTACTACAAATTGACGCTCTTTCTACATACCCTATATGAAATATAAACTAGTGCATAAAAACAATGTGGACCCAAGTTAATGCGTTGTAACAAGTAAAAAGTAGATCCTTTAGAGCTTCTTTAATTCTCTACTCTTTTCTATTTATATTATGGCTTAATACTAATTAATTTTTGTTCTGTTTAACAATACGATTAAATGAAATTAATTGAATGCAATCGAGAAAAAAAAACATCCTTATATTTCTGCTATAATCTATCTACATACATACATAATATACTATATGTATATAGTACATACGTATAAAGACACAAATGGAGAATTTAATATTTAAAATAAAATATTGTTATTTTTGTTGCAAAATTTAAATGCTGTTATTGTAAATTAAAATTAAATGACTGACATATTGTTTGTTTAAGTCATAGAATTAATATTAAATAAGATCGCATATATACACACATATATATTTAATTAAAAATGTATTCATTTTTTGGATTAAGTAAAAACAAAACAATTTAATTAAATATTTAAATCAAAACAAAACAAAATCGTTTAATTGTTCTTCTACTAATTGTTAAACGACAAAGTTACGAAGTTACATATTAATTTAAGTTATCCTCTCTACTAGATATATTGTTATTTCGAAAAATTAAGAAAAGAAAAAAAGAAAAAAAAATAGTTACAAACATTTCATATTATGTAATAAATAAAAGCAAAACCATCTAAAAAATAAGAAAAAAAGTATCCGCGAAATTACTGTCATAATTATAGCGCACTCTCTTTTAACAGATTGATTGCTCGTCCAATGGGAACTTTTGTTATAAAAGTAAACATTTTTTAGAAACTATTATTTGCTAACCACGTGCTGTAATAAGAGTACTACCATAACTGATAAAATTTTAATTTTTCTTTATTTCATAATGGACGTAAAAATGTAATGTAAGTTTATAACAAAAAATCTCTACTAAAAACCAGCTTTCTGAGGGCCTATCTCATGTTGAAAAATTGAAAAGGCTTTGCGTTTCTCTAAAATGTTATGAACCCATTGTAGAAGCAAAGGTTTTTTATAATAAACTTCTTACAAATAAAGTCTTCAGCGACGACTAAAATGCCAAAAATGCACACACAATTGCCATTTGATACTAATGTGTAATCGAAATCGAACAGCTAGTAACCGTCAACTAGCTTTGGAATGGTCCTAAGTGATTAGAAAGATAGTTAGTGCCATCACAATCACCGTAGGCTTGTTAGCAATAGCGTGAAATCCTTTATACAATAACGGCGTCCATATCGAAACAAGCTTCAAACAAAAAAAGGAAATTAATAGGAAAATGGTAATTTTTTGCGACGAGTCGCACTTTGACCATTTTGCTTTGCATCTCAAGGTACCGGTGTTTTATTTTTTATGGACTTAAAAGCTAAAAATTAATTGAATGTATATACGTATTTTTATTACATTTTCGAGCGTAAGGATAACGCACCATATCATAAGCTGAAGATTTCAATGGATTTGGTCAAAAGTAATGACTTACATCTGCTTAATTGATCACCATCTTCACCTGAAATAAACATTTGTTCTAAAAAAATTATGAATGATTGTTGTAACCTAGTGAAGTCATATTCTAAAAAAATTAAATGTGTCTTAAAGACCAAAGGTAGAAAAAAAGCTTTCCTAATACTGAATTAAAATTTTTGTATTACTCTCTTGATTGGTGAAATTTTAGTATTTAATTTAGAAGTGCGCTATACAATTAAAACTTTTTTTTATAAATTTAATGAAAAGAAAAAAGTTCTTTAGTTTGCTATATTTTTGAGCAATGCTTTACATGCGTTGATATTCTTTAAAAAAAAAAACTAATTTAAAACATGTATGGTATTTGGATTTATAAATACCCGGTGGCGAACGTCATAGTGAATCATCCTGACAAGCGCTGACAGTAGTAAAACATCGATGACTGACGATGGATTTTCTTTGGTGTCGTACATGATTGTACAAATTGTCATAGATGACGGAAGTTAAACTTTCCATGCAGGCATCCTTTTATTAGTGAGTCCTAACAGACAATATCTTTAAGAATTATTAGTGCTTTATTCGTTAACGGGGAGGTGTAGCAGAAAAAGTCCTGTATCATTCAGCATGTAGTTGACTCGTAACGCACAATGTCGCTAAATTACAGCATGAAGTCAACTTATAACAGACATTGTCGCTTAATTTCAGAATAAAGTCAGCTCATAACATACAATGTTGCTAAATTTCATAATAAAGGGAGCCCATAACATACAATGTCGCTAAATTTCAGCTTTCATTGGTAACAATTGATGACGTTGTCATCCATAACTTCTATTTTGTGTCATTATCACGAGCATTCATCAATTTAGTTTTTCATTTATGCTATTTTCATGCATTTTTCGACTAGATACTAATATTGTGACGATGTCGTTCAAATTCGCCACCGGGTATTTAATATCAAAAGAGAGGTTATTTTACACTCTATTAACAAACGTTTTTAAGGTATGCTGCTGATTACAACAAATATTTTGTTTTTTTATGGATAAAATTCCAAATATGTACTAATGTATCTATAAGTTTTATAAATTATCACTCTTTCAATGAAAAAAACAAAATATATTAATTACACTAATGTATTGTATACCAATATTGATAATAATCGGGCATGGTAATCTTTGAAATTCAACTTTTATTATACGTGTAAACATTTTTGGCTAATATAACATATGCATATGTTTGTTTTGTATTTTCTTTTCAATTGATAAATTTTTAAATTATGTATTGTAATCAAAATTGTATAAAAGTTAAAACTACATACATATAAAAAAATAAGTACATATTAAATGCTAAATATTGTAATTATGTGTGTATGTATTACTTAGATATTGGCAATTAAAAAATAATTAAATATTTAAAACAAATGCGTTTATATATATTTTGGGATATATGAGGTAATTGTATTATATTAGTAAGTAATTTTGTTTAAATTTCTGATAACAGTTTTAGAAACAGTATGAAGCTTCGTAAGTAAATACAATTTCTATACTACAAAATCAAATTCTAATGTAAATTCAATTCTACTCACATACATACGAGTACATACTTCAAAATAAGTAGATTTAATATTTAAAATATAGTTTTGACGTTTTCTGAAAACATTAGTTTTACTTTTACAATAATTACACTGTGCTTGTATTTTCCAACTTTTGTTTTACCTAGCTGGGTATCCTTCTGGCGAAGCTACTTCGGGGACGCTGAATTTGATGGAGCGTTCGTATTCGAGATATTCTTGATCTGAATTTGATCTAAATGAATGTGTGTTTGTATATTTGGACTTTATAGTGGGCGCGGCACCTTCCATTAAAACTAAATATTGAATTTTTGTATGTGGAGAGCGGCAACCGCAAAAGCTTTGTTACCTATCTCTCAATTCACATGTATTATTATGGTCATGGTATTATTTTAGTCATCTCTGAAACAGCGACGAGTATTAAAATTGCAGTATTTTTTTTCGATAATATCGGGTGGGCCATCTATCGGTTTAAATTTGTACCAGAGGTTCTTTCGAATCTGGCAATACTTATGTCATTCCATTCTGTCACAAAATTTAGTATATTATCTCCACTGAACGAAATGAATCGATTTACGCTTGAGAAACGTTGCGATTTATTGGAAATTTATTCTAAAACAAAGACAATTGGTCGGAAATTGAAAAAAATATCAACAAAATTGCAAAGATCATCTTTTCAGATGAATTTCATTTTCATCTTGGTGAGTACGTTAATAAGCAAATTAGCCGTATTTAGGGCTCAGAAAGCCCAAACGTAGTCTTACAGAAGATAATGCACCAATTACGAGTGGCTGTTTGGTGCGGCTTGTGGAGCAGAGGCATTACTGGCCCATATTTCTTTGAAAATGAGGACGGCGCAACCATTGCGGTCAATGTAGATTTTTTTGTGCCCGCTCTTCATGTTTTTGATGTGAACGATATTTGGTTTCAACAGAATGGTACCACACATGTCATGCCACAATCGATTTATTGTGTCAAACGTTTGATGGCCGTTTAATTCGCCGAAATGGTGATGTCAATTGACCGCCAAGAAGCTGCGATTTGACAACGTTGGACTATTTTCTACGGGACGCAGTTAAAGACTATGTTATGCCGACAATCCAGAGACAATTGAGCATTTAAAGGCCAGCATTCATGATGCCATTACCGAGATATGACCCCATACACTCGAAAAAGTTCTCGAAAATTGATCCGATGGAATGGGGTACTGTGAGGCCAGCCGCGGCAGCTATATAAGCGTATACACAACCATATTCGTTCAGCGGAAGAATAAAACTAATTATCTGTCAAATTAGACATGAGCTAAGTGTTACCATTCACGAAATAAGCACTAGTTGAGAAAAAACGTTAGATGGCGGACCCTTTATATAATCTAAATGTAATAATAAATTTTCTATATAAAACTAAAAACACTAATAAACATAAGCTTTATCTAGATTCAAAAGGCTATTATCTACAAAACCAATGGTTTTGTCGAATACCGAAAAAAACGGTTAATTTGACACGAATAGCCGGTTAATTTAAATATGTTTAATTTTTATACGTTTGTATGTTATTTTTTTATTGAAAATATGCTCATCGTTCCGGTTCCGAACGGCAGATATATTAGTTAGTGAAGTTTTTCACAGCGTAAATACACATAACCAATCGCTAGTAATGTTGTGAGGTGTGGCCTGGGATTGAACCGACGACTTCTTAATTGGAAAGTGGGTTCTTATTTAACATACCACAGTGACACACACACTATTAAATACGTGGTGCATAAATTTACATACAGTGCTCCTCGAATCTAAGCAAATTTTCTTGTCGAGGTAATTAAGTACTCGTATATTACTAATAGATTTATTCAAAATAAAACATTTAATTCTTGTTATCTTGGCCACCTAAATTATAACTATAATAACAAACCTTTAATTCCATTCTCTACCAAGTAATACAACAAAAATGAAATTAACTCCTTGAGTAGCTGTTCGAAACTTAAGCATTTTTCAGTACTTTGTGTAATAAACTTTGTTTTTAATGGCCTCCACACACCGTTTTGGCATAGTTTTTATGAGATTCGTTAAAATTATTGTTAGTATTGGTTGCCAGTTTAATTTGATGCTCTCCATCCGCTTCTGTTTATTTTTAAAACGACGTGGTCCAGCTCTGCGCTTCAAGAATGAGAAACAATTTTATTTAAATAAAAGAACCGGTTAACCGGTTATTTGAATTATTATTAACAGAAAACCAGTTTTTTTTAAAGTGCTACTTTTCGAATTATTCGAAAACCGGTTTTGGAAAAAAGTCGAATAATCGATCGCCCTATAATTTAAACTTAAATCTCAACGTTGTCTTAAATGAATAATGATTGAATGTGTGTTAGTGTGCGTTTCAAGTCAGACAATAAATGATAAGAATATTATTTGCCTTGTTAGTATTTAAGTGATTCCTTTGAAATTCTTTACAATATACAAACAGCTTTAGTCAGTATAAGATAGTCGTCCGCTTAAGACACTTAATTTTGATTTTAAGAAGAATAAAATAATAATAAACTTACCGAAATGTATCGAATATCTAGAAATTACAGTAAAAGCATATTAACATCTATTGCATTCTCAGCTGAAACTAGTCAGTTAATTAATTCAGGTTATGTTAAACAAATAGCACGTTACTTGGCCACAACGCCAGTGGGAGATGTATTATTTCCAACAAAATCAGACTTTCCAAGTCGTCATATTGGTCCTCGTAAGACCGATGTTGTATCAATGTTGGACTCTTTGGGATATAAGGTGAGTAAGGCAATTCTAATATCTATGAAAACTTTTATACTTATACATTTAAACCCTGTTTAGTCATTAGCAGAGTTAACCGAACGCGCAGTTCCAAAAGCCATACAATTAAATAGGGATTTAAATTTGGATAAACCTTTAAGTAAGTAAAAATGAATATCTCAATAAAAATACAATACAAATTTAATCACTTTTAAATAAAGAGTCTCAAGTATTTATAAGCCAACAAGTAATATTAAAAATACCCCCTAGTTATTAAAAATTATTGATAATCTTGTCGATGCTAGAGTTAAATGTCAAACCCATAAACCATAATGTTATCGGCAATTGCGATATTTTAACATGAAATAAAAAACATGTGACACAAAATTTTTATACAGTGAACTTACAATAGTTATATATATACATACATATGTATGTACCGTGCATACTTTTTTCATAACTTTTTATATTTAACTCTCACTTGTTCTTATCCCAAATAATTTATGAAATCACGAAAAGATAAATAAAAAGTGATTAAACGAATATTTTATTTATCTTTCTTTATATTCGAAAGACAAGAATTCAATTACATATTATTGTTTATTTATTATTTATTATTTATTATTTTTTTTCGCAATGATAGTAATTTTTTTTACTTTATTTGCATTAAATTTATAACTTAATTTAAGCTTTATTTTCATTACTTTTGTTTTCAACTAGCGGCACACATTTCATGTTGCTGGGATACTTATTAAAGAATTTCGGTTTAATTTAATGAATTTATATGGAGAACAAAAATAACAATACACCTAGTTCTGTGTTTACACGGTATTGAAATAACACGATCTAAAATAAATCTGATTCCGTTTTTAAACGATTTTATTTGATTCAGCACGATTTAAAGAAGCTATTTAATTGAAATTTAAAAGAAAATTATTTTTATTAACCGTAACTTTAGAATTACATATTTTATTTATTTTTAATGCATTTTTGGTGATTTTTAATTTGCTTAAAGAATTGGATTATGTATAATGTGTTAATTAATTTATTGTTTTCTTGTGGCAATTTTATATTTACGTTACTTTGAGATTATAATTGCCATTTGTTTTTATAAAATAAACTGTGCATTAATGCACATAAAAATTTAATTTTGCTTTCATAAAAACTCTCATAACAGTTATTTTTTAATGAATCATTTTGTTTTAAGTATTTTATAGAGGGTTGAAGAATATGGAACTAATTCCCTTCTTTACGCTTTACAAAACGCTTTCTTTAAGCTTTACAAAACGTATTGGTTTAACCATATTTTATATTTATTAATTTGAATAATAAGTAATAAATTCATTTTTCATTTTCTACACATGCTGTTCTTTGCTTTTCGTCGATGCCAAAAAGTTGCTAAAGCAACGCAAGACACTTTGCAACGTATACGGAGAAGGTGTCATAGGAAAGTCTATACCACGGAAATGATTTGCAAAGATCAAATATGTCGATTATGACATCGACGACATGCCTCGCGGCGAAAGGCCTTCTGAATTGGATGAAGAACGTCTCAAATAGTATTGCCAGAAAGTCTTTATCCCTTTCACGCATTTATTGTTTGTATACAACATCACTTGAAAGCACATTTCTCATGTCTAACGATATTCTATTTTTAAACGAAGTAATATAAAATGAAATTCTATGCCTTAAGATTAGTTTTTCTCCTAATTTAGCTGAAGTAAAAAATTTTTGTGTTTCTTATTGCAATTTTCGTTCGATTAAATCTGCTGATTTGTTCGGTATTTATTTTGTGAAAAAATACTCGTATTTGCCTAAATTTTTTAGAAAATCTTACGACAATTCAGTGGAAATTTTTTTCCAGATATAATAGTCTATGAACAAATGAAAGACAACAAAAATTATAAACATTTTAATCAGACGATTTTTTGGGACTATAATTTAACTGTTGTATACATAAAGGGTCCGCAAAATATTTTTTTTTTTTTTTTGAAAATGCTATAAAAAAACTACTGAATATTTTCTCAAATTTCTTTTTTTATTTAGAAGTACAATCCTTCCGGTTAATAATGGAATAATTTAATTTAATAATTTCATTCAAATGGCTGCCTCGGCTGGCCATGCAGTAGCCTACACGATCGGTCCAATTTTTAAGCACATTATCAATTGTGTGCAGCTATATTTCACCAATGGCTTCACGAATATTGTCCTTTAAAGCGTCAATTGTCTCTGACAGCACCCCACAAATAATAGTCCAAAAGTGTCAAATTGTAGCTCCGAGGTGGCCAAACGACATCAGCTCTACGGCTGATAATGCGATCGTCAAAAACAAGGCGCAAAACATCGAGTGTAGCTTCGGCTGTGTGGCACGTAACGCCGTCCTGTTGAAACCAAATGTTGCTAATATCCTCCTCTTCAATTTTTGTGAACAAAAATTAGTTCAACATGGTCCGATAATGATCGCCATTGACTGTAACGGCCCAATTATGCCTCTGCACCAAAATCCGCACCAAACAGTGACTCGTCTTGGGTGTATCGGCTTTTTAATGTATGCGTGCGAGTTTTCTGGGCCCGAAATGCGACAATTTTGCTTGTGTACATACCCGCCAAGATCAAAATGAGCTTCCTCTGAAAAGATGATTTTTTTGGCAAAATCGGCATCTTCTGTAAGTCGATCGCAGGCCCAGATTCCCAGCGATGTTCAAGCGTATACACAACTATATTCGTTCAGCGGAAGGATAAAACTAATTATCTGTCAAATCAGACATGAGCTACCATTCACGAAATAAGCACTAGGTGAAAAAAAAGTTAGATGGCGGACCCTTTATAAACAACATGGCGCATGAACGGTGTATTTCCTTAAATATTTTGTATTTCAATTTTTAAAACTTTTGTATTTCTATTCACCCCTTTAATTACTTTTTTGTCAACTTGAAACGACAAAAGTGTATAACAGTGAGTGAAATGAACGCTCTCTCTCAGTAAATTCAGAAGGCTATCAATAAGAGCGATCTCAGGGTGCTAACAGGTCTATTTACTGGGCGCCGTGGTCTTAGATACCATCAGTTTTTTGGGAAATGTTGAGGATGATCGGTTGTGTATGATCTGTTTTGAAACATTTGAATATGTAGTGTGTGAGTGTCCAGCTATCTCGTCTTAGAAAATTAGATTCCTGGGGGCTGCTGTGGTGACTCCGAAAGAGGTATTTTTTCTCTCACCAGATATGATTACTGGTTTTAATGTGGTGAACTTATGTGGCTACAAAAAAAATTCTTTTGGTGGGCGGTGAATTTTTGGCCCTAAGCAACATTAACATTAATAAGAGAAATGGAACAAATTTTTGAGTTTGATTCGCATGCTTCTGTTGATAAAAATTCCTGCTAACGAAGCGAGCGTTTCTGATGATTTTAAAGCGTTGACGTGCCCAAAGAATTATGGAAATCAGGACTTACAGCTAGAAAAAATAATTATTACGTTTTCTGAGGATTCTAGAATTAAAATCGAGTTTCAAAAAAAGGAACAACTCTTAAAATGGAGAAACCTATGGAATAATACTGTTGGTGTTTAGGTAGACATATGGTCTCACTGGGCGACATATCCACTATTACGGTTTCAGGTCTGTTTATGTACATTAGGAAAGCAGTAGATCCGTTAAACAAACTATAGACCGGAGGGGTTACAATAGATCCCATGGTTCACAGTGTCCTGCAATAATGCCTGGTCAGGAGGATAATAATAATAATGGAATGATCCTATGATAGACGGTGTAGATGTGTAAACCCCTTGAAATACTTCAGAATACAAAAGATATATGTATAAGTCCATAATTTTCTTCTAATGAAAAAACTTGATCTTTTTATTCCGTTTTTGCGCCATGTTGTATGTGTACTACATTTTCTAAAAACTTCGATTTGAGGGTAAATAGAACTTTTGTTAATTTTTTATCTTATTTGACCCCAATGTAGTCGGAAACAAAGTTAAAACAAAATATAGCTGCCGTAACAAAGTTTGGTGCATGAGAGGGTTATTGCGCTTGGTTTACAAGTATTATTACAGCTTGTCAAGAATCAAAAAAATATGGTTTTTCAAAATTTTGAAATCACATTCTTTAAAGGGTTCCTTAGACAAAGTTTTATGAAAAGATATTAAACATTTTGTGAACCAATACGTAAACTATTTTAAGTGTATTTTTTTCTCAGTTTGGTTTATCTAAAAATATTATAATTAAATTTTTATAACAGTTTTAAGGAAAAGTTCGCAAATTACAAATTTGACCAAAAATTGAACAACTTTTTCTTAATTTGAAACAAACTTTATTAAACCAAATATGTACCATTTTTATCAATAGCTTCTTGTCATTTTTGTGATAGTCATTATTTCATTAGTGAAGAACTTCTAAGCGAAAAATTGAACAAATTTCGGTTTGCAGGCCCTTACGGAGTTCAAATTTACGTCACTTAAAGAGTTCAGCAGAGATCGAAACAAATACTAATCTGAATGTGCAAGTTCTGGACTATGCAGCAAAGCTTTCTTATTGGCTATAATGTCATCAAAAATGTGTGTCGTCTGGCGTTGTAAAGAAGGAACACAACACCTTTTCTACTGATCTATTGTGGCCGTTTTAATTGAATTCTTTATAAATTCCACCATACACACCCATTACACACATTACCCTTCTTGGTTTCAATCCTGACTTTGCCATCATCTGTGAAGCTTCACCTTGCATCGTCCATGATCTTTTTCGCACATTATTATAATCATTCAATGGGATTTATTTTGTTTAAATAAAAGTCTTTGATGAAAACGATACGAACTTATTATCTTGTCACACGACAAGAATTTTTCATCTTTCGCTTTCTTATTCACAATTTAACCCCTACTTATGAGACAAGTTACATATTTCCGAATACAAACTTTTGAAAGCGAATAACACAAAATGTATGCCATTCAATAGTAAGGGCTTCTCAGAACATACATACATATACGTATGAATACGAAAATAATTTTTAAAACCAGTCATTTTGAATCAAAATTGTATACATACGAGTACATATGTACATACATATATACAAAAACGTAGTCCTAGTTACCAATCTAAAGATTACAAAGACAAATTTTAAGCACAAATATTGTTTGTAAATTGTGATAGAACCGTTTTTCATACAGACATATGTATTTATGTACATATACATATATCATTTTATACATAAGTATATGGTGTAGCATTTTAGATATAATTGCTCAAAGTCATGAGTTGGTCTGGTTGGAATGCATATTAGAATGAACATCACCATGAATTAATTTATTAATTTCATATGTATTTAATGTATTTAAATATCTTAAAATTATCAATATATGATATAAACATTTATTTGGATTTAATTCTCATGGTTTTTAGATGAACACGAGCTAATAGATCGAATACGTGATATAGCAAAAATGAATAAGATTTGGCGTTCATATATAGGAATGGGATATCACAATTGTCATGTGCCGCACACTATTTTACGAAATATTTTTGAAAATCCTGGATGGACTACACAATATACGCCATATCAACCAGAAATTGCTCAAGGTCGCTTGGAATCATTGTTAAATTACCAAACTCTTGTATCCGAAATGACTGGTCTTGATGTAGCTAATGCTTCTCTTTTGGATGAAGGAACAGCGGCTGCTGAAGCTATGTGCCTCTGTACTAGGTAAGAAAATTGTTAAAATTTTGTTCCGTTCCATTTTTGCTAAATTATTTATTAATCATACATTTTCTTAGACATAATAAACGTCAAAAACTCTTCCTATCGAATAAAATTCATCCACAAACGCTATCAGTGGTGAAAACCAGAGCTGATGCTTTAGAGTTAGAAATTGAAATAGGATCTATCGGTGAAGCGGACTTAGCAAGTAGAGAATATGCTGGAATTTTGCTTCAGTATCCTGACACTTATGGTGATGTCAAAGATTTTGAAGAAATTGCTAATTTAGCCCACAAAAATGGTGTAAGTAATGTAAAAAAAACCACTAACAACAAAATTATGCTTTTGTATTTAAATGTAAATTGGTATTGACAGACTTTGGTTGTTGTGGCGACTGATTTACTGGCATTGACTTTGTTACGACCACCAGCAGAATTTGGTGCAGATATGGCAGTGGGTACATCACAACGTCTTGGTGTTCCATTAGGTTATGGTGGACCACATGCTGGTTTCTTTGCTTGTAAGCAGAGTTTGGTTCGCTTGATGCCAGGTCGGATGATTGGAGTTACGCGTGACATGGATGGCAACGATGCTTACCGTCTTGCATTACAAACACGAGAACAGCATATTCGAAGAGACAAAGCTACGAGTAATATATGTACGGCTCAAGCGCTGTTGGCTAATATATCAGCTATGTACGCCATATATCATGGACCTGAAGGTCTCAAAGCTATTGCAAACCGAATACATCATTTTACATTATCATTGCAAGCTGGATTAAGTAATGCTGGCCATGTGGTAAATAATAAACATTTCTTTGATACCTTGCATGTTCAGCCTTGCAATGGATTGACGACAGAAGAAGTTAAAACTCGTGCCGAAACAAAACAAATTAATTTACGATACTTTGGCGATGGAACAATTGGAGTTGCTTTAGATGAAACTGTTGGGCCAAAGGATATAGAGGATTTACTTTGGATATTTAAGTGTAAATCTTTGGACGAGGTTTTAGCACAAAATGATATTCTAATAAATTCAATTGAAAAATCGAAATTCTATCGTACATCAGCCTTTTTAACACATCCTATATTTAGTTCATATCATAGTGAATCACGTATGGTACGCTATATGAAAAAACTGGAAAATAAGGATATTTCTTTGGTGCACTCGATGATTCCATTAGGTTCATGTACAATGAAATTAAATTCCACAACAGAAATGATGCCATGCTCCTTTCGTCACTTTACCGATATTCATCCATTTGCTCCTGTTGAACAGGCTCAAGGATATCATCTGATGTTTCAGGAATTGGAACAAGATTTATGTGAAATTACCGGATATGATAAAATTTCATTTCAGCCGAATTCAGGTGCTCAAGGCGAATATGCAGGCTTAAGAGCTATACGTAGTTATCATAAACATCGCAATGAAGGTCACCGTAATATTTGCCTAATTCCGATTTCTGCTCACGGCACGAATCCTGCTTCCGCTCAGATGGCTGGTATGAAGGTTGAACCAATACGTATTTTGGCTGATGGTAGCATTGATATGGCTCATCTTCGCGATAAGGCCTCTGAACATGCTCGAAATCTGTCTTGCCTTATGATTACTTATCCATCAACTATGGGCGTATTTGAGGAAACTGTGGCTGACATCTGTGATTTAGTTCATCGACATGGTGGACAAGTATATCTAGATGGTGCGAATATGAACGCTCAGGTTGGTCTATGTCGCCCTGGAGATTACGGCAGCGACGTTTCACATTTAAATCTACACAAGACATTCTGTATTCCTCATGGCGGTGGTGGACCTGGTATGGGTCCCATAGGAGTTAAGGCACACTTAGCCCCTTATTTACCTGGTCACCCAGTTATTAGTCCCCTCGAAAGTGATAATAATAGCTTTGGCGTTGTATCAGCTGCTCCTTTTGGCAGCTCGGCAATTTTACCAATATCTTGGTCATATATTAAATTGATGGGAAGTCGAGGTCTTAAACGTGCAACGCAAGTGGCTATTTTAAATGCAAATTATATGTCGAAGAGATTAGAGCAGCACTACAAAACTCTATATAAAGACCCCAAAAATGGACTTGTAGCTCATGAGTTTATCCTAGATATTAGAGACTTGAAGAAGACGGCAAATATCGAAGCTGTTGACGTAGCTAAGCGTTTGATGGACTATGGATTTCACGCTCCTACAATGTCTTGGCCCGTCGCAGGTACCCTCATGATTGAGCCTACCGAATCGGAAGACAAAGAAGAATTAGATCGGTTTTGCAATGCAATGATCTCTATACGTGGAGAAATCGCTGATATTGAAGCAGGACGAATGGACCGCAATATTAATCCTTTAAAAATGGCACCACACACACAATCACAAGTAATATCTGAAAACTGGAACAGGCCTTATACTCGTGAAAAGGCAGCTTTTCCAGCCGTAAGTTTAATTCCAAAATTTTATTAGAAAATAAATTAACTTTTAACGTGCTCTTTTCTAATTTTAGCTGTTCGTTAAGCCCGAATCTAAAATATGGCCAACAGTAGGTCGTATTGATGATGCTTACGGAGATAAACACCTTGTATGTACTTGTCCACCAATATTGCCTGATCTTTGAAAATGTCATTAAAACTAATATAGTATAAAGTTAAGTTTAAACATGTGAATAAAATGGGCATCCAATTATAAGTCTACAAAAAACACATTCATTTTATAAACACGTTTAAATATGTACATACATATGTATATATGTAGGTTGCAGAATAGAAAGTGTCAAACATTATTTATATGAAATACTAGCTAAAACCCGATGTGCTTCGCTACCCACATCTTAATTATTATCTTAAATACTATCTTAGTTATATTTTTTACACTTTTTTTCCCATTTTGTCACCTTCTGGTCAAAATTAAATCCTTTGCTCCTTTCCGATTAGATTCTGCTTTTTAGCTGTATACAGTCTTCAAGCAAACACTCATTAATTTTTATATAATATAGTACGTATGAATATATACAGCCTTTATTCAGTGTGATTTCTGCAATTCCCACTTTTTAGCTGATGTGGATAGATAAAGAAGCTTTAATAGTTGTCGTTCTTCACATATACAATATTCAATCCAATCTTGCCCAGTTACTGACTGATGATGTGTATTGGTTGCGACGTTGTTTAAACCTAATTTAGAAACATCTACTATTGCCGTTTTCAAGATATACCAAAATTTGTATATACTTTGTATGGAAGGTAGCACGCCCACTTACCCAATTCCGCCTAATTTTTGAATGATAATTTGCATTGGATATGAAGTCATTCATATCAAATACTGAATCTTTAACTTTAATCGTTTGAGGATATAATGAAATCAATATTTAGTTTGTATGGGAAATACCACGCACACTTTTTGACTTATCATTTGCCTTGACTATAAATCAATTTATGCCAAATTAAAATAATCTTCCTGTTACCATTTTGAAGACATAGACAAATAAATCTACACATCATATGGGCGCGGCACCGCCCGATTGGAATTTTTAAAATTATGTAGTCTATAGTTCCTTCCAGACACAGAGAGATACTGAAATGTTTTCAAGAAAATCGGTTCAACCGGTTTGCATATTTTTCAAATAAAAAATAATTTTAAATATAATTTTGATAATTATTTTTTGCTTACAGTTTATGTTTCATTTAAGTCAAATAGCTTAATGTTTTATTACATTGTGGACTCTAATTTTAAAATAAAATTTTTAGAAAATATTTTTTTTTTACATCTAAAGAGACAAGATTAAAATTGGTTCGCTGAATATTCCTTTTTAGGATTTGTTGGGATATTGTAGACCAAAAAAGTCTAAGCATGCTTTAGTTGCCAGAATCGAACATTTTTTTAACTCTTATGTGACATATACATAATATGATACATTGATGATACACTGAAAGAATATTTAAATCAAGATGACCAACCGTTTAATGAACTACACATTCCGTCACATATACAAGGATCGAAACGACATGTTCAATTGCTAGCTAACGTTTCCAAACGAGTTATACCAGAAAATGTAGACGGCGGCGACATCAGAGAGCCGTGCGAAATTACCCAGACTTGAGAGCAAACAAGATTTCAATCATTTTTTTAGTTTCTCTTCTATTATTAAATTGTATTAAAAAAAATAAACTAAAAAATAACAAACATAGCCATTTCGCTGATTGTTTAATGTAGTGTCAAAAATGGTGATTTTTTAAATTTTTGTATGGGGACCCCCCAGGGAGATTAAAGGGGTGTGCCACTAGCATGGGTGGATCGGCCCTCCCAAGTTAGTGGGGCACTTTAAATGGGTCAAAGTGGGATTTTTCAAAATTTGACCTTTGGGTCAAAATAAGGAACATCAGAATTCATTTTAGAGGTATGGTTTCTTTGGCAAAGTTTCATATTTTGATCCATAGAATACGATTTTCAGTTATATATATATATATATATATATATATATATATATATATATATATATATATATATATATGAACGTATGAATGTTTAGCATGTACAATATGTATATACTTATTAATAAGAATTTTCGCATCAATATTATTAATTGAAAATTTTATTATATTAATATATATATATATATATATATATATATATATATATATATATATATATATATATATATATATATATATATTGTACAAAAAACAATTTTAAACAATATACATGCATATGTACTTCTATAAACAAGTTAAATATGTTTTTAGTTTTTCGTCCCTTGTGTACAATTTTTCGTTTATTTTTCTCTTTCCTTTAATTCAAAAACATTTAATCTAAAAAATAAATCAGTGAAAACGTGTGAATGTGTTATAAAAATTGTATATTTTGTCAAAATTCTTAAATGCACTTCTACTTCAAAACTTTTCAAATTTTTTAAACTTTCAGTTTTTTCGAACAGATTCAGTTAAATTTCTGATTAATATTGCCGCTGCGGTATGGTAGGTAAGACACGCTTCTACTAACCATAAGGTCCTCGGTTCAATACAAGGCCAGAGCATCTGAAAAAAGAAAACGCTTTTTCAACAGCGGTATCATTTCATAAAATTAGCTGGTAACTGGTTGAGTATTAAATGCATTTGCCGTTCGGAGCCGGCGTTAAGCTCTAGGTTTGTTTCAATGAGTCTACAAATAGAGTCGGGTGCAGCTCATTGACTGCTTTGGCGTAGTGTTCCTGGAACACGTGGTCTTCTCTCTTGTATTAAACAAGCTTAATTTACATACTTCGGCCAATAAAACTGATTTACGTTTCGCCACAGTCCAATGATGAAACCTAATCATTCGCTACAATTCAATGGCGAATTTAACTTTAAATACAGATGGAATATGCCATGTCCGAAGACCAAAGGAAAAGCGTTATAATTTTCTAAAAAATTTAAAAGAACATTACTCGCCTCTATTGCTTGTGCTAAAGTAGCAGTTTCATCTTTATACCCTTCTGCTTCGGAACTTGAGTCATGGACTTTTTTTTAAATTTGATTGACCATGCTAATGATTTTATCATCAGATACAATTGGAAATGGTGCCACACCAATATTGCATTCTATCCACTCTGCGATGTCATTAGCTGTACAGCCAGGCATTATTACCATATCCGATTGTATTTCAAAGTCGTTAGTTAGATCATTTTTTTTTTTTTTTTTGCTTTTGATCAAGACTTACAAGATCAAATTTTATTTATGTAATGAAAAGCGAAAACAAAGTTAGGAACAAAAGTTAAGAGTAAAAGCACGATTAATAGAGGTATAAAAAGGAAGCACGAATAGTAGAGGCAAAAGCACGGATTATACGGGTTAAAAAAAAAAAAAACGGAGAGTCTGCCAGTTAATAGATGTAGCCGGTTAATAGAAAGTGATTATAAAATTAATCGATTTATTATATTAGTATTAATATTTGTAAGTTCTATAATATTATTGATTATTAGTCATAATTTAGTTAGAATTCAACATCGATTCAAAAAATTTTAGATAAAATCTGTACTTACTGATAAAACAAAACGTCTCGCAATCATATGTTTTATCAGCTGTCGTTGACACATTCTAACTGGTCAAGGCGAAATAATAAGGTCTTAGATTGAAAACGAATACAACACTGTAAAACAAAATTTCGGTGTGTCAAAATAATGCAACACCGTAGTAATAAAAAGCTGTAGTGTCAAAAATATTTGTTGTCAACAGAATACGGAATGTTCGTGTTTTTTGACGTACGCGAATGTATCAGCTGATGTTTAAGTAGTAAATTATGGCCACCTTATTAAATTCCTTGGATAATATGATTAAATGGTGTATAGTAATGCCAACTAAATTCTTTCTATTAAAAAATAGTTTCGCGATTTTTGTTAAGAAAAGACTTTTATGTGTCGTGGAACTAAGAGGGGCAATATTAATATTTAAAGTTAACTTTTATTTCAATTTTCTTAAAAGTAAATATTTTGACATTGGCCCTTTTAACTAACATCCTTTTCCAACCATTTCTTCATATTTGGTGATTTAAATGCGCAACATACAAATTAAGACTGTGTTTCGAACAATCGCACTGGTATAGAGCTCTACAGCCATTGTTTCCAATCCAGCTACTACATATATTACCAGTTAAAGTATACTAGTTTTGGTCAAAACATCAATCCAGTCAGGTTTGTGATGATCATCGACTAACTTTCCTCTCATTCTGATAATTTTTATGTTTATTTTGGTAAGTTGATATCTATAATTAAAGAAGCTGTTATGAAAATACATACCGGTCGCTAAAATCCTTGGCAGAGTGAAATCTCAGATATAAGTAAAATATTAATAAGTTATAGACATAAATATAAAAAAAAAATTCTGAAAAGTAGGGGTAT
Organism: Wohlfahrtia magnifica; assembly: GCA_023159175.1. Taxonomy (NCBI): domain Eukaryota; kingdom Metazoa; phylum Arthropoda; class Insecta; order Diptera; family Sarcophagidae; genus Wohlfahrtia; species Wohlfahrtia magnifica. The sequence goes on from JAKWBJ010000057.1 coordinate 1,588,043, forward strand.
TAATACAAGATCAATTTAAAAGAATCCTTGAGCAACGGAATAAACTAATTGATGTCCACCTTGATAGAGACTGGAATGATCCTCGGACAAAATGTATTGAAAATTTGCTTCCGGACTCTAAAACATTTCGGAAACTAGCGAGTGTCGTGAAGGATAACAGGAAATCATTTACTGATCTTCATATAAATGGTGAGGTACTGAAAATAGGTACTGAGAGGGCAATTGCCGTGGAGGACGTATTCGCTGCTTCACATGCTATAACTTTGAATAATTCTTCACCCATTGACTCGGCGGTCTCAAAATATATTCGAGATCAGGTTGACAGAATTTACGACAGATCTAACATAGAGCTCACCGATTTAGCCGAAGTTAAATCGTTAGTGATGTTGCCGTTATTAGCATTTTCTTAAGAATATGCCTGAACACTTGTATTTTCCTATGATTTGCAAGAAGACTAAATTAATACCAGTTTCTAAGCATGGGAAGGAACTAAATAACCCCCTAGTTAGAGGCCTATAAGTATTCTAAGTCTATTAGGCAAGGTCTTTTATATAATCAGTAGAAAAATTGTGGCTTTTTCTAATCGGAATAATATTATTAACCAGCAACGGTTCGGATTTCGCAAGGAAATCGTAAAAATACTGACGTTATTTTTCTGGATATAGAAAAAGCCTTTGATTCCATTTGTCACGACGATCTGATCTTTAAACTTAATGCTTTTAATTTTCCAACATATCTGCAGAAAGTTATAGAGTTTTTTATATAAACGTTCTTTTGTTGTAGCTATCAATCAAGTGATCGACAAATACCTGCCACTGCGGCTAGTATTATCGCCAACTCTACTCGATTCACATAACTGATATTATCGTTCCCCGGAATCACGAAACGGCTTTTTACGCGGATGATAAGTTGCTGTGGTAAGTTGTGGTATGCGATAATCAAAAGAGTGGTGGATAGTTTAAAGCTAACCCACATATACTTTAACAATTGAAATATAAAGATTAACGATAATAAGACTCAGCAATAATATTTCCGTATAATTGTCGCTGAAACGTATCCCTACAAGACTTGTTTACTCTAAAGGGATTCCACCAAAAGATAATGTTAAATATCTAGGAATTATTATAGGTAATAAATTATTTTTTAAACAGCACTTGGAATATATTTATGAGAAGGCAGTGAAGTGCAGTCGCGCTCTTTATTCTTTACTCAACAGAAAACCTAGACTTAATTGCAATAAGATTCTCTTGTACAAAATGTATATTCGGCCTATAATGACATATGCGTGCCAAATATGGTTCTTCAAAGTTTCTAGAACATATAGAAAGAAACTTTAGGTAATTCAGAATAAAACTTTGAAAATAATATATGGCCTAAACCCCAGACGCTCTAATACAACCACGTAATGCTTGAATCATTCGCAAGGGAACCAACTCTGTCATGAAAAATGCAGAACGTCTACACATGATATAATAAGGAATATGATAAATAGTCACTAAGATATTTCAATAAAGATATTATAATAATTAAAAAACATTGGCCCTTTTAGTTCCAATTAAAATATTGGCTTGTTCATTATTTATTTTTCGTTATTTATACAAAATATTGTTACGTGGCAACTTTTATCGAAAGGAGTTTCTAGATCATAAAATAATAATACAACTATAAATTAAATATAAAATAATTATAATTTTTGGTTTGCTTTAGTTCTTTTGTATCCATAATACGAATGTCGAGCAGATTTTTCATATGAAGCAATTTCATAAATTATTGAAAATATTTTTTCAAATTGGGCTATAATTTTCGAAGAAAAATTTTATATCAATAATTGGGAACAAAAATAACATTTTTACTTCTACACAGAAAGAACAAATATCTAAAGAAACAACCTTGAAGTTTTATTTTTACACTATGTATTCTTTAAGCAGTAATATAAGTTGAATTATTGATCGTTTACCGTATATGCGTTTTTTGAATTTGAAAAGTAGGCAACACATATTACTTTCTTGCTTTTTTAATTGTGGTTACCTTAGAAATTAAAATACAACGACGTTGAGGTTTAATTAATCAATAGAAAATAAATATATACAGATAATAATTAGTTGTCTGGGTTTGTTTAAAAAATAATTTGAAAGATTTAATATCATATTAACATGAAAATCGAAGAAGTAAAAAGCACGGTGCGCACACAGCGTATTGCTGCTCACAGCCATGTGAAAGGTTTGGGTCTTAATGCTGATGGAGTTCCACTACCAATGGCTGCTGGTCTTGTAGGTCAAAAAGCTGCACGTGAGGCTGCTGGCATAGTAGTCGATTTAATAAAATCAAAGAAAATGGCCGGACGTGCGTTACTGCTAGCGGGACCTCCTGGTACAGGAAAAACAGCAATTGCCTTAGCTATTGCCCAGGAATTAGGCAATAAAGTACCTTTTTGTCCAATGGTCGGTTCCGAGGTATTTAGTAGCGAGATAAAGAAAACTGAAGTCTTGATGGAGAATTTTCGACGGTCTATTGGATTGCGTATTAGAGAGACTAAAGAAGTTTATGAAGGTGAAGTTACCGAATTGACGCCTGTTGAAACGGAAAATCCAATGGGTGGTTATGGTAAAACTATAAGTAATGTCGTGATTGGGTTAAAAACTGCAAAGGGGACGAAACAGTTGAAATTAGATCCAAGTATTTTTGAAGCTTTGCAGAAGGAAAAGGTTGATGTTGGTGATGTTATTTATATAGAAGCTAACAGTGGCGCAGTTAAACGTCAAGGACGCAGTGACACATTTGCTACAGAGTTCGACTTGGAAACTGAAGAGTATGTTCCATTGCCTAAAGGTGATGTGCACAAAAAGAAGGAAGTTATACAAGATGTTACATTACATGACTTGGATGTGGCTAATGCCCGTCCTCAAGGTGGCCAGGACGTGCTTTCAATGATGGGACAACTTATGAAACCAAAAAAAACGGAAATAACAGATAAATTGCGTATGGAAATTAACAAAGTCGTCAACAAATATATAGATCAGGGTATAGCCGAATTAGTTCCTGGAGTGCTATTCATAGATGAAATACATATGTTGGACCTGGAGACATTTACATATTTGCACAAGTCTTTAGAATCTCCTATAGCACCAATCGTGATTTTTGCCACTAATCGCGGTCGTTGTGTTATTCGGTAACTGAAATCATAAGTTGTCAATTGAATATTTATTTATTTTGTATTGTTTTTTACAGTGGCACTACGGATATTGTTTCTCCGCATGGAATTCCATTAGATCTTTTAGATCGCCTCCTAATTATACGCACATTGCCCTATCATACCAGTGAAATTGAACAAATTATAAAATTACGATCACAAACTGAGGGTCTTCAGTTAGAGGATACTGCTTTCGCCCGCCTCAGTGAAATTGGAAGTTCTTCTACACTTCGCTATGCAGTACAACTTTTAACTCCTGCTTATCAAATGTGTAAAGTAAATGGACGTACACAAATTACGAAAGAGGATATTGATGATGTTCATGCACTCTTCTTAGATGCAAAGCGCTCCTCTAAACATCTTTCCGAAAAGAATAATAAATTTATGATGTAAAATAGATATATTTTTTGAAAAAGAAAATTTGTATAAAAATAAAATTGGTCTAAACCATAATACAATGGTCATATATCATTCATTAGAATGGAATGTTTAGTTGACCAAAAAATAGAAAATATGTCATTAAGCCCTAAAAACACTTCATCGATCTTCTACAATAAAAGTTGGGCGCATATACTTCCTCTTACACCTAAAATTTATTCGATTTGATGCCTAGACGTCGCACAGTTGATTTCACTGGCAAAAATTTCACACCGATTATAACGCCATTTGGTATCTAACATATCCAAATTAAGATAGCCAAAAAATTGCTAACTGTGGAAGTGGCAAGCTGCTTAACAACTGGTTTTGAAAAAAGTGATTTTTTTATGAAAAAGAAATGATTACAACTCTTAAGCTATCATCGATAATGGTCTGCTCTAGGTTGGTAAGATTGTTATCTTTAAATAATTGTAGGTCGCTACAGCCATAAAATTAATAATAGGTGTGTTCTAAGATATTTATTAAACCACTATATTTTTGTCAAACTTAAGCTTTAGTGGAATAAAACTTATAGGGAACAAGAAAAGTGAAGTACCCATGGATAGGTGAAAGAATCCCCTTTTTCCCTATATATATTTTTGTTGCCGTAATTTTAATGAATTTACTCCAGAAAAATTTTATGTTGCGTAGAATTTGTGCTTTATGTATTTCATAATTAACAGCAGGTAGTGATTATTTTTTCTACTCCCAGTAATGATATTTGCTTACAATATACACTATATGTAATAGGAAAGGCTTATAAGGAAGTGACATTTGAAGACAAACACAATTGTTGAAATATACTTCAGCAATAGCAGTCGCAGAAAGCAATATATATTTACAGACACATGGAGAGCTTCAGTTATATAGAATTGGCTGACTCTGGAGTTAGCAACATTGTGTTTATTGACGGTATAATGGATAAAAATATGTTTTTAAGCATATTAAAAGATAATTTGTTGAAAAGTGCTTATGCTGTGGCTATACGACATCATTTTCGGTATTATCAGAATTATGACCCGACACACATATCAATGATTTTGAATTCATGGTTGATATGAATTTGATCAAACCTCATGAATGCTTCTTAAATACTCTCTAATTAAACGTGACAAAAAATTTGTGGGTAATTTTGGACTTGGGAATACCGAAGAGGCAGATTACTAATCGGAATGATTTGAAAACTGCACTGATTGAAGAGTGGAGCAAGACTGTCCTGAAAGTACCCAAAAAATCTTTATATCGACGGAAAATCGTCTTAAAGATGTAATTAATCTAATAGAAGGACATATAAAATACTAAACCATGTTTCATCTATGTTTTAAGTTTTCTTAAAATTACTTTTACAAATATTTAAAACTATTAACAGATAATTTTAATTTAAACAAATAAGTATTTTTACAAAAATTGTGCCCTTAAATCTTTTTAAAATCATCCTTAGTTTTGATGTTGCAAGCGTTCAGTTATATTTTGCATGCACACGAAATAAGCTGTGAGCCACTGTATGTACATATCTGTAATCCATATTTCAACAAAATCGGTTCAGTCGTTTACGCGTGATTGAACAACCCAAAAGAATAAACTTACCAAGAAATTTATAATATACATATACTTGTATGTATATGGATGAAGTTGGGATCAATTATCCTTGGAATTTTTGTTAATGTATGATTATAAACCTACACTGTATGAAGAGTTCAGTTCGTTCAATTTAAAAGCTTAAAGTTTGTTTTAAAAAAATTAGGAGAGAAAAGAAATTCAGTAGTGGTACCATATTGGAAAAATTATTGTCTCATAAAAAACCGTCGAAATCAGAGACGACAACTCAAGTGGCAGCTTTGATTTGCTACTAATTTTCTTCTTGGAAATTTAGTTTTTAGTTGATTTTTTACACTCATCTTGTGTGGATTGGTATTTTGTTCACAGTGTACAGTTTTGTTTTTGTTTCGAAGGTGGTACCGTGCGCTAGATATGTACATTTGTTAATAATAAATACTATTGTCAAATTTTAAATGTATTTCCAAAAGGAAATAATTAAACAGAATATCTGAATTTGATGAAAAAAAAAGTTATAGGAAAATAATTGAGAATTGTGTAAAAATACGCTTCAAATAAGATGCAAGTGTGCAGACAAAGCAGGATTGTGTAATTTCATAAAGAATTTTTGGTCTTTTTTGTGTTGAACGGAGGCCACAGCAGAGACAAAGACAACGGTGACGACAACTACGCCGAAAAATAGCAGAGTGAGTATTAATTTCTTAATGCGCCGCGCCCGCCTCCAACAAAAATGTATGAATTAAAGAAAAGTAAGCAGCGTTATAAAAGTGTGTTTATTTCTTTTGCGACCGCCGGCGCTGATATCCACCCACACGGTGTAGACTTGTCAAGGGAGACAACATTTGCAGCAGCTGCAACTGGCGTAGCAAACGTTGTTGAGTCGTCAGCAGAGACGATATTGTTCACGCTTTGTTGATTGTGTGTGTGGCTCCCAGTGAGTGTCTTGTTATGTTTGAGAGAGTGACATTGCAACCAAAAATCGGCAGAGATGCCAACTTCTTATTAAAAGAAAAGAAAACATATAAAGCAAGGGCAGACATTTGAATATATTTTGCTTTGTACATCTGTAATATACATGCATATATACACACACATGTGCCGCTGTGGTGTGGTAGGTAAGACACCCACCTACCAACCAGAAGGTCCTCGGCTCAATACCAGGCCAGACCATCTTAAAAAAACAAAGTTTTTCGACACCGGTATCACCTCATAACATTAGCTAGTAACTGGTTATATGAGTATTGCTTACTATTGAAAAATTTTCTAATGCATTTGCCGTTCGGAACCGGCGTTAAACTGTGTAGGTCCCTTTCAATGAGTTTTTAAAAAATAGAATCGGGTGCAGCTCTAATTGACTGAGTGGAGTCCCCATGTTCCTTCATGGAATGTTATGGGAATTATGGGGTTATGGGAATTAACACATATACATTTTTAATAAATCGTAAACAAAACAGTAGCCTAATTCACAATCTGTGTCGTATTATTGTATATTGTAAAACAAAAAACAAAAATTCAATTAAAAATTTTGAAATTGTAAACAAATATGTGTGGATGGCATTGTATAGTGTTTAGAGTGCACGCATAAAATATAAGCGGCCCCAGGTTTGAATCCCAGCAGAGGTTATCTTGACAAAATTTAATTGCGGCTTTGAGTGTTTAATAAAGAGTCTTCGAATCCCTCCAGAAAAATTTAGTTAAAGGAAGCCTCCCCTGATAATTTCTGCTTACCTCTGGCGATGATGACAAACATCAGACGAACGATCTCTACTGGGGAAAAATGGCAATGCTAAGTATGGATCACCACCACCACTTAGCAAGGTTATTCACAATATTGGAGCGAGCTACAGTACACTGACTAATCACCTACTTAGCTAGAATATCAACTTGATTCATGAAACAAGACAATGGATGCGTTGTGAAAAGCCATATACTAGAGAAGTAACGGAAAAAAGATATGTAAAGATATGTATAACAATTGATTTGCTTTTAATTTTTAAGCCAAATACGATGACAGTTCTGAAAGCAGAATACAAAAGATGGTTAACAAAATTTAAACATTTTTAAGTAAAACATAATTGTTGTAAATAATTTTTTTTATTGAGAACCCTACTTTCATTATAGGCATTTTAACTATATGAGCTGAAAATCAAAAATTTTAAGAAATTATGTAATTCGACGAGTAAACGTTACCTTGAAAGCATACTATTAAAGGTATAATTAGACGTAGCTTAACATAACGCTATAACCGTAACCATAGTCGAAACAACCAAAATTAATTGGACTGATTACGGCGTTTTGGTATGTCACCACTTATCGAACATAGTGTTGCCCATAAGATTGGTTGGTTGCGTTGAAAATATGGCAATTAAACCTTAACTTTCAAATTGTATAGGACTTAACGTAACGTCATAACTGTAACCAATCAGATTTCAATTAATTTGTTACAGCGTTGTGTTATGTATTTAATTTTTTTCGTTTTGAAATAGTGAATAAGTAGGATAGTGGTCGTATATACAATAAATATATGTACATATGTAATAAGGGTATTAAAATTTATTTTTTTTTAAACTGAGATCACAATTAAATGTTTATAAATAGGTGTTCACTTTTCAGTGTAAAACACTTAATTCGTGTAAAACACTTCTTGTTCACTTAGATTTTTTGAAATATTGAAATTTTTCTGAATTAACGATTAGTTATCCTCAAAAATTGAAAAAAAAATACTACAAGCCACTATTAGTCAATATTATTTAATATTAATTATGTTAATGTTAATGACGCAACGGCGTCATATATAAACTTAATTTGTCCGGATTTCCTACGTACCTGAAAAAAAATCAACAGTAGTTTTCTGAGCAATAGCATTAATTCCATCGATGGAAGAGTTCCACAGAAAGAAATATTCCAGCTGGGGTTCCACAAGGCTCTGTGCTTTCATCCATTTTGTAATTCATCCATCCGATGATACGGTTATTATGGCAAGCGGAAAATACACGAATGCTATAATGAAAAATATGTTAAGAGCTCATGAACATGCCAATAAACATTTTTCGAAATGAAAGACAAAGATTAATTAAACAAAATCTCAAGCCATAACCTTTCCATTTAATAAATTCCCTAAAAGATTTCAAATATTCCACCATGCGTTCAGGGAATTGAAATATCCATACAATATCAAGTAAAAAATATAAAAAACTAACACTCAAAAATCATGTCTTTAAAAGGTGCGTAAAGGCTATTAAATGTGGGTATGCATCTTTCCTTCTTTTGAACCCAGTTCGACGTTATTATATAAAAAAAAATTTGTGCCGCTGTGGTATGGTAAGACACCCGCCTACCAACCAGAAGGTCCTTGGTTCAGCGCTATCACCTCATAACATTAGCTAGTAATTGGTTATGAGTATTACTACTATTGAAAACTTCTCCAATGCATTTGCCGTTCGGAGTCGGCGTTGAGAAAAGTCTCTATGTTCCTTCATGGAGAGTTATGGGAATTAATAATATATAATATTATATAAAATAAGCATACGCCCAATAATGAATTTTGGATCTCAAGTCTGGTACAGTAAAGTCGCGAAAACATGTAAATAGAAAAATGCTGTAGATTATCCTAAATAAGAATCCTTAAAATTATGTACAATTTACCAATCATTATTCAACATTTCGATTATATTTTACAAGAAGATAACATCAATGAAGTCATGAGTAAATTTTACAAAAAGCTTCAAGGATCGAAGGATCGTCTAACTATAATTGAATTAGTTATTTATAAATGTATATATTTTCTAAATCTTCGTCTGAAAGAAGTTCATAACACATTTTTTTTAATTCAATAGGTTTTTAGTATATTTTTTCGTATAAATATTAATATACATATATAATGGAAAAGCAAAGTATTATATATTTCTAGAATGCGGTCGATTGTAGTGCCCGTTGGCTACACTAATTATAATTTAGTCATTTAAATATAAATTATGTATTTGGAGTAGTTAATTGGCTTAAAATTGTTATTCATAATTTTAGTATTGGAGGATGTATATTTATCAGTTTATTTATTCCTATTTATTTCAATTTTACTTAAAACAAATAATTTTAATAGGCCAATGTAATAATTCTACAGAATCACAAAACATCTTACCAACAGAAGCTTTTCGAGCTTCGGTAATAGGATAAACAGATGGGGACATGTGTAAAGCATCACTTTTCACTCCTGTCGAACGAAGGAGAGACAAAAGAACGGAGTGATTACGAGCACTACACTATTAGGAAAGATCATCCGACGGCGCTAGCTGAAATCTCCGAGATAGTAAAAGTCATAAACTATTTGAAGGATAATAAGACCCTAGGAGTGAACATTCCGAACTACTAAAGGCATCTCTGGAAATTAGTGTCAGGCTCTTAATCAACGCAACACAACTATTCTGGCTCACCAACGTGCTACGCAGCGTGCTAAAAAACGAGCAATTATTAACATGCTAAAAAAATTGGTTTAACTCAATGCGAAAACTGGCGTAGAATTACTCTAATCAACATCGCTCAATTCATCAACAAACGTCTCGTCGATATCCTTCATATATATTCTTCGCAACAAACAAGCTGACTTCTGCCAACAGATCATCATCATCAACAGTCCGTAGAATGCCGCTCACCACTATATTTTGCCTTTATAGATTTCAAAAATGTTTTCGGCACTTTAGCATTCTGGAATTTGTAATGTACTGGCTTGTAAAGGAACACCAAGGAAAATCATCGATGTCATAAGTGCCCTTTACACCAACGCTAGTTGACGTGGTGTAGTTAGAGACATCAAAAGTTGGCTTTAGAATTAACATCGGTAAAACCAATTGTATGCAAACTTTTGCCAACATTTGAAGAAATAACATCACTCTGCTACCTTCGAAGCATTTCTACATTGTCTGGCGGTTCGAGTTCGGCGGTAATCAACCATTTGGCCGGCTTAACATATCACTGTCAAAAGAAAATATTAAATATTCAGCTCCTGTGTAAAACGCAGAGATCAAGGACATAAGAGCAACCCAGACAACGAATTTTGAAAATATTTTGGCCGCCAACAGTATCTAACCAAAGTCTCTTGCAGAGAACATACCAAACTCCAACGAAAACCGAAATTTTTGGAGTAAATGAAGATGAATTGTGCTTACGTTGCGAAAGCCTAATGGTGGCGTAACTGAAACAGCCATAAAATGGAACACGCAAGGAAGTAGAAGTAAACAAGGTCAACCAGCCCACACCTGGAGATGGTAGGTAAAGAAGAAGGCTACAAGACACAACAAAAGCCGAAATCAATGCAAGACAGCTTTAGATAGATCTCAATGGAATGAATGTAATGTCTCTGTCATCCTCACAAGATTCAAAGGAAACAATAATAATCAAATGTAATAATTAAAAATTATTAACTTGAAAATCTCAAAAGCTGAAATTAATGAAAAAGGTCAAACTCGAATTTTAAAAGATATAAAATATTAAAAAGCGTCAAAATCCTCCTAACTGAGTCTGATCATGTAATACATAAGTAAGATATACATGTGTAGAAAAAAAAACTATGTTTTTTTAATCTTTTATATAGTATCTATTAATGCAAATAAAAATCGCTTGATTTTGAAATAACACATATTTTTTGGAGATGTACGATTATTAAGATTTTTTCGTATTTTTGGTAGCTGTTTGGAGGGGAACAGATGAATAATGCTTAGGCTTTCCAAAAAAAAAAATTAAAGCATATTTTAAAAGAGGTGTCAAAATATGAAAAATAAAATTCCTTTTAATATATACAGCAATGCTCCCTATAACACGGTTTTTTTACAATGAATTTATATTACATGAGTACATGTTCTTTGTATAACACGGGTTTTTCCCCATATAAGGCGAGGATTTTCCACGTTATATTTTTTGTTCTGTGAAACTGTGAAATATAAAATAATTTGTGTGTTAGTAATGGCTGAATGGTGGAAAAGTTATGAAAATGATTTTCCTTACAAAGTATTCGAAGAGAACAAGAACCATCGACATATACAGTTCATCAAGTTAATAACAAAAATAGTTTATTTTGAAAAAGCTAATGTACATACGGAAAGGATGGGTTACTGTAATGTATCAGAGCTCGCAAATTACTAGAAAAATAAAAATATCAATTTCAAAATTTTATTCAGTAGACCTAGCTCATCCCAAAATAAAAGTTTTTTTTATTAACACCTAATACTTATCAACAGTACGACCACCTGACCAGGAAATTACAAAAACATTTTAATTTTAAATAGATAAGCAAGATATCAATAACCGGGAAAGATCTTCAATTTTAAAATTTGTGGAATTAATAACATTGGTTTTCGCAAATGTTAGTTTAGCAAATACCAACATGAACGCAGCAAATTTTTATGAATTAATAAATGATTCTGAAGATTCAGATGATAAAGAGTAATTGGCTGATATGTGTATGTATGTATCTGAAATAGATATTATAAATAGTGCTGAAAAAGGCCCAGTGTAGGAACTTAAATAAAATAGTAAAATTAGGCAAACAATTAGAAATACCTCTTACGAATTATGTTTCTTCAGTGGAACGATCTACTGAATTTCCAATAAATCTTCAATGCTGCCTTGCTCCACATGCAAAAATGCAGAAAAAAACTTAAAATAGAAAACGAAGAATCTTTGGATAATGTAATTTGAATTAGTACAGCGAACAAGAAGAAGATACGTTCTTAACCTTCTAACCGGCCAATTTTATTTTTATTACAACTAATCGTTTTGCACACTTTATCTAAAAATATAAATTTATCGATTAACAGTTCAAGAAAATAAAAAAATCAAATGGTGAAACCTTTTAACATTCAATTAGAAAAAAAATATATCGGTGGGACGTTATTTAAGATAACTCCGAAAGCGGATGAACATAAATGTTTTTGAATTGTGTAATTTATTTGAAATCAATTGCTTCTTTAGTTGCTTATGTCTAAGTTTTTATTTTTTATTTTTAATTCTAGTCTGATTTTAATAAAACGCACATATTTTGTTAATAACACAGTATGCGAGAAAACATATGTTCGAGCTTGTACTTACTACCATATATCTTCATAACATAGAAAAGCGTATTAGAATTTTAATTTAATTTATTAATTTATGACGATAATATATTACTTTTACTAAGAAAAGACGGAAACAAAGAAACACAAATTTGTAACAATAAAAATGTATGTTAAGTTCCGAAATCGCTATTTTGCACGCGTCAGAATAATAGCACGAAATAGATAGTTAAATTACCAACAACAAAAATCGTTCAATAACAAAAATTATCATTTCAACATTAGAGGAATAATTATAGAAAATTTGAACTTCTTTATAATCGTACCGAATCTATCGGACTCTGTCCCTAGCTAACAATATTTTGCAATATTCTACAAAAATGGCTAACAGTAATTAACGATTAGAAGAAAAATAATTAATGATTATAATAAAGATGAATCAGTACATTAATCGCAAACAACACAGTATTATTTACCGTATTAAAAGCCGTTTTGGTCAATTAAGCTTATTGACAACCATACACAGAAGTGGTCAACCCCAGCAAACGGAATGACCAAGCGATACTTTGTTTAATAAAAAAGTATGTCTTTATATCAGGAAGGTCTCTTACAAATCAATTAAAATTAAATGCATCTAAACCGATCTGTAGACGGTGGATTAGTATGATATCGAAGTGCAAAAAGACCATTTACTACTACCAAAAACAGATTGGTGAGAATTGAATTTACAAAGGATGTACTTTTAACGGAAGACCGTACTCTTCTCTGATGATACTAAGTTTAATGTTAGACATTCTTATAGAGTTAGCCTGTTAGGCTCGGTATACCAAAGACACGATAAAACATAAAGAAGGAAGTGTTTTAATCTGGGAATGCATTTAGGGCCATGGAATTCGGCCAATACACAAAATAAAGGATTGTAATGGGTTGAGTCGTCTACAAGGATATCCTGGAATACATACTGATACTGCATACAGAGGAGAAAATTCCATTTGATTGGAAATATCAACAGGACAACAATCCAAAATGCGCAGATAAATGAAGGAGAGAGGTCTTTGCAAGCAAACAAATCAACGTTATGAAATGTCTAGCGCAATCGCCAGATCTCTATACCCCAGAAAATCTATAGGATACTGTAGATCTCAAAATAAACCACGATAATTGCAGAAATAAAGACGAACCTTATTGACAAGTGGAAATTGCATTGAATGAAATATCTTGTGAAGCATCGAATCTAATCGATGAATATATAAAAAACTTAAAAAAAAAGGACTAGGCAACTAAATATTAGTAAAATTAAAATTTTAAGTAAATTTATTGAAGACGTGCTTATGTTTTGTCGCATTCAAAAAGCTGTTTTAAATTGTTATTTTTTGGTGAATTTAGATTATTAACTTTATAAATAAATAAAATAGTTTAAAATTCAAAAAAGTGTGCTTTTGTTATTGAGATAATTTTTTTTATTAACCAGAAGTTCGGGCATATGTTTTGTCGCACACTGTAAGTAGTTTTTCTTAAATATTAAATTTGTTTGTACGTATCGCGTTATGCGGAACCAATCTACCGCGATATAAGGGAATTATTTTGCAATTTTTCAGTTTATAGAAAAAAAATTATATTAGAATATAAATTAGATAAAAATGCAATACATTTATATATACATACATATACAAAAATGTATTGTATATGTGTATATATCATTATTTTCAGAATATGAATTCTTGTTCCGTTAACATGCATAACTTCTTATTATTCATTTCTCGTTATTCGTTTTCACCTTATCATTCGCTAAATTTATATTCGCTTAATCTTCCCTTAAAATATTTTTAAGTAAAAAAATTTATTGTATTTTCATTTATAATAAAATTAATCAAGTTTATGTTTATGCAAGTTTATTATATACAGATATATGTGTGCATATTATCATTACATCGCAATAGCCTTTTTTAAATCGAATCAATATACCCGATCAATTAAATCGTTAAGATAAAAGAAAACAAAACAAAACATTTTAATTCTTTAACTTACAATTTTGTGCATCTCTTCCCATTTTCTAATATTCGTTTTTTTTTTTCGTTTTCGTTTCAGAAAATATTGAATCTCTTTTTCTCATTATAATTTATTTTTAGGATATTTTTCTATAGATACTGTCCAAAACTTTAGTCGATTTTCACATTTTCTTTCGTTCGTTCGTTCACGCACAAGTAAAATTGCGGCATATTTCAAATCAAATTTAAAAAGAAAGAACCATAAAAAATAAAATATTTAAATATGTACATGAATATATGTATATATGCAATGTACATACATAATCACATATTTCTTTATAAATAATAATAATTGAATAAATAATTTAGAAATAATACATATATTTCGTGTGCTCATGTGTACATATATTTTATATTGTATGTATGATTTTCAATTAAAAATGGAACTTATAATATTTGATATAGTTAAATCGGAAATAGAAGACATATCTAGATAAAACTATCGTAGAAAATTTCTTAAAATCAAAGTAAAAAGTGCAAAATATATTAATATACATGGATATATAAAAAAATCTTAAAAGCTATAACTTTTATTATTAATATTAAGAATAATGAATTTCCGAAGAAGATTTTGTGAAAAATGTGTATCTATAATAGATTTTTCTTTTTTAGCTTTCTTTTTAGATCTTTTCAGCTTTTAATTTACATTTTTATTTATTCTCATTGATTTCTTGTTGGTTCTTTCGCCCAAATGAAAAACATTTTATAAAAATTCTTGTTGCGTGTTCAGCTAAAAGCTATTTTTAAATTAAAAAATAAAAGTAAAAAAGGAATATTTCACTAGCAAAATAAATTTGAAATCGGAAATGAAATTATTAAATAAAACCATAATTCTGAATTTAAAAAAAACACAAACTGTAACAAAAATATATAACGTCAATAAATATCATTATATTAAACTGATTCCGTGTTTATATTGTAATATTAAACTATTAAAGTCATTTTGTGTGCAAAAAATGTATACATACAATGTTTAAAAATTATTAGTATGTGAATTTCTAAAAAATGACTATATTTATAGAATGTTTGGATTTGGATTTTATGGAAGAATGTTCAGTTCAAGCATAAGCGTAGCGTTTTCTTATAAATTAACACAGAAATAATGTAAAAGGAATCAATAGCGATAGATTTGAATTATGAAATATTTAATGGCATTCGTTTTTAATTAAATTTTGCAATAAGTTTATATCTTTATTATATTTTCAGAATTGAATAGCAATATTTGTAAGCAAAATGGTTATAGGAAATCAAGACACAGGTGGCACCAACAACGGTTCCCATCCGTCGGGTATACCGCAGGATCAGATCGATAATATAATGAGCGGTATTGCAAATACTGGAGATGTTAGAATGAATAATCATCGAAAGAAGTTACGGCAAAGGTATGTTAATTCCTTAAACATCTATATATATATACATGCATACATACCGTTAGCGTAAAAAACCATGTAACCAACAATAAAATCAAAATCGGGGTTTTTTATTGAATATTATGTATAATATCAGAATACATATGTATGTATGTCCATAAATATATACAGTGGTGGAACAAAAAATAGAGACAGTTTTTATTTATTAAACTCAAAGTATGTTCATACATACGATTTTGCATTTGACACAAACAAATTAATCTTCGTTTCGTTAGACCATAGCATGTTGTTCTAACTATTACTGTGCAGACATTGTTTTCGTTTACTAAGAAAAGATACATTTCAAGGACTCTTATCAATAAGTCTACCCTCTGCAAGTTTTTTTTCTTATTGACTACTTGAAATAGAAGCAATAAGTTGGTTTTTAGGGCTATTTGATGACTTGAAAAGATTAATCTTTGAGGTACGAATTGAAAGTTTATCAAAACCGACAGTTGTTCCACGATTTCTTCGCTTAGTCTCTGTTGTTTTCTTTTATTGGATTGCATTAAATACTTTAGTTTTAGAGTTCTTCATGTTGTGAAAAATTTTCCATCAATAAAACCTCAATAAATCAAATTTTATCACATTTTATTGGAACAAAATAGATGTGTCCCTATTATTTGTTCCAACACTAGAAATTGTTATTATTAAACAAACAATTATTTGAAATACAACATACATGTGTGTCATGTCATCCATGTATTTTAGTTACATGGATTTTTAATTCAACTACCGACATATAAGTATAGACATGTTATAGAAGAGTAAAAAGGATTTGTACAAAAAGTATCTTTAAAAAACTCATTAAAATATGTGTTCGTCAGTCTTTATTTGTAAAATGTCATCACTCTTTGGTCTTTAAATAATTTTTCGAATACCTTTTACTGTAAAGTAACATGTTTTCTTTTAAAATAAGTAGTTTTCTCTTGCTTTTTTATATATTAAACATTTTTGATTTGAAAAATTTTTATTAAAGGTTCGATATAATCAAAAAATTAGGACAAGGCACATATGGTAAGGTACAGTTAGGAATTAATAAAGAGACAGGACAAGAGGTTGCAATCAAAACAATAAAAAAATGTAAAATTGAAGCGGAAGCCGATCTAGTGCGTATAAGAAGAGAAGTGCAAATTATGAGCTCTGTACAACATCCTAATATTATTCACATTTATGAAGGTAGGCGGAGAATAGTTTATTTAATTAAAAAATTTTTATACACTTATAACAACATATTTGTTGAAATTATCATATGTTATACTTTTTACAAAATGTGTTATGATGACATATTTTTATAACATATGATAATTGCGTATAAATAATTGTATGATAATATTAACTTTCATGTCTTTTGTGAAATAAAGTATTTGAAAATCGCGAAAAAATGGTACTTGTTATGGAGTTTGCTGCTGGCGGCGAACTTTATGATTACTTGTCAGAACGCAAGGTCTTGAGTGAAGAAGAGGCTCGAAGAATATTTCGACAAGTTGCGACAGCAGTATATTACTGTCACAAACACAAAATCTGTCATCGTGATTTGAAATTGGAAAATATTCTTTTAGATGAACATGGCAATGCCAAGGTTAGTAGGGAAGTTTTCTTAAATGTTTGTTCATAAAATCGAATGCATATTTCATATTTAGATTGCTGATTTTGGACTATCTAATGTTTTCAATGAGCAGTGCTTGTTAGCAACTTTCTGTGGCTCTCCCCTATATGCCTCTCCAGAAATTGTCGAAGGCACACCATATCATGGACCTGAGGTCGATTGTTGGTCCTTAGGTGTTTTACTTTATACACTAGTCTATGGCTCAATGCCATTTGATGGATCAAATTTTAAAAGACTTGTCAAACAAATTAGTCAAGGAGATTATTATGAACCAAAGAAACCATCGCGAGCATCATCTCTGATTCGAGAAATGTTAACAGTTTGCCCTCGTAAAAGGGCTACTATAGAACAGATTTGCTCACATTGGTGGGTAAATGAAAATGATAATGTATCTTGTTTAGAACTAGCCGAAGACCTTGCCAACCAAACACCTGTACGTTTGGATGTTCTCCTTTCTTTGACACCCGTAGCTGTAACAGCAGATCAGTTAGTTGTACCTTCAGCCGATGGTGGAACAGCAGTGGGGAAAAATGCTGCAATAGCACGCAGCCATTCTGTTGGTTCCATTCGCGATGTAGTTCCTAATACGGAAGCCGAAAGACGAATATTGGATATGGTTGCAGGTAAGTTTGATATCATAAAAATTAAATAATCAATTAAATTATAGATCGTATTTAAACTAAAAGATATTAATAAAATTATTAAAACGATTGTAAAATTTCGTTTCTCAAAACATTTGCAACTATCCGCTGAACATTGAACCTAACTTGATTAGTATCTATCTAAAAACAAACTCATCTTCCCACGTATTATTTCCTTTTTCAGCTGGCGGCGAAGCAGCTCTTATGCCATCACCTACACGCACCATAACTCCCGCACAAAGCCCACTTCAGGCAAAACGAAAACTTGAAAACACAATATCTACAGATAATGCAACAAGCGTAGTTTTAAAGAAGAAAGATAAGCCCGAAGATAATACATCGTTGTCAGAAGATAAAATAGCAAAACAGATTGGATTAGAATCTTCACTGGTTAAACAATCAGTACCCATGGAAACTGATGAGTTGGCTTCGTCCAATGTGAAGCCAAATGAATCATTTCAATTTTCGGCGAAAGACATGACAGTTGTAGGGGACTTATGTGAACAACTAATACAGGACGAATCAAATGCAGAAAAAGAAGAGCCAGAGCAAAGAGCTACTGTTTCAACGAAAACAGATGATAGCAAGACTGAACTTGAAGAGTCTCCAGAAAAAACAAGGGGTGGTGCCACAAAAGTGATAAAGAAGTTTGTAAATAAGCATAAGACAGCCGATTTAGTGAATGTTATTGGGCAAATAGATCCAGACAATATAAAAACGACTTTAAAAAATGAAACCACGCCAGTAAAAAGTACTTCTACCTCTACAAGTGGAGTTCAGCAATTTGTTCGCAAGTGTAGTTTACAAGACGAATCACCTTTAAATAAATTTAACTCAGAACGACGAAAATCACGTATTCTTGAGACGGCTGAAAAATTTCAACAAATGAACGTTCCCAATGCAAATATTGTGGATAAGAACAAAAAACTTCATATTGCTGGTGTCAGTGTTGGAAACTTCAAAAAAGAATACGAAAGAAAAGCTTCATCTGGAATTTTAAATCAGGAACAGCAACTTACTGCAGGTGAACGTCGCGCCTTAGAACAAGTTGCTGCTGCAACTATTGCAGCAAAACCAACATTATCGAAGGCCGATAATAATGATACTAACATAAATGAGGAAAGTGTTGAAGCTAGCAATTCTAAAGTTTCCGTTTCGTCTTTCTCTCTTGAAGAGGCCCGACGTTCAATGGAAAACTCAATAGCTTTGTTACGCCAAGCTCAAACTGAATCTTCTAAAGACGTAAATCAACTATGTGCCAAAACAGAAAATATCAGTGTAAGCGATACTCAGAACGGGGCGTCCGCCACTGAAAGGGAAAGAAAGTTAATGAATGCCCGTGCTATTATTGGAAATGCAATTCAGCCAGGTAAGTAAATATAAATTTTAATGAAAGTATACGTATGTTAAGAAAGGATTTTGTGTATGTAATAGGCTTACTTTATTGAGCAAACAATTTTTTCTGTATTTTTATATATAATAAAAAAATCATGGGTGAATTCAATGTGTTAGTAGTCATATGTATTAAGTCTTTCACACAATTTATGCACTATATAGTAGATTCATTTGATCATTAGTTCATCATCTATATATTTTAGTTTTACGCAGGCCACAACCTCTACCACCATTACCATCCACAAAATTTTTTGGTAATGTCAACGGTCATGACAATGCCCAAAGCAACGGCGGCGGGGGCTGTGCACAAATGCGTGTGGTTAGTGGATGTGCACTAGCTACTAATACTAGAAATATTATGAACTCCAATAATTCGTCTAGTGAGTACAGAAAACAGCCAGTTGAATCAACAAAGCCAGCGAATGCAAACGTTGCCCTCGCCGCTGCACGGCATGCTTTAATGGGACGTTTAGCTGCTGGTGGTATTGGTAGTTGTTCATCGCCATCACCATCGACACATATAGGAAAAGAACAATTAAAATCACCTCATAGTATGTATGATCCACCCTTTGTATCGTCGTCATCGAGTTCACCTTTGCCATCAATATCATCATTTTTGTCGCCCTGTACACAACCACAATGCCCACTGACGACACAGTCATTTGGTTCCCCAGCCACCGCCGCCATCGTAAAAGCACATGCTCTAGACGCTAGCACAATCATCAACTCCTATAATGCCATAAATACAAACAGTACGCCAAAACCGTTCTATAATACATCTCAATCGCCATTGTGGAAAAGTAAGTTTAGCTGTCGTTAGTTTGTTCTTTCGTTACAAATAACAAGTGTTGTTTTTTGTATACTTATTAATTATTGTAGACAAATGTGTAGACACCCGTTTGTTTAATAGGTTTGTGTCCCATGTTTTCTATGAGATTACTTCTTGTAAAAAGGAAAAAAGGAAAATTACATTTAATATCAAATATGTACATTTGTATGTTAGTACAGATAGTAGCTATAGGTAATATACAGAATAATTTTACTCGTATATATATATATATATATATATATATATATATATATATATATATATGTATATAGGTTGACAAGAAATATATATATATATATATATATATATATATATATATATATATATATATATTTCTTGTCTATATATATATATATATATATATATATATATTTCTTGTCTATATATATATATATATATATATATATATATATATATTTCTTGTCAACCTATGAGGGAATATATTATTAATCGGATGCCGCTTTGGATACAACAAAAAAATTTTTTTTTGTACATCAAGTTGATTTTTTTTCCTTAAAATAACAATACATTTTAAAACTTTTCATTCCTATCATTCATATACTAAAAACCTCATCTTACAATATAATTATATTGTAAAATCAACAGTTTTATTAATATAAGGAAAGCAATTAAGATTTATGAATAAAATAATATATAAATAACATATAAGAGATAAAATATTCTTTTTTTTTTTAGTTTCTCAGGGAGCTGGCGACACTTCATCGGCAGGAACCATGAAAACATCAACAGCTTCCATTACACTTAAATCAGCTACTTTACCACGTAGAAAACCAGCAAAAACTGAAATACAGTTAGATATTAAACCAACAATTGTTGAACAACCTTCAATGCGGTTTACTACAGAAATGCAACACCCTATTGCGGATTTAAGAAGCGCACCACCACGAGAAGGCCCTGTGCCTTATAGCCCAATTAAGTCAGTTCTAAGTCCAAGAGCTTCAAGTTTAGAACCTAAGGAACATGTAGTACCTATTCAAAAGCCACCGTCAAGCTACACTCGTACAATTTCGAATACTTCGGCTAGGTAGGTGTAATATGCTTATGTTTTATAATTTTTAACATGACTATTTTTTAATAGGTCTAACTCTTTATCTCGTCAATCAACAAATGATTCTGAGTCTGATACAACAACAGCTAATATGTCTCATTCGACAATAACTGGCTCTTCACAGCCGATTAAAAAAAGTCCTCGAGAATTCATAATACCAATTGCTGTGGAAGGTGGTGGATTTATAACACCACGTGAAGGTAGCATAGAACCATCTGATTCTAGCCATACAACTGGTACCGCCTCAAGTAGATCAACATTTACTCGCTTACGGCCAACCCGCCGTATAGGGTAAGCTATTATATATTTAATGTATATTTCGCTAACAAACGTGTTTTTAAGATCATTGCTTAGTGAAAGTGGAGTTGATGACAATACGCCATTCCAGAAATTGCGTACATCCTCAGCTAATCGCGATGGTGAGGACGATACTCGTTTCACTTTACATAAATTGAGGTACGGTAAACACAATTTATTTTCGTATTAAAATTATAATTTGTAATATTGCTTAAGACAATCGTAAAAAAAAACATTGTAAAAAAATAGAAAATTAATCAAATTTATTTTAATTTTGGATTTACCAATTTAGATTATAATCAATAAGAAAACAAACTATCTAATAATATGTACTCTAGTTAAATATTTTTGTCATATATACACATACACATAACTATTAATTTTTTATTTTTTGTTATAGAAGTTCAAGACCTGTCAAGAAAATAAGTCAAGAGAATGACTCTCAAAGCTCGGGAGAAGAAGATGACGATGATGGTTTTGAAATACTAACTGCTGAAAATCTTTTCTCAACGCTATTGCAACGTGTAAGTATTATTGCTGTCAGCATATTTGAACCGTTTTTGTAACTTTATTTTTTTATTTTAATTTCTTAAATAGGTTCGTGCTTTAACCAATCGTATGAATGTTAACAATGATATTACAACCGCTTTTCCCAGTTCAAGTCGTCTTTTAAACAATATGAGGCAAGCGCAAAGTCCCTTTTGGAATCAGGAACCATTTGGCAGGTGAGTAAATTTCAATTAATTATCATTTACATACTTTTACTCCTTCCTTTTGTTACTTTTTGTTTTTCTTCATTTTATTTTTTCAAATGCAACTAACTGCATTAACTCGAAAAGCTAATTAATATTTTTACATTCTATTTACATGCTGCGCTTGTTAACAAATGACATATATATATGTATATCTATATATATCTATATATATATATATATATATATATATGTATAAATATATATATATATATATATATATATATATATATATGAACATAATATATATATATATATATATATATATATATATGAATACATATATATAAAAATATATATGTAACGAAAATAATACAAACTGCTACATTAAAACTTACTTGCACATCCTCTTATGACACTCTTGAATAATGGATCAAACTTGTTAATGTTTGTATAACGGTTTAATATTTTTGGTGTTGTGTTGGCTTCATGTTACATTAAAAAAAAGATCTAAAGTGTGTTACTCGTATAGTAAAACAATTGAAAAAAAACAGGTGTAAGTATATTCTTTCATTTCATTTTTGAAGTTATATTTCATAAAATAACATAGTTCTAATTTTTTTTGTGCGTATTAGAAACATTTTGCTTTCAATAATTTAAAAATTTCGTAAAAAGTTGTTTATTTTGGTACCGTCCTATCAAATCACCATATCATTTCCATTGACCATTGACAATGACCAAAAATTCATTATATTAATCAGTTATGCTTGTTCGTTTTTAGTTTGTGGCCGAATTTTTTGCAACATTTAAATCGTTTCTGCTATCGATTAAATAATATTTTAATAAATATTATGACAAATTGTTGCTGCTAGTAAGTTAAAAACTGTTAGTTGAATTTGACGTCTCACTTTTGTCCATTGTTAACACTTTAATATGTATAATCGTGTGTGTGATTGACATTAATATTCTTTTTCTGGATATAAAAGTCTCATATAGGCAATTATTTTAGGAATTTTGTGAGGGTACTTTGAAAATTACAAATTAATTTAGAACATAGTGTCTTAAAATAAAAAACTGTATTAATATCAACGTTATCACTAACATAACTCTCTTAATTCTTTTAGTTTAGTAAACTTATAATATATTATATTCTTTATTTTTTAGCAGACTAAACAGCGCTGCAATAAATGCTCCATGGCGTCATAGTATGTCTCGAGATTTGGGCAGTGACATGGAATCCATGTTTTCACGCACTGGTGCAACACTGCCAAGAGGTGAATATCACAGATTAAAGAGTAAATTTTTAGATCATTAAAAAAATACAACCAAATGTTATTTACACATACAAAAGTACTTATTATTAGATGCTGTTCGTTGAATTGTTATTATTTTTTGTTTTATTTGTAATGGAAGTTCATTACAAAAAAAAAGAGATAAGACAAATAGCATATCCCGACTCACTCAGCAAATGAATTCCTAATAATATACATTTTATAACCTGGCTTTTTATAAACGTATTATAACAATTTTGTGTTAAATTCCTAATATTTCAATTTAATTTGTTTTTTGTCATCCTCGAGTAACTTCGACAGCTCTAGATTCCGCACACTTAAAATCTATTCAGTGGTTTAGAAAATAACGCAAAATAAAATATTATTTGAAATATTATTTGAAAAAATTGTTATTGTCGCAAAAAATATTTTACTAAATTATATATAACAATTTTCTTTGGGCTTTAGTATTTAATTTTGATAACATAAATATTTGTTTAGCAAATTCTTTTCAATCATTTTATTACTAGGTCAGGTGTAGATATAGATAGACCACTTGCCAACACACAGTTGACAATTTCATCTCAGGTATGAACATAAACTACATTCTTCTTGGTTTGAATTTGATTTGAAAGATTTTTCCTGTTTTGCTTGGTACTTATGAGCGTTTAGCATGGGAAATAAAACTGGAAAAGAATAGAGAGAAAAAGAAAAACGAGAAATTCAACAAATAAAACTAAATTCATTTTTGTGCCACTGAAATAAATACAATAAAAAAGCAATACTAGTGTAGAAAAATATGTGTACTCCTCAGTTTTTTTTTTTTTTTTTTTTTGAGTTTTTCATCATAGACAAAAAACAAATAAAATGCTCATAAATATAAATATGCATATCATATAATATATGTGCATAAAGCTACACATATAAGCGAAATAAATGCTTCGTATTCAAAGTTTGTCGACATCCGTAAACTTCTCGATTAAAAAAAAAAAAACTACGAACTTATTTTTCAATTAGCCGAAAACATTTTTTATATCATTGACACCAAAGTCATCGGATACAGCAGGTGCGAAATTTTCTTTATAAACGTAGTTGCATTTTTATAAGTTCCACCTACATTACATAGAAGTATTTGGTGTGTACATTATATTATTGTTAAATGGATTTTTGTTTTTAGTATTAACAACATTATATCAAAAATATATGAAAATAATAATACATAAATGAGAAGTTAATGGATTTATTAAATTTTATTATTTTCAAGTTTTAGGGATTTTACATAAATTATTAACTAGATTATTATTACATACATTTAAGTATATTTTAAATTGTTTTTAAAATAAAGTGTAAAATTGTTTTGCAAATTTATTATGTTTTTTATTATCTATTATTATGTTATAACTGCACAACTGAAAGAAATGTAAATATATATACATGTAAATATACATACACACACATATATATATATATATATATATATATATATATATATATATATATATATATATATATAATGAATTTTGCATAAAGCAATCAATCATCCCAACCATTTCAAACGACTTGTGCTCGTAAATTGCAATAATGGCCCTGCTATCTTAAATTTGTTTTTATTAAATTAATTTCTATATATCTAACAAAAAACAATATTTTTTCACATACATACCTCATTGAAAATATTTACAAATTTACATGTTATAATATTCTACTCAACTATATCTAACAAATATTTTGTTGTTGTTGTTTTTGTTGCCGTTATTTTAGACGATTTTAATATAAAACTAAAAACTTGTATTTATTTAATTAACTTGTAGTCGTAAATCGTTTTTTCTTATCTTTTTTTTAACAAATATTTAGATTTTTACTAATATATCTTTACGCAAGTTCAGCATATAAAATATAAAAATTATTAAATCAATGATTTCAACTAAATTATTGTTTTACACAAAGCAGATATAAAAAAACAAATTTCTGAGTTCTGGGCTTTTTTATATTGGTTTGATGAATCTATAAAATGTGATTGCTGTTGCAATATTTATAAATAATATTTTTCTTTTCTTGAACAAAGCATTTACTTTTACTGTTGTTGTAAAGTTTAAAACTATGAAAATTATTGATAAGAAAAAAATGTCCAAAACTTTGAATACGAGGCAGGAAAATAAATAAAGTTCTGCTAATATATGAGAAATTATGAAATTGTCTCAATGTCATGAAAAATCGTTGAATATTTATTTTAACTTGTTTACAATAATTGTTTGTGATATCATGTGTTAATAATAATTTAGTTAAATTTAAAATTTTTGCAGACAATTTATTAATTGTTTCCTCAAAAGCGCATGATCCTAATAGCTTTAGAAGTTACTCAACTAGTTGCACTACTAGCAGCATCGCTACAACAACGACTAAACCTAAAATAATAACAAATCATCATACAGCGAATTCTTTGAAATCATTTAATAAACATTTATGAAAACTGTTAAAGATAAACAATAATCTTTTAGGAATAGAAAGAAGTTATTACCACAAATTCTTTTTTGAAGTATTAAGTTCCGTGTTTGCTTATTACATTGATATCATACGAATCTGCAAATTAGACTAGTATTTATTTTAATTGTCCGTTTGTCTGCTTAATTGTTACAAAAAAGATTCTTAAATTTCTGACGACAATTAATTTTATTAGGTTTTTAAAAATTATTTTTTGAAAGTATTATTTATAATTTGATTTATATTTATTTTTCGATTTAAAATATGGAAAATATATAATATATTCATGGAAAAAAATAAAGACTAAATGTAAAAAATTAAAGTACATAATACCAACTTAAAGTCGGTTTCAATGTGCTGAACTTTTTGTGAATAGGAGCATAATACTTCAATGTAAAAAATACGCATTTCAAATTATCAATTTATCTTTGTGGTTTTTAAGCTGTGGTCTTTTACGTCAATATGTAGGTTTTAATAGCTACTTAATAATTTTTTTTTTTATTGTTTTATCTTTATTTATTAATTGATTATCCATAAAAATTATTAACAAATTATTACCATGCAAAACAATGAAAAATAATTTTATATGTATGTTATTTTACTAATTTCTTTAATTAAAACAAATTTTATATTATTATTTATTGTTATGTTGTCTTCCAAAAAAAAAGTTAAATACTACATTAAAAAAATAATGATAATAAATAAAGAATTTTTCTAATTCCAATAGATTTCGTACTGTGTTTGCATGTTTTATTATTTTATTTTTTTGCTAATAATATTTGCTATGTTCCATGTTTGCTATATGATGTGTTAATATCATTCATCAACGATTGGCTTATTCAAAGAGATGATGAAGAAATATCTTTAACGATTCATTTGCAATTCTTTTAGTTGTTCAAAAGTGTTTTATAAGAAGGTAAGATTTTTTGTGTTCTATAGTTTTATAAAACTTTTATTTTTTATAATTAAAATTTTAGTAAAGGTGTGGACACATTGAGGCAAATATTTCACGAAAAAAGTAACCACTATTTTATAGAAATATTTTTTGTGTTTTGTTATTTATTTTCTCCAATTTAATTTTAAAAAATCTAAACACACACATTTTCTAATACTATTATTTTGTAATTAATTTTTTAGAAATGTTGACATGTTAAAGGAATTGTTTCCAAAAAATGTTTCTATAAAATAGTGGTTACGTTTTTTTCGTCAAATATTTACCTCAATGTGGTGACCACATCTTAAGTCTTAGCTTAAAAAATAATTGAAACTAAAAAGTGAGGTAATAATAATAAAAAGATTAAACTACATACATATATACAATATATTTCTACGTAATCGTTCAGCTTGTCTTAAAAATCATATACAAATATATAACCTATGTTAAATCTACTTAGGTAGTGTATAATAAATATTAGTTATTTATATTGTTAGGAATGTAAAAGTATCCATCGCATCACTAAGCATTGATTAAAATAAAAAACGAAACTTTATACTGAATGTAGTTGGATTAAATTCATAATTTGATTTTTGCTGTTTAAAAAAAGGGGAAAGCAATTATGAATTTCTAGTTAAAAATTCTTTGAAAGTATTAAGAGCCTTCTATAACCTTTTTCTTTTTTATCAGCTTTTTAAACAAAAATCGTTGACTATGGGTTTTTATTGTATTTTGCAACATACAATAACGGGTGATTTGTTTATTTGGTTTTCAAGTGTAAAGAAAGTTTCATAACATGCGGCAAAGTTTTGTAAATTACACCCATTTTCAATCATTCAGCTCATTTTTGGTTCAATGGGTATTTCAGCGAACAGAATTGATGAATTTGGCGTAAAGAGCAGCCAAAGGCTATTCGAAAGCTGCCAATGCACTCTGAAAGATGCACTGTTTGGTGTGGTTTGTGGGCCGGCGGCATCAATGGACCGACTTCTTCAAGAAAAAAAAAATCGAAACGACACAGTCAATGGAGCAAGGTACCGTCCCAAGATTACCGATTTTATTTAGACCATAACGCAAGAAATGGTCAAAACAATGCCACATGCCTTACGTAACGCGATACCGTGAACGTATTGAGAGGCGAGTTTGGTGAACAATTAATCTGACGTTCTGGAGCAGTACATTGGCTTCCAAGATTATTCGATATGACTTCACTAGGCTATTTTTTGTGGAGATACGTGAAGTCTCAGGTCTACAGGGACAAGCCAGCCCTAGGTGACACAACATTACAGCTGTCATTGTTGAGATATGTACCTGCCAACATTTACATGAAATAATCTTTAAAAGTAAATGATAGGAATACATTTATCGCAAAAAATAAATATTTCCTACACTTTTGCAAATTTTCTGTTTTTTTTTATTTTCAAAACCCACACGGTTAAAAAATCACCCGTTATATACTACAATACAACTATACAAATATTTAGATAATTAATTGTGGCATAAATAATATGTACATTTTACCAGCTTAGAATTTAACATTGTTTTAGAAAAGAGATTGATGGAAGAATAAAGTGCATTAATGAATTTTTTTTTATATGGCTACCAATCAAATTTTTGTTAGCTTCTTATCCGAATCCCATCTAAATACATGTTCTGTGGAACTTATGTACAGAAAACTTTATGCGGTTAGACTTATACATAAAAACACTTAGAATCTTATAGAAAAGTTAATAGAAAAATAATAATTAAAGCAATCGGCACCAGTATTATACATACATACATCAACACTTGGGTGAGTATTCGCTATTTATGCTTAAAGTGGGAACTAAATCAGATGCAACTTATCACGCGCTCGGTGTAGCATAATAAAAATATAATTCTTTCTTTTAGGCAAAAATTTGGAGGAGTTAAAAGAAGAAAAGGTCAATAAGAATTTTGTTGATGGCAGTGTAGATGAAGAAACCGACGAGCCACTTGATTTAGCAGATTTGGACCTATCGCGTTTACGATTAAGTAAAAAAGATTTGGAAACTTTATCGAATATTGCTCCAGGACTTCCCAAATGCTTTCAAGAGCAATTATTGGCAAAGCTGCCACCCACACAAGCCCGAAAGCTATCACGTACTCTAAGTGTTCAAACAAACCAAAACTGTTCATCGGTTCAAAAACTATACAAACGCAGTCAAAGCAGTGGTCGCAACGTTCCTGCCAATACTGAAATTGCCCACATCAGAGATATTAAGGAAAATCCAAGTAGTTCTTTAAAAACATGCACTGGGAAAAAAGAAACAACAATAGAATTGACACAACATAAAATGCATACTAAAAGTAGTGCTGAAAATGGCAAAGAATCAACAATATTACAGAATAACGATATTAACGAAAAATACAAATATTATTCCCCTTATGTAAATAAAAGTACAACATTACAGAAAAACAATGCAAATATATGCCACACTGAATCAACGACGGCTGCTGGAGTTGGAACAATGCTTGGTCGTCCTCCGAGTGGTAGACTTTCACCGCCATCGTCAGCAGATTCTGCTATTAGACGACCACTACAACGTCGTGTATCTCGTTTAATGCGACACGATTTGTTAGAAATTCCACAAGAGGAAATTGTTGAAGAGTCCAATAAGATACAAAACCCCATAGATAATGATGCTACTTTAATCGCTAGTAGTAGTAAGTCAATATTAAAAAGCTCTCGACATACACGCAATAGAAGCCTTGAACTATTTTCAGAACACGCTACAAGTAGTAAAAAGCATGATAGTGTGAAAAGTAATCGTAGAAGTTTATCACGATCAAGAGATGTGGATGATAAGGATAATGTGGAAAAACATCAGCTGGCTGATAAAATATTACAAGAACTACAAATTCTATCATCAATGCAGTCCCAAAAGGAAGTATGTCAAGAAGTAGATAGCATAGAAAATACTTTAAATGAGAAAACTGCACTCAATAACGTTAAGAAAGTAAAAAAGGTCAAGGGTAAAGAAAAATCTACTGAATCATCAACTGACGTCGATTTAAAGAATACCAACAATGTAATAAAAAAGGTAAAAAAACTTGTTAAAAAATCAGATACGCTGAGCTCTACACCGATGGAAGAAACAAGCAATAGTGGATGTGTCTCTAATGTCACCTCTCCTAAAAAGGTGTCTAAACTTAAACGACCTAAATCATATCCCATGAAAGAATCGATTTCAACATGCCAGACTAATGAAATATGTAACCAAAAATTAGCATCCGCTAAAATAGAATTGAACACAAGTGTTAACGCATCAAAGGAGCTTTGTAACAATTCCTGTAATTTAGATACAACAGAAATTAATAGCTCTTCATGTATTGCGTCTCGAGAAAGCCGACTCTTGCGTCCGAAAAGTTATCCAAGCTCTAAATTAGCTACATCACCTGAGTCTAAGAGATTCACTCAAAATAAGATAGCTTCAATTGAAGAATCGGTTTCATGTTTAAAGTCCGATCCCTATATGTTATCTTTGACTAAAAAAAATGAAAAAAATATATTAAATACATCTCAGATAGTAGGCGAATCTACATTAATAACAGGCAATAAAAATGGTTTAAAAGCCCCCAAAAAATCAAAATTATCTCAACCTAGTAATGTAAGCACAACTACTGCTACACCGAATACAACTTCGAGTAATGGAGAAGAATCTAAAGATCCAAGTCCTACTTCTACAAAAGAAAAAACGGTAGAGAAAAAAACGAACAAGGGACTGCTTTACGCAATTGGTCAGAAATTTGAAAAGCTTCGTGCTTCAGCTACAAATAATTCATGCGCTAACATACCAACGCAAAAGAAATCATCTGTAGATAATACGTCGCCTGAGAAAATAACCAACAAAATACCAGAAGTAAAGAAAACTAAGTCTTTAGGATGTAGCTCTAATGTAAGCACTAACATTTCAAATGAAACCGAAAATTGTAAAGAAAGTACAAATGAAACAACCTGTATTGTGTCAAAACCTTTAAAAAGTGAAAAACGTTCGCGTATAGATGCAATGATCCGAAACTTAAGGGAACGATCAGTACCAAAATCACAATCAAACATACCTTCCGAATCAAATTATATAAAGCGGGCCGTCAGTGTCGAAGAGATGCCAGGAACTTTTAACAAAAAATCCGTCAATAAAATGCTTGGTTTGTTTAAGCGGTACGATAAAGCAGCCTCTTCCGAAAATCGTGTGCGTACTACACGTTCAACTAGCAATATTGAAAGACATGTTTCTAATTCATCACCGATTTATCAAAATGGAAATTTTATTCTTAAACAGAACGGTAAAGTCGAAGAAAGTAGTTCTGGGTTGTGTGCAGCTGAAATATGTAGTTCAAATAGAACTGTTAAAAGCTGTAAGGAAGAAGCAGGTTGCAAAAGTGACATAATATTGCCGACAGCATCGGTAGCAAAGTCGAAAGTCATCAATTCGAGTTGTCCAGATTGTTGCATTGAATTAAGCGAAAAAACACGTAATTTATCTGTCTCCGAGATTAAAAGTCACCAACAAGGAAATCAGGAAAAACGAAAAGGTTTAACGCTTGAATTGCTGAAAACTGAAAAAGAACAAAAGACAAGTTCGGCATACAGCAATATTCGCCCTAACAAAAAATACTCCTGCTGCAAAGAAAACGAGATATATTCCAATATATCACAATATAACAATAGATCGTTACAAAATTCATCTGGCAATTCATCAAATATTCTAACAATAGAAAACTCTTCAAACAATAATATTTCATCTTTATTAATTAATAATAACACTAGCAATAATAGTAACAGCAACAGCAATAATAATAACAACAATTATCATAGCTCTTCACTTCATACTTCACAAACATCTGGATACCGAACTTCATCGACCCATGAAATGAACCAAAATAATAATTTGCTATCACCATCATTTGAAAATATTGGGAATTATTCGTCAGACTCTCGGAGCTACCAAGAGGACTGTGCGTCAACATCGACTTTTTTGTCACCCACTGAGGAGACAGAATTGTGCTTTGATACATGGTCAATTTGTTCCGAAGACAATTATCGAAGACAACATGCGACTCCTTCACCTACTGTTTCACGTTTATCTAGAGCTTCACAAGATTCAACTCCCACCCGACATGGAGGAGATAGCTCCGAAACAAGCGAAAGTGTTGTAGATCGCATTAAACGTCGTAGTTTCTATTGTAGATTCAATGAAAAGAAACCTAAGCGAACGAGCAGTATTGTTGGACCAAATTCTGTGCGAGAATACTATCGTGAAAGAAGTTCAACATCTAAAACGCGTTCTTCAACGAAAATTGCACCTACAGAGCGTGAACACTCGCCAGACATAACGCAGGAATTCTTTCGTCCTCTTAAACTAAGTCCAATAGGAACTGAACTTAAACCTCCAATCTATCGATCTTCATTTAGCACCACTCACACTGATTACTCATCAGCAGCGGGAAGATCACGGAAAAGTCTGAGTGATATAAGAGCACCGTCTTCCCCGTCATGCCTATCGGAAAGGCGACATGGATCTTTTATGAATACCGATAAAGATTTACTTACAAATAATTCTATTTTCTCCTCACGATATAAAACTAATGCGCACGATGAGGTTCCTCGAACAAGTTGTGCCACTACAAATACCTATTACAATACCTACAATCCGAAACGCAGGTACTCTTTTACTACTAACACTAGCACATCGACAAGTGGTGCTGTTTCAAATTCCAACAGCTCCCAAATTGAAGGCTATGCAACAATGGGTAGAAGACCAATACGTACTTACGATCATCGTACTATGTCACTGTTGGACCCACCAAACTATTTAACTACAACATACCGCCATGAAACGGCTAGTACACCATCAACTTCTAGGGACTACACCACCAGTTTATCTAGGTGAGAAATTTACATATTTATAATATCGTATTAGCTCTGTATTTATCAATCAACAATTATATTTTCAGATCAAATTCTCGTTACCGCAATTCATCTACACCCCGCAGTCCAAACAATATTTGATGCACAACACCACAAAACGGATTTTGTATATTCTGTTATTATGTTCAACAACATCGACATCGATATTTTCTTTCTAAGTCAACTTCACCAAAGAGCAGTATGGAAAAAAAACGTAGTAAAAAAACGTGCTCAAACGAACTTACGCAACGTAAACATAGATTTTAAACTTTTAAATACACACTAATAAATAATATTTTTTACATTTACATTCATGTTTGTATGTATATATATATGTATATATATATATATATATATATATATATATATATATATGTATATATATATGTATATATATATGTATATATATATATATATATATATATGTATATATATGTATATATATGTATATATATATATATATATATATGTATATATATATATATATGTATATATATATGTCTATATATATGTATATGTTTATGTATCATTTACTTTAATAGTGTTATAACTATTATTTAGCATTGATACAGGAATAAACAATTTGTTTGCTTTTACAATACTCTGCATGTTATAGAATACTAAACTAAAAAAATCATTTTTTTCATGTCACGAAGTAAATGACCGATATATATATAGTTGTAATCTTGTCTCGCTACTGTATTTTCATTATCAAGACAAGATAACAACTCGATGCCATATAATCTTCGGGACCGTGCCTTGACTTATATATGTTTCATTTTTTCTGGCTACTGAACATTAAAAAAAATTTTTAAATTTTACAGGGAAAGTAATTCGGAATATGTTATACATATTTTTTCTATGAATTGTAGTGCTCATTTTACCCAATGAACTTTTTTTATCAATTGAATATCTGGATACCCTATTCTACCTTAATAGAATTTAGACACAAGTAGATAAAAAATGTACTTGAACATCGCCAGACGTCAACTGACGCATTTAAAACTATATACGTGAGCAGAAGATGGAGAAGCTCTTTGTCGAGTATCAGAAACAGAAGAGGAGCTGACATCAGCAATGACGAAATCAAAATGTAGTTGAAATGTACTACATGTATTTTAGTATATATAAATGAATTGCTGTTCGTTAGTTTCGCTAAAACTCAAAAACGGCTTGACCGATTTGAAATACAGGGGTGTTACAAACGTTGACTCCCACAATATAAAAAAATAAAGGGAAATAAATGTCAACCTAAAACCAATGTAAACCTAAAAATATATGATCAATAAACAAAATAATTTAAAAAAATTTAACCATCGGTGGTGCATATGGCAGCCAAAGTGTTAAGAGAAAAAAAGTTTTAAAATACCTTTAGAAAAGTTAAAAAAAATCATTGCCTCACAAAACCATTGAGGCTATGTTTTACCAATGAAACAGAGATACCACAAAAAAAGGCTTAAGCCAGCAAGTCTCACAATTTGCGTCGATCTAATATCAGCTGATAAAGAGAAAAAGTGAAAAACTATCTCGCCTATACCCAGGTAACGTTATTCAGGAACTGCACAATTTAGTCACTATGTTGAGGTCCATATAGTTTGAAGCGCTGTACACTATGTAGCACTTACATTCCGGAAGAGTTCTTCTGCTTCGAATCAGTCGACGCAGAGAGAACCTGAGTAACGCAGTCAACGACAGAGTTCTTAAACTTACTAGAACTGCTTGGACTAGCACCTCACAATTTACAAATGAAAGTAGGTTTAGTTGTCGTTATGTTGCGTAACATTAATCAGCTTCGACTATGTAACGAAACGAAACTGGCTGTAAAAAATCGAATAAATGAGAAAATACAAAGAAGATAGTTGATTTTAATGACTTGTGCAGTTTGTGTCATTAGCTTGGAGTTTCCATGTTTCGTGTTTGTGCTATAAAAAACCATCATCTTTGTATATTTACGCACGGCAAAACAAAACCAAGAACACAATTTATTAGAAAGCCTTCCATTGATTGACGAAATTTATATTTCATGTACATAAAATACATTGAATTCATTTTAATTGTAAGAAAGTTAAATGGTACATATTTGGTCCACAAAAGAAATTCAAGCCCTATAAAATATAGCCAGTCTTATTGATTATGATTGACTGTAGCCAATTAAAAGTTACATACAAAATTTTCAAATCAATATTGTGTTTTAGCCAAATTACTGAACAACAACAATTATTTTTTATATACATTAGAAAATCTTCGTTGATAACGCAACAAAATATCATTTCAAAATATCTATAGTTTATTGTGTCGTTTTTAACTTGTCAATTATTATTATACGGAATACTGTAACAGAGAGTTCTGCTCAAAATCCTATCATATTCAATTAAATAATTTTAATAATGTAATTTAAAAAGTCTTAAATTTAAAATTCTCATAATAGACGATTAGAATCGTTATATTAGTTCGCCCAGGTTTTTCTGCTGAGCTTGTTTTGCTTTCATTTTATCATGCATTCGAATAAACGATAGCCATTTTTTAGGTCTTATAAGAATATTATGGCAAATATTTAGCTTAAAATATTAAGGAAAAGTGGTCCGATTAATTATGTGATGCAGTTTGAAATGTCAACATGTAGTCCACCTATTGACATTCTGGCGACCACGATCCTTAATGTATTTCTACGGGGCAACGCTCCGCCGAAGATAGTATTTGGAAAATTTACAGTGCACACATTGTTAAAAAGTATTTAGAAAGAAAAAGTCATGTGTTGCAGATGCTAAGATAAACATTTATACTTTTATGATTTTATACTTTGTTTGTATCATTAAACATATATAATATTACGCGTTTTTAAGTATTTGTAAGTCAAAATCTATTGGGATATTCCTTAAAAAATAAAAATAAAATAAAAGATTTAATTTATTTTTTACTTACCTATGTTTTTTAAATCTATATTGAATAAATAAATTTGAAGAAATTAAACCTGTCCAATCTTTCTAAAACTTTAAATCTTGGAATATGACTATAGAAATAAAATTAAAATATTTTGTAAATTATTTTATATTGTACATACACATAATAAAATACACCTTATTAACTTTTTAATATTTAGATTAAAATTAAATCTATTATAATAAAGATGTATGATAAAAATTTCTAAATACTTTACGAATTAAAAAACTATGGTAGAATATAATAACTAAAACAAAAAGATTTAAATTGTCTCACAAAAAAATAAAATAAAATGACGAAAAATGTTGACAAAGTTGTTTCAATCTTAAATATTATTAGAGTGAAAAATCTTTTAGTATTTTTTAAACTATAAAATAAAAACTACCAAATTAGAGTGTTTTAAAAAAGTTATGAGTAGTAAAGTAATACTACTCACTACAACTAATACTAAGTAATTAAAAAAATAGCTCAATTTTTTTAATTTTATAGTATTTTTAATTGTTAAAAATCATTTATACAGAAAATATTGGCTTAGTTATTTTTAATTATCATATCAACAAAGCTATACATATATAAGCTTCTAAAAAGAATATATGCAAAAGAAAATTAAAATCTCGAAAAAAAAAAAACAAACAAACAGAGACTCAAGTCATTGAAACAAAGACATTAAGCATTTTATCTCAAATTTGTATAAATAATATTTATTTATTTTATTTAATAACAATAATAATAATAACTGCTTTAAATATATAATTCACTATTTTGGTAAAGCTACATGCTATAGAACATTTTTAACAAAGATGTAACATATTAAGTTTAAATATATAAATTGTTGTTAATGATCCATTTGTACGTGATGTAATTCTTAAAGGTTTCTTAATAGACCTTCTACACACCCATCTTGTAATATAAAAATGTTACACTTAGAGTAAAAAAGAAAAACGACAAATAAATATTAGTTTTCTTGCTTTTTTATTCTGGTTTTATTTACAACAAAAATTTGTTGATGTTAAAATACGAATTTATTTAATTAGTTGTACTAAAATGGAAAAATAATAATAACAGAATTGGTATATATTGTAGATATAAGGAATTTTATTTAATCCACTGAATTTTCTTAACAAATCGAATGCATTTTAGTATACACTTTAAGCACATTAAGTTGGCTTCCATACTCTTTTAGATTTATTTTATTATTATTTTTTTTTTTTCATACGAATAAAAACAAACAAAATAATTCAGCTGGCTTTTGTCTGTAGTTTGTATGTGGGCAAGAATGGTACGTAATATGTCCACTTCCAACTAAAAAAAAATATAAATAATATTCTTGTATTAATATGTATGTACGTAATTTAGAAGAAATTAAAAATATATTGCAAATAATGCAAAATAAATCTTTTTTAATTTAATTTTACTCCGAATGTCGAAACATCGTTTTTTCTTTTTGTTAAAGTTATGAAAAATATTTTTACTCTTCTAGCAGAAAGTTTTATGTTTGAAATTGCATCCTCTTGGATTTTTAAGGTGATATACAGTTCATTCATGATATCATAATCACTGTTCTCTGTAAACAATTTGTTTTTATTTAACTATTAGATAGTATTAACAATAAAATAAAACATAAACAATAAAAATAAATGTACCTAAAAAGGTTTGACCGCTTCAGATTAGTATTTCATAGTGTTTTGTAAAAAAGGCTGTGGTGGAAATTTCAGCCAACAAAACAATGTAAGAGTGAGTGAAATATAAATCGTGCACTATTACTACTATATCGATACAAAGTAAGCTACACTGTTTTTTGCTTCGTAAAAAAACATTGTATACTTTTCATATTTAGAAACACTTTTTGCTGTAGTCAACGCCTTTACAATACATTTAAGAATGGATGACTGTGTAAACGGTGTGTTTAGGAATGCATGACATTGTTCGGTTGCTTTGCTAATGACGTTTTGAAACTAAACCAGTACATGCACACATGTGTAGTCTCTATATTAAAAACCTACGAACAGCTTAACCATTCAACATACTTTTCATATTTCGGAACTGGCAACAAGACTCTGCTTTCGAATTTGAATGAATGGCTGCGTGGTAGTTTTGGGACAAACGAAGAAGCAGTCATCATAGAATGGAACGAATATATTCGCCTTTGCTTAGAAATACATTCCCTGTCTTTATTGATTGCCTACTGAATACTCTTTCTTTATAATGCTGATTCATGTAAAACAATGTAATAGTCCCACAATAAAAAAGCAATCGGCATTTCCTTGTTCTGAAAACACAGCTAATCACTGAAATAAGTAAACAGCTATTCATTTTATACATTTCTTTTTACTAAAAGTCCATAAGTCAATTTAAACAAAAATTTTTTTAGTTTTGTTTAGTTAAAGGCAGTTAACAGTATTAATAAAAAAAATTAACAATATTTTTGTATTTGCTTAATAGGTGCAAGGAAAGCAATAAAATGAACTAAATTACATCGCAAATTGTTGTTTGAATTAACTTATAAACTTTATTAAAAGGAAATATATGGATTGAATGGATGTTTACTTATTTTAGTAATTCATCGTACATAAACATAATCAGCCCAATTCTGAAAATTACCGGGGAAATATTTTCTTTGGTAAATAATTTTTCCCGGGAATAAAATCCTCCTATTCCAAACAGGCAGGGAGAAAGAGTTTTGGGAAAAAGAATTTCGAAAAAAAAATTTTTTAAATATTTTTATGACAAGCTTTACGGGCTTAAATTAAATTTTTTTATCATACAGTTGTTATTACAAATTTATTAAAATGACAACTCTAAATATGTATATGAGATGAAAACAGAAAAAAATTTGTTTTGATTCAATTTGTTTATAAGTCCGTCATGTGTATCAACTAAACTGATTTTGTTAAACACAGATAGAGCCAGTTAATGAAAATGTAATATTGTTAGGATTTAACCTTTTTAAAAGTTGTAAATGTAGCGATGTTGGTGCATCTTTTCTTTAAGCATTTTTTATTTTCGTAACAATATTTTTGTCTTTAAATTGGACCTGGGGAGTTAAAATCAGGCGAAAATGTACAAAATTAGTGACTTTCTTCGAAAATTAAATTATTTCTTTTTTTAAAGCAAACATTTTTGCTTGTTAACATTCATCATCCACTAAAAGATGTTTTCAAATGCTGGGATAAAAGAAGAATTTTGCATTCATAATCCATTCCTACAAAGCAAATAGTTATTACGATATAACATATATTCGACGCTATGAAAAATAGAACCCCAAACTTTTCATTTGACAAGAAAAATACACATTTTGTATTACAAAGTACTCGAAAAAATATAAAAAAATTTATAACTTAAAATTACAGATTAAAAACGTATACACTAAAAAATATATATAAGACTTTCAGTGCAGATGAACTAAATTCAATTTTTGATATTTAGATATGTGCTAGTGTTCATAAGTCAAATATTTGAGTTGTGAATAATTATTAATTTGACATTAACTATGACTATCAATTCGATAATTAAAAGTTAAGAGCTCTCAAGAAGTTTCAACTACGTTTCTCAGTTTCTACAAAAAACGTTCAGTTTCAGAACGCAATAGTTACCCGAGTACCTTGTCGGTCACATAAAGGTTTTAATTCCCATTAAATTAAAAAATTAACTCCACCGGAAAAATGGGAAATAATATTAATTTAAAACTACTTTATTTGGTATAATTTATTTGGCCTAATATATTTACTGGTGCAAAAAATAGATAAAATTAGTGTTATGTACTTGAACTTCTCGAACAAAGTTGTTATTTTGCAAATAGAGGGCTAAACATTTTTTAAAGACGTTAGCTTTAAATGGCTGTACCACTATAAATCAAAAAGTCAATTTGGGTTTTTTTGGCTGTTTGATAAACAGGTGGTTTATACAATTACCGGAAGATTATGAGTGCGTAAAGCTTGTTTTTTTTTCATAAAGAAAATTCAATTATTTTCATCTTTTAGAGTAACTTCCTTGTAATATTTAAGGGAATTTTTTTCCAAAATTTGTCATTACATTCTTCCTTTAATTGACTTTCATTATATGTACCTACTTTTTTCCTCCGGGAAGAGTTTTAATTTTCGAAGTTGAAAAGGGAAAAACTTCATTTAGAATAAGGGAACAGGGAATAAGGAAATAAATTCCAAGGGAATTATTATTCAGAATTCGGCTGAATATGTTTGTCATCCAATAGGCATGCCAAATCATTCACATCACGGCACACTAAACAACAACAAAAAATTATATATATAACAGTACAAATATTTGAAATAATTCCAAATAAAAGATAACTAAAACCTGAAAAACAACAGATAATAATAGCGTTAACACATATAGTATGCATGTAATTGATTTTCCGAGATATGTCTAAGACAAATTTAAAACCCAAAGAGAGTATGCTATTCGAGGGGTGAGCATGGTACATACTTGTACGCGAAATTTATAATTAATTGAATATTAATGAATTCATAGATAAACTTACCGTTTTAAAACTTCCATTCCATATGGAAAATCATAATCTGTAGCACTGCCATCATTAATATTATCATCTCCAAGTGGCATTTCATTTGCCCATTTTACAAGTCCCCGTTCCTCTGGTGTTCCTAAAGATTTAGTAATACCCGAATTAATACAGATGCATCTGGTAGATATGTATGTATATATGTATGTACATATGTACATAAGTTAAATTCTTAAATAATTAACTCAATAAAAACAAATATTTGTTGTGAACTGTCGTTGCGCCGACAGTACTTTCTTTATTGAACTTTTTATTATTGTTATGAGATTTTAACATACATAAGTATATACATATGTAAATGTATTACAGCAACCAATATATGTATTAATAATTACAAAAATAAACCACTAAAATCACAGAGTTAAGGAAAAGTTGTCTAAAACCTCGTACAAACTTTAAATATTATAAGAAATTTAAAAAAAAGAAATATTCATTAGATTGACATTTTTTAGTACAAAAGAGACTTAGCGACTATTTAACAATTTCCTTATTATTTCATATGTAAATGTTCGACACTTTTCGTTAAATAACAGAGTTAGCTCCCTTGCGAATGATTCAAGCATTACGTGGGTAAAGTTACTGAGCAGCAAATCAGTTGAATACCTGAAACTGATGCTATGTACAGTGTGGTGCAAAAGTGGCCCAATGTAAGTAAACTATTTGTAAAGGTTCTCCAATTTTTCAGCTTGTTTACAAAGAGAAACCTTTTTGAATTTTTTTGATTCAATATTTTGTCTTTTCTTAAAAAAAGTAATAAGCATTACTTTATTCGAATTATTCGGTGCACTTGATCACTTTTGCACCAGCCAGAAAATATCGAATTACCGGCGCTTTAATAGAAAAGATTTTGCATTTAAAATTATTAGTTTGGAAAACCTAAAAATTGTTTACATACTTAAGTGAAAAGTATAAATAAAAAGTTAAATGAAGCTATTATCCTATATTGATTTAAAAAACGTAATTCTAGAAGAGGTTAAAAATGGCGATTCACCTTGGAAAGTCGTAAATTTTCATAAAATTTGAAGGCCGGAAATCCAGTTACGTGCGATGTGAAACATTGCTTCCCGTATAAGAAGGATTTGATTTAATTTCATGACACAAAGTAATCACAATGGCATCATCAGCTAATAGGTAGTATGTGCTTCGCCTACTCAGTCCGTCCACCGCCAATTGTATTGGATTTAAAAAGTGAAGCATATTTAAAAATGTATATTTTCTTCTATCCAAATGTTACCCAATTCTAAGTCAATTAGGGCTTTTTATTGACTTCTTTAAGAGAAGAAAGTTATCAGTTATAGGTACAGTCGCTCACATTGAAAGTCGGGCAACTCATTACAAAAGCTTTGGATGCACGTTAAAGGAACAAAAGTAAACTTAATTTAACTTAACCGCTTGTTCAGTGTTTTTAGGGCAAATTGTCCATTACAGTTACGCCATACATATCGCCGTCCACTCGAGCCTAAAAAGTTCAATTAACTTTAAACTACAAAATTATTAAATTATAGTACTACAACACACAACATATAAGGTTTTCCACTGACATTAGATTCAATTTGTTTGGCGTAGCCTTGAAAAGCCTGGAAAATTTTGCCCTACAAACACTGAACAAACGGTTAAGAACGGAGGTTTATCCAGTGACGGTGACGGAATGGGCTAATATGATTCCCGCATAAAAATCCCGGAAAAGTGAGAAATTAAATTAGTTGAATTTCCCGGGAATTCCCATTATGTTAACCCTGGGAAAAACCCTTACTGAATACACACATTCTGTATAAAAGATTCTTAATTTTGCAATTAACTTCATATCTTTTGTTGAGAAAAGAATGAAGGACACAAACGCACCGAACTGCCTTCTCACAAATATATTCCAATTCCAATTTAAAAGATAATTTTGTATCTAAAACAACTCCTTGACATTAAATATTATACCTTAGTGGGATCAGAACTATAGTAATATAATAGCTTGTTTCAAATAAACCTTTATTTTTCACTTGTCAAAGTAGACAGTTTGTGATTCCAGGGAACAGTAATATCTGATAGGTAATGATAACAGGTAGGATAAGGAGTAGGTGATAATACTGAACCTTGCGGCAGACCCGTAGGTATTCGTCGATCACTAGATAGCATGTTATTGATAAATAAAACAAAAAAAGGTTGATCCAAAAAACTATAATTCTCTGTAGATATGTTGCAAAATTAAAGGCATTAAGTTTAAAGATTAGATCGTTATGCCAAATAAAGTCCAACATTTTAGTTAAATTGGTGAGTTCTATATTTGATCTCTCTAGAATTCTGTCATTTGTAAGCGAAAAATTATTCATAGTGAGATTTAGTGAATAGTTCCGGCACTGCATTGGCTTTTTAGTACTTGTTTTCAAAACCTCTCCCTTTACATGAAATGACTTCCTGCTTCCCTTAAAGACCTTTCCAGTTTTCAAAACTTTTTCGAGTCTTGAGGCAAATTTTCAATAAATTTTGACTATGAGTTATTCTGGTTCCTATGAAGGTAGAAGTGAGTCAATTTATTGAATTGTCCCAAAATACACTTCAATCCATTTCTTCTATAAACATCCCTACATTTCTGATAATTTACTCTATATTTATTTCCCTGACCTATTAACATTTTACTTATATCAGAGATTTCTTAAAAGTTTTTATAACAATCTATGTGTATTATTAATAAACTAGCACATTTCTTTGTATCCCTTTTACGCCCGTTCTACTGCACCGATTTTGAAAAGATATATATTTTTCTGTGCAGATGTGCACAATATCAATTTTATTTAAATCGGTCCAGTGCTTTGGGAGTAATACGACCTTAAAATTCTTACTAACACAGAAAGAAAACACATTATTTTTGTGTAGCTACCCAGCTAGCAATTGAAAGTTTGATTGACAAGCGCGATCGTTTCACAACTCTTTTTAATCGTCTAGACGATTGTTTCAGTAAAAAAACTTACGCGATCGGAATGCGACATCGTGCACGATTAATTTAATCGCCCGCTCCGATCGCGGAAGAGTCTATTACAATTAAAAATGCTAGCTGGCAAAAGAAAATATGTTTGTATGTACTTATATATTTTATTTGTCATATAGAAATCATTTTTTTTTTAATTTTTTGGAAAAAATAATTTAATATCTTTATGCTTATGTATATTAAAAAAAAAATAATTAAATGTATTTGAAATCTATTTAAAGAAAATTTTGTAAAAAAATTTTGAAATAAAATACATTTAAAACTCATATTAAATTTTATATACATACATATATGGTAGTCAATTTTAAAACACTAGTTTATATACATACATACATACATATACATATGTATATACATACATGATTGAAATAAATATTAGATGCTAGAACGTTACACTAGTATATATTAATTTACTAAATTAAAAATCAAGATTGTCTGAATTAAAGGTAAGCATAATCCTACATCTGATCTCATTTTTCACCCAGTTTCTAATTGCTGTCCAATCTACTGAACTGAATATATCGTGTTTTGAACTTATCCAAAAATAACACACATGGTCGATTATGGCCCTACTACAAAATGTTTGGAATGTCTCAAGGTCCAGAAAATATAGATTCGTTTCGATAAAAGAATATCTAGAAATTTAATTGGAAATTGTTTGACAGTGGCTGAAGAGTTTCTCCGGCGAATATAATACGAATGGAACCAAATTCCAACTCTTTTGGATAATATCGGAGAGAGTGTGTCTAAATGTATTAAAAGCGCCATAAAAGTATAGATCTCTTAAAAGAGTATTAATCAAAAACTGGAAACTAAATACATATTTTAGAAAATATCTTTTATAAAATTTCCTTTCTTTCATTCCAGAATTTGAATTTGATAATGTTTGTTAATGTTTTATTCGAATACATATATAGATATAGATTGCGATCTATCAATACTGTATGGTAAATGTTCAATAAATATCGTGATAATGGATCGAGCTCAATATAGGATGTGCCATATATTGCCCTTAGCCATGTCCCCGTTACAAATATAATATTTTGATCAAAATCAAAGCTGTCAAGGTATAGCGAACTTATTTTTATATTGTTACGTAAATAAAAATGTCTA
Source organism: Wohlfahrtia magnifica (assembly GCA_023159175.1). Taxonomy (NCBI): domain Eukaryota; kingdom Metazoa; phylum Arthropoda; class Insecta; order Diptera; family Sarcophagidae; genus Wohlfahrtia; species Wohlfahrtia magnifica. Next base: position 1,632,421 of record JAKWBJ010000057.1, read on the forward strand.
AAAGAAAATACACCACATTAGTGTCTGGGACTGTATTGTGGGATTTTTGTCTATTGCTTTGTCTATAAGGTTGATAATGTATTACTCTGGTTGCTGCGGCTAAATAATTGTCGACTCCAATCATTTAAATATCTGTCTTGTTTTAAATTATTTATTAACTATTTACTGCATTCTAATATACAAATATGTATATTGATGTTTCTATGTTCATGCATATGTGGATGATTAATGATCATTATTCATATTTTCTTTTATCTTTACTAGTTATATATTTATGTTGAAAACAATATTTATTGCAAAAAATAAATAACGGTCAAGTAACAAATGTCACGTAGCCAATTTTTTCTTCAAGTTTGTTCTTATTAAAATTTAGGCAATAATTTAACTCCTGTTTTTAAAGTCGGCGGAATCAGACAAAGTAGTTTTAAAGCGCTTCTCGCTTTTATTTGTGAAAAATATTTAAATAAAAATAATATTGAATTTAATAAAGTGTTTTATTTAAAAAAAAAGTTAAGTAATAGTGAGGCGCTAAAAAAAACTTTGTTGAGTTTTGCCTGTAACACTGCTATTGCCGTACTGAATTGTGTATTTGACGGCATTGCCAATTCGACCATCTTTGGGTAACACAATTTTACATTTTTAAAATTAACGGATATAAAATAAAAGAACTTTCCAAGCTGTAGGCAATTAGATATATAATAGGGACATCGGGCGGTTATTATTCGACGGGTTTTAAACCGGTTAATTTAAATTAGTATAATTTAAATGTACGTTTGCATATTTTTTATTATAAATATGCTCATCGTTTAACTATTTGTATAAATTTAGTTTTTTTTTTTTTTGTATATATGACAACCTTGAACGTGTCACAAAGAATTTGAAAACCAAGGTAGATCGAAAAAGATATGCACAGTTGAACAACAATAACTTTCTCTCATCTTCTGTAAATAAATATTGATTTTTATATATGGAGAATAATCAATTTGACTCATTGAAAGCGGTCCACAAACGCCGGCTCCGAATGGCAGATATATTAGTTAGTTAAGTTTTTCACAGCGTAACTACACATAACCGCTACTGTTGTGCAGTGATATCGCTATTGAAAATTATCAGATGGTGTGGCCTGGAATTGAACCGACGACTTCTTGGTTGGAAAATGGGTATCTTACCTAACATACCACAGTGATACACACACTATTAAATACATAGTGCATGCATTTACATACATTGCTGTTCGAAACCCAAGCAACTTTTCTTGTCGACGCAATTAAGGACTCGTATATTACTAATAGATTTATTCAAAGTAAAACATTTAATGTTTGTTATCTTAGACACCTAAATTATAACTATAATAGCAAACTTTTAATTCCACTCTCTACCAAGTAATACAACAACAAAAACGAAATTAGCTTATTCAGTAGCTGCTTGAATCTTAAGCAACTTTCAGTACTTCACCGTATCGCCATAGTTTTTATAAGATTTTTTAGAATTATTGTTAGTATTGATGGCCACTTTAATTTTAAACTCTCCGACAGCTTCTGATTATTTTTAAAACCACGTGGTCCTGCTCTGTGTTTCAAGAATTAAGAACAATTTTATTTAAATTAAAAAAAACTGGTTAACCGGTTATTTGATTTCGAAAACCGGTTTTTGAAAAAATTCGAAAAATCGATCTCCTTAGTATATAAGTAGGCTGCTTTGCCTACATCAAAATAGTTATCATTTTACAGTCATAAAGTAAAGTCATGCTTAGGCATAAATAAAAGTGTTGTATTAACGAATATTAAGTGCGAAATAAATAAGTTGCTGTATTAAGATAAAGTGAGGAAATAAAAACCGTAAAACAACAACAGAGTGACGCTATTATACAATAATAACTCCAATAGAAATAATAATAACAATAATAACTCCACTAACATTTTGGTAGGCAATGTATAAAGAGGATTTTTTTTAATTCTTGTATGGCATAATTAGTTTTTTGAAATAAAAATAATAGCACTCGGGAGGGTTACATTATCAGAATTTCTACAAATAATTTACATTGACAAGACCAACGAAAGGAACGTAAGTTACAATTATTTTAAATGTAAATTTCGTGCTTCTAAATGATGTTCTATAAAAGTTGATACAAAATATTCTTTATGTAGTATGTATTGCAAATCATATTAAAAGAAAAGAAGAGGAAAAATTTATTAAGCCGGGCGACTGTATATTTTTTGTTCGATTGATCAGATTTAAGAAAATATTACTAGTAATGAAAGGAGCCGAATAAGAGAATGTTTTAGAGGCAACTATAGGTTTAGTAAAAGTCAGAGTTGGAGTCGGACCCACACGAAATGTAATTATATGTTAGAAGAATCAATTGCAGAGGAAGAAATAGCAAGCTTTTTCTTGATCGTTTAATGTTTTACTGATAGAAATAGTGGAATGCTTAAAACAGCTGTTTTATAAATATTCACGCTCTGTTAGTGTAACGTACCGCGCCCTTCGCCAATTTTACGGCCGCAAAAATCGTCATACCGATAGTTCTATTCAGAGTGCGGTAGATAAATTTGAGTCCACTGGTTCAGTAAACAATTAACTAATACCCGTAAAATGATCAAACGCCTTAATAATGTACCGAAAAATTTGAGGAGGTCGAGTTCGCGTCGCTTATTAGAACTCAGACTTGCCAAATTTTGTTCGTAAATTCGGCTACATATTTCTTTGAGAACGCCACTAACTAGGCCATAAACACAGGTTGATGATTACCTTGGGTCAGGCGGAGTGCCGAAAGCTGCACTTAAGGACGCGGTACAGGCGAAACTGGATATGTTCGTACGAATGTTCAATTGCTGTCTCACGGAAGAGATTTTTCCAAAGCTGCAACGTTTAGTACTACTTCTTAAGCCTGGTAAGCGACCTCATCAGCCCGCATCATACCGGATACTGTGTATGCTCAACATGGTTGATAAGGTGCTTGAACGAATAATATTTAACCTGCTACAGGAATATCTTGAATTTTCGAATGGTCTCTCGGAACGGCAATTTGGGTTTCGAAAAGCATTTCATTTGGCCTGAATTAGATGATATGGACACCAACGACATGTAGTTTCAACAGGATGGCACTACGTGCCACAAAGCTCATATAACATTAGATATTTTGAACGAGCGATTTGTGGGTATGGTCATCTTACGTGGAGGTAATGTGAACAGACTACCGAATTCGCACGAATTTGATAGAGTTTTGCTTGTAAGGGTTTTTTAAGTAGCAGGTCTAAGCCACTCAAAGACAATGTGATTAATGTCATCGGTCGAATTCAGTGTGATTTATGTGCCGCGGCGGACTTTGTTTCAACTAAACTTAAAGATGATATAGACCAATTGTAATTTAAAACAATGGGTTTCGTGATTGCGCACTAATAAGACAAACTGACAAATTATATCAAATTAACTGATATTATGTTGTCTTTACCTTAATTACGAAATTCACATTCGTAGATGTGCAGAAATTCTCCATCCTAATCAGAATTACTTTTGATAAAATAAAATATTAATATTAATAATTAAATTAAAATATTAATATCAATACATATGTACGTATAATATTAGGCCTGTATTTTTACTCAACATTAGGATCCGGAGATCCCAATCTTACCAAAAGGCGTTTGCGTCAAGGTCGTCAGATTTGGCGATTTAAAAGTTATTTGGCGTCCTAATTTTTGGTTTGGCGACAGGGCGACTTTTAAATTAGTTGGCGAGCTTGTTGGCTGTATTTGATTAAAAAAAAAAAAAACAAAAAATTAAAAATTTTATTTTTGTATTTTTATGTATGAAATTTGGAAACATTTTAATGTGTCGATTATAGATGGCAGCCGAACTTCAGTTGTATTCTCGGCAACGAGAAATTTGTAGCAACTGGCTACGAAATATGTAAGTTCATAAATGGTACGAAAAAACTCGAAACTTGAAAAATATGGAAACAAATTAATGTGTTTGCTTGAGAAATTCACACATATTCATTCAAAAGGTCCGATTCTCTTCTTTCTAAATCCACTGAAAAGCTTAAAATCCGATAGTATATGGCTAAGTTACTAGCTAGTTTTTTAAGGTATTTCGAAAATTTCAATAACTGACTCTTGTACTCGATAGCGTTTATTAGAAAAATAGTCTAACTTTCCAATAGTACAACTTTCAAATTCGTTCTTTTTTATCGCATAGTATAATTCCCATACAAGGCAATGAAATATGTTTCGATGATAAAGTCTATAGAGTTTTAGATATATAACAATAATGAGACTACATACATATCTATATCCAAAATGTATTTTATATCAACCATAAAAATTATATTTTATAGTTTTCTAGCTTTCAGTAAACTATAAACTATATTACAGTAAACAGTGTACACTTTTTTGTTTTTGTTGTTTTTTGCTTAATAAAATAAACAAAATATATATTATGGCGAACTTTTTTCCACTTTTGGCAAAATTTAACAAAATTTTTTTATGATTTTCAAAAATATAAATTTTATTGTCAAAATGTAAAAAAACATGATTCAGCGATTTTGGTGGTTTTCTGAAATTGAATTTGCGAAAACGCCTTAAAAAGATCTGACCTAGTTCAACCTTAGTTCGCGTTCGCAAAAAATTGGGTAAATGAGATAAATTTTGAGAGAATAAAATCATTCTTCTTCTTTGAATAATTGTATTAAAAAAGGTTAAAAAACTTAGTGTGGACAATTAATAGCTAATATGTATTTATTAAAAAAAATGCTAATTAAATTCATTTTGATTAAATTATTTTTCCAATTTTATAAAAATTCAAACACAACACCAATTTGTACGTCAATTTAGTTGTTAAAACATTGACGTTTTATTTGTGGTGAAATTTTTAGTTTTTTGCGTTAGCGTACTTTTGTCCATTTTTCACTCTTATTGAGAGGAATTATTGCTTACTCTCAATTTACTGATTTTTACCAAAAAAAGTAAAGAAACAGACCTATTATTATATAATAATTAGTATTATATTATAAATATAAAAATTCTAATGAAATAAGTAAGAATAGCTTAAGTCGATTTAAGCTACTCTTTCATGTCGACACAGATTTATATGATAAAAGATAAGATACGAAGAAGAAAACAATGAATACGTCTAGTTTTTTTTAAATAGAAATGTATTCTGTTAGATTTTTTATAAGATTGTCTCTAAGCATAATGAATCTATGTCGGTAAGTTAGAAAAGCTTAAGTGGAATTAAGCTACTCTTCCATATTGACACAGAAATAATCATAGAATAACATATCATCTGGTTTTCAACAAAAACTTTGTTATCCAGCAGGCGCATATTGGAATAACACGACAATTTTATAATTTAACCTGTTGACATTTCAGAAGTTACGATGGCAAATATTACAATATATTATTGAGAAGCCATTATATCCAGTAGGGTCGCGATTGGGCCAGCTGTTAATTGGCCGATTCCATCTTCTGATTTTGCACCACTGAATTATTTTTTGTGGGGCAATGTTAAAGATAGAGTGTATACAGAGCTAATCAAACCAATTACAGACTTAAAACTCGAAATCCGTGCACTGCCACGATTTCGGCAAAATGTAATTGAATGCGCGGTCGTGCTGGACACAGTGGTGGACATTGGGTTAGCACATTTCATGCACATATGCTGCATTAAAAAGCCTATATTTCCTCCTATAAATGTTTAAAAAAAATAGGTAATCCGCACTTCACAGCAATTTAGCACACCTTCAAAATTTTGATATTCCTCTTCTATTTTTTTAAATCTTAAACTGGTAAATTTTGTGAATGTTTAATTTCAAAAGTTTTTATAAAAACCATAAAACAATAAATAAAATTGATCCAAGGTGATGCACAAACGCATATTATTAAGTTATTCATCAAATAAGCTCGAAAAGAATCATCGTTTGTGACATTGCTTCCCTATTAAACTGCTACAAAAAGATAGTGTACAACGCATTAGTTCATATTCGAGCTCATGGGACATACAGAAGTATTACAAAGTGCTCTGTGCCTTGTAAAACAACTCGTGAAGAGGACTCCTTTATTTATAAAGCCTCAGTTGGAGACGCCTTTATGTCCACAACTGAAATTCAAAAGGATTTTTGGTATTGACATCTCCTCGCGAACGTTTACATTGTACAACATAAGGCACACGTATCAAAATCTTGAAGTCTCGAATTTTATTTTGCTATGAGCATTCAGAAAAGCCACAGATAATTTGAAAAATGTCCTCTGGAGCGACGAATTCAAATTTTCTTGACTTGAATCTAACACATCAATGGCAGTAAAGCAAAAAACATACCATTTAGATGGAATTTTATTCATTATAATTATCGAAAACACATTTCACGAACAGTGAAGTGTTACTTAGAACAAAATAGAATTATCATTATTATTTGGCCAGCTCAATCACCAGTAATACCAAAGGAACGTTGTGTATAACTTAAAAACTGTATGCCAAGCAGATGTGCAGCTGTTATTAAGAAAAAGATTAATTTGTGCTAAATTACTGTCCAGTAATTTTCTTGGGGTTTGCTTTATTTTAACACAAAATAAACAAATTGAAACGAACAAAACTAAAGTAAACTGATGCTACATATTCCTTGGCCCGCTAGTGATACATTAGGTAATTGCTAAATCGTTTTTCAGTAAATTGTCAAACCTCTCCCTCTTTAGTACCACAAAAATTTTAATAATTTTCGTTTAAATTCTTTGGTTTATTTAAAAAAATACAAAATTCTCACTAAAAAATTAATTTTTGGTATAAAATTTGTACTCACCAGGTATTATGTTATCCAAGAAGCAACCTAACAAACCGCCTACTAATATAGTTGTGCCCAATAAAACTGTTAAAGTTGAATCAACCGTTTCGCTACCAGTTTTTATAGCATCTGGATGTTGTTGTATCCACTTGCATAAGACCATTGGAAAAAATGTTGATAGACCTAATATATAAAGATTACGAGCAGATCGTAGATCTACATACTGCAATGTTGATAATCCAAAAGCTATAATCATTCCAAACATAACACAAAATATACCACCGACAACAGAGTCAGGTATCAAAATAAAAACGGCTCCAAATTTTCCAATTACTCCTTGTAATACCATTATAAATGCAGCCCATTGTATAACACGTCGAGAACCGATCTGAAATAACGATTAATATTTAGCGTAAACAAGAATTCATTATTTCGCACGATTATTCATATTTATCGGTTGTTTTCTTTTTTGGCTCAGTTGATTATAATTATTCACTAATATTCATTACCTTTGTAACACCAATAGCACCAACATTCTCACCAAAAGTATTTGTCCCATTACCAGCACCCCATAGCCCAGCCAAAACTGTACCCAAACCTTCAGTACCTATTCCTCGATTAATGGCATGTAGTGGAGGTGACTGCGCGCCTAAAGAAATCATTAAAATTTATTGAAATGGTCGATAACAAAAAGTATAATTAATATATCCCTTAAATTTCTCCTGTATCTCTAAAGATACAACCACAAAAAATTCCTACAGTTATAGCTTCAATCGAAATAGCTTAAAGTATATTTTATAAAATTTATTATAGGTATAGACCATAATTAAAATTAAAAATCATTAAATAAAAACTAAAAAATACAACTGAACTGTTCCAACATTTATAAATATAAAAAACTATAGTGTAAACAAATTGTGTTGTATACCCATAAAAAGTATATCTCATAGAAAAACACACCATCACAAAAGGACAACTTATTTGTATATATATGTCATGGATCAAATCTCTCTCGTTTTTGACTGAAGTGGATAGATAACGAAACTTTAACTGTTACTATTTTTCACACATGCAAAATTCCAAATTTAATTTGTATGAATGGGAGTTGCCACGCCCACTTATCTAATATCGCCAATTGTTAATTGATGATGTGTCTTATTCAAGAAGTTGTTTAATTAAACTAAGTTTAGAAACTTTTACTATTACCGTTCTCATGATATACAAAAGTTAATACTTACTATGTATGGAGATGCCACACCCACTTGCCTAATTCCGTCCATTTTAAAACTAATGATTTGTATTGACTACTTCAGAAACTGTCATTCTAACCGTTCTCTAGATATACAAAAATCAATATTCATTTTGTATGGGAGGTGCCACTTCCACTTATGCAATTCCGACCACTCTTTTAGTGATGATTTATATTGAATACAAAATTATTTGGACCAAATTTGGAAATTTTCGCCATTACCGTTCTCTAGATATACAAAAATCAATATTTACTTCGTATGGGTGGCGCCACTCCCACTTATCTAATTCCGTCCATTTTTTGACTGATAATTTTTATTGACAACAGAGTTATTTGGGCCAAATTTAGAAATTCTTACTATTACCGTTTCTTACTATTACCGTATCGACATATAAATAAAAATTTTATATTGGCGTGGCACCACCAAATGAACACAAGCCATCAGTAAAGTACATCTTTGCAACGCATGTATTGGCTTGCAAATCGGTTTAGTGGTTCTCGAGTTATAAAATATATATATATATATATATATATATATATATATATATATATATATATATATATATATATATATATATAGGACAACTTGGATATATAAAATTCGTTCTTTATTGGTATTTCTCTGTTTAAAAGAGTTCCCGATCTTAGGTTCTTGTATGTACAGTATTATTCGGTTGTATCATTTAAAATACACTTGGTACTAACAGCAAAATTAAATTTTCGTTACACTTTTACTTTTTATTGACTACATGTGTGTATTTGACTTATAAATTTGTCTTTGAAAGAAAATGAGCGACACTTAGTACATAGCAAAATTAAATTTTCTAAGTTCCACCAAAATCGCATCTTAGGTCCGATTTTTAACATTTTAACTAACATTTAAAAAAATGTTCTGTAGGTGAAAAAAACCGTAATTAAATCTGATACGTAGGTAATATAAAATAAGTTTTAATACAGTTTAAACACCAAAGATGTTTCTGTTTTTATTTCAAAAAGCATTAAAACATTGTTAGATACGTCCTTTCTAAACGAAGGTAACGATATTTAGAATAGTCTTGTCATTAACAAAACAAACATAACATACTAAAATTTTGGCTTACCTGCCATTTGTGATACTGTTGGGTAGTAGCTTAACGATTCTACTGTACATGCTAAGACACCAGCCAGCATACCTAAAACACCTGATAAAGTTACGGATGGTATTCCAAATTGTCCCGGATATGGAACGTAAAACCATTTAGCATTTGTTAAGACATTTATGCGTACATCGGTTCTAGATGGATGACCTTCTTCAAAAACGTTAGTTAATGTAAGTATGCCACATAGACCCCACATGATTATTATTGTTAAAAGAACCTGTGTAAAATATAACAATTTTGGCTTCTAGTTAGTTTAGCTTTACCATATATTGTAAAAACAAAACTTTATTTCAAACATTTTCATAATAAGTTTAATAAGCAAAGATTCTTTTTTTTTACTTATTGTGTAAGTATATATAGAGACCACTATATAGGATGGGCTGTGTTAAGTATGATGATTAATTTCGAACATGATGCTTCTCAATGACACTGATTGGAGGATTATCAGAAACTACGTTGTAGAGACTGAGTTTCTTTATAAGCAAGAATGAAGGTTTTTGAATTTGTATGCGACATAGGAGCGTACAACAAACCCATTAAAGTGTAAGTTTTTTTGACTTGGGACAGCGTAGCTGGAACCTTCTATCGACCTAGCATAACATATACATACATATATGATGTTTAAAAAAATAAGTATTATAGTCTAGGTAACTACTAATTTGGCCTCCAAATAAGTGTACTCAGTAGTTTCTGAATCATTTTTTTTAATTTGGTATATCGCATACTAAATCATGAACAGCCACAACTCAAAAATTATCAAAAAATTTTTGCTTTTATTGCATAAATCAATTCACAGACTAAATCTCTAGCGATCACAAAAATTTCGTTTGAATATCGGTCTTATTTAACCAGTAAAATACTGTTATGTAACTTGTATCGCTTAAGCATAATAAACTGAAGGTTCAGTTAGAAGTGACTTTTTGTAACGCCATAGTTGCAAAAAGTGGCAACACTGTGATCTATTAGTGTTGGCATACCATCACTTCATAACCGATCAATTTGATTTCACAAAGTGTCTTAAAAACAGTTTTTTGCCTCAACTGAACATTTGAAAATTTTGAGTTGTGGCTGTTCATGATTTAGTATGAGATACGTACATTTTTTTCGATCCTTAACTCATATCACTTGGTAACTTAAGGTTTCAACAAGAATTCTGTCTTATTCCGTAGTTACAAATCGTTTGGGCTTTCCACCGCCACCTCGAAAGCCTGAAATTTGCTGACGACATTTGTCTCATCTTACACGTATTTAGTGACATGCACGACTAGCTTAATGACCTCGTTCTTCGAATAAGAAGGTTGGCCCCGAAATCAACACAGGCAAGATATTTAGTGTGTTTTATGGCAATATATGGAGGTGAAGAAGTGTACCTGTGTAATGGTCTAAATAATGCTTAAGTGAAATCAATATTATCATACAGAAGTGAAACTTGATTCCTTTCAAAGTCAATAGAGCAAAGACTACAATATTTTATAACGCATCATTGTCAAATTTTCTAGCCAGACAAAATCTTAAACGATCAGGCCGCCATTAAACTACATGGCGTAGACCTGTTTCTTTAAAGATAAGACATTTAGGCAAGTCATCAGAAGAAGTTAAAACGATTTGCAAAGAGTTTTATACACATACATACATACTCGTACATATTTTCTGATAATTGTAAAAGGTTTTCACTCGTTATGACACCTGTCCGAAATAATTATAAATTTCGTTAAAATAAATAAATAAATAAATAAATATTATTTTCTTTCGATAAATTTACTGTTCGTTCGAAGTTCGTATAAAGTTATTAAACTACGATTGAATGCAATAAATCTTTAATTTAATAAGTTAGACAATTACCGGAAACAAACGAAAAAGCAAGAAAGGTCGAAACTCAATGCCATGACCTTTTCGATATACTGGCATGGGTATTGCCACATTGGACATTATTTGTGAAAATAATGTCAACATACTGGTAGTCCTGTAAAAAAATATACCATTTTAAGTGATATTTAATTAATAAATTTATAAAAGATTGAAAAATTCCTACCCCACAGCTATACCCCAATGTTTAGATGCAGTTTCTGCAGCATGTTCAAATAATGTAAGGCCTACCAACGACACAGTTGGTACTATTGTTAGAGGTGTCACAAATCGCAGTATTTTTCCCACTAGGCCAGTGTAGCCCAAAATGACTTGCACCATTGCAGAGACTGCTATTGCACCTGATAACTCACGCATTCGTATTTGCCACAACTCTTCTCGTTTTTCTATTTCTAATTCTTTCATTTCATTTTCAGGTGGACATTTCCATTGTGGTAGCGCTAATATTGCTAAGGTAGGTACCAAAAACGATATGGTGCCACCTTGTACAATTGGTAAGCGTACTCCCCATGTCGCTTGGATGTATGTCACTATGCCGGTTACAAATATCATTGTTGAAATAATTATTCCACGATTCGGGTCCTCATCAGACATACATAGTGCTGGAGTCAAGATAAATGGTATTGATACAATAGCACCAATCATAGTCAAATAATGTTGAAATGCTAAAAATATACTCAAATACCATGGTGGATTATCATTAATACCATAAAGAAGCTTCGATGACTCTTTACTAGTTTGTTCTTTATCACTGGCAGAACCAGTTGTAGTTGTAGTATTTGATCGAACCTATAATAAAAAAATATAATATTTTAATTAAAGTTATTTAACTTTGCATAAAATTGAACTGCATACACTTACGTACATACATATCTACATAAATATACAATATACTATGCATATTTATATAATATATATCAGTATGTATGTATATGTATATATACATATATGAACATGTATGTATATTTTCTACAAATGTACAAAGTTTACTCAATTGAAAAGACTCAAACATTTTTCTTTAACAGTTGTTTAGTTGGCTTAGAATATATCGCACACTAAACCATTAACAGTCACAACTGAAAATTTGTAAATATTCAGGAGAGGCAAAAAACTGTTTATAATAAGGTTTTTGTTATTATATAGTCAAATTGAGTTCCACATTAGAATAAGCTGCCTGAAAAATTTTGATAATGTTTAATTTTGTGTAATCATTTTGCAAATATGAGGTTATTTCGAGTTGTGACTATTTAGTTGAAAATTTAGTTGAATTTTTTCCATTAAGTAATGGGTAGGTACTACATCAAATTGTGCCTCTTTAACTGGAAATATGATTTGATAAACTTAATACTCTTTTCATTAATAGCGTCACAACTCGAAATAATATTGTTTACATATGCGTAAGAAAACTACTCAATTACTCGTAATCTCACCGTCTCAACTAAACACAATACTCTTTAGCTGATAATGTATAAGCGTCACATGTAACATTGAACAGACATAACAGTATTTTCTTATGTAAGGGAGATAGTGATGCAAACGAAATTTTCACGGCCGTTAGAGATTTGATCTATGAATTGATTTTTGGAAAAAAGTGATTTTGATAAATTTTGAACTGTGACTGTTCATGATTTAGTGTGCGATATGTACTTACTATACGAGTACTATAGTAACTACTAACTTAATACATTTAATATTGATTTATTACTTAATTAACATTTTTGTTTTAATTATTATCGAACTGGTGTTTTATTGCATTATTGCGATTTGAGCAATATTTGTTTAATTTAGCACGAACAGCTGTCATCGACCAACACCTTATTGTATATGCGCATTTCACTTAGGGGTCATTTCATGTTTAATAAAATGATTAAAGGTGCAAAACATTGTCGCGAATGATCATAAATTCTAAATTTTGTAGGTTTCTTCAACAAATTGAAATAACTTCTTTAGCCGTTATGTGTAAGAAAAAAGAAAGAATCCGCAGGAGGCGTTGATGTCATTCATATATGTATGTATGTATACCAGATATCGCTAATTCAATTGTATCAAATAAACACATACTTAAAGGGTGACATATCTGGCTACATTTTTGATGAAGACAGTTCTTTCTTTCATTGCTTTTATAAAAAGTAGTATTTATTTTACAACAAATCAAATATCTGAAGATATGTACATATACATATATGTACGTATGTATGTATACTCTCAAGTTTGAAACTTGTTTTACAAAACTAATTCAGTTTTTTTACATTATTTATGTATTTATAAATAAATTTGTAAAATATACATTAAAAGGTTCCGAGTATTTATTAATCCCAATGCCCTCGTTTGAAATAAAAGACATACATACCTATAAATACTACTGACAATAAATGTTCTTTTTCACATCTTAAAGTACAGAATATTATTAAGTTTAACAGAAAAAAGTCCAAACTTATATAAGTTTTTAGCTCTAAACATCATGTATATTATCTCAGACATCTTAACATTTTGAAGACACCTTTAGTAATCGAGAATGTTTTCTAGATGTTGGTCAATTCTAATAAAAGGTATATATTGGATGTCCTCTTTATTCTTCAAGTAATGCTTTGAATTAAATAAGGCTTTACGCACAGTTAGGCGTGCTAACACTATACAATTATTAGTTTTCTATATCCCACTTAACACACAATTAAAATGTCATTGATTATTTCATAATATTATTGAAAATTCCGGAAATAAAGGAATAAATTAGTTCTTTTTAGAAAATTTATTTCGATTCACTTTTTTGATTTATTTCCGAAAGAGCGAAAAAGTGTTCTATTTAACACACAAATGATAATTATAATTTTGAATGTCGTAAACCATTTCTCTTATTTATAGAAAACGATTCAAATTCAACCAAACTTCTACTATAATTTTAAACCTTTCTGTTTTTTTTTTTTAGTTGACTGTCTAATCAGTCAATAATATGAGATACAATTTATAAAAGAAAAAATAAATAAAATACATCTATTTAATTTTAATTAATTCTTAATTTATGGAAATTTATGTCAAAATATTTTTCATTTTATTAAATATTGTTTCATTACATTATATTTAATCGACTCCAAATCAAAAAAAAAATATACATAAATATATATATATATATATATATATATGTGTGTGTGTGTGTGTGTGTTTGTGTGTGTGTATGTATATAATTATACATACTACTTATTATACGAGTAGAAAAGATAGATAGTTGTAGAACAAAATAGTTATTATAAATTAAATAATAATTATAATTGAAGGTTTTTTATTTTCTATTTCTAATGAAAATAATAAATTATACAAAAAGAGCGTAACTTGATTTCTTCCAAGTCGCGTTTTTCAAATTTTTTTTTTTTTTTTGGTAGTCCACTTCCAAACACACCCCTCTTAGGAGCCGTGGTTGAAAATAACGGTTGCTTATTATTAAAATTCTGTGAAATTGATTTAATCTTTTTTTTCTCCTCCTGCAAAGTAATAATAAATCAAGATGCTCTCTTTCTGCAATACATAATTCAATCGATACGAATAATAATAAAGTTAGTTAGCAAAGTAAGAATAAATATTGGTTAACAATACATAAAATAAAAAAGTCTCCTGCAGTTTATTTATATTTAATGTTTGTTTGTTATATACGAATGTTTGTACGTACTATTCTTAATGATAGCTAAATGAAGAAAAAAATTTACAAAATAATCTGTTTTTTACATTTATTTACTAACTTAAGAATGTTGTCTAATTTAAATAGGAATACAAACATATGTACTTCTAAAATGGGTGATTTTTTAATTGTTTGGATATTGAAAATTTATCAAAAAACATAGAAAATTTGCAAAAATTAATGAAATATTATTTGGGGCCATTTATTTGTTATTAAGATTATTTCATTTTCAACGTTACTCATGGCTACGCCGTAAGCAATCCATCCATGAGCTCCAATTTTGACATAGTTTTTCCAGCCTTTTGGCCGGTATCTCAACAAGGGCAGCTATAATGTTGCTTTCTAATGTTGGCTTGTCCTTGTAGACGAGAGACTTCACGTATCCCCACAAAAAATAGTCTAGTGGGATCGAATCGCAGGATCTTGACGGCCAATAGACTGCACCAAAGATGTGAGATTAATTACTCACTAAACTCGGCTCGCATGCTAAGTGGCAACACAAATGACACCTATCCGATTGTGTACTATTATGTCAATAGGAATTTTAAATAAAATTTGTAAGCATATACAACTAGCATCCGATTTGGATGAGTCTCATTCCCAATACATTGTAAAATTAAATGTACATTAGAAGTAAAAAACCATCGCACTAGCATCCGATTTCAATGGGTTTATGAATTTTGTTTATTTTTTGCTGCTATTTTTCCAATTTTTCTTTTTCATTTTTTCGAAGTAAAATGAAAAGAATTGGTTTTAAAAGTGCAAGTGTTCTAACCGTGTGTGTGGTGGAAGCGATTATGGCCTATAAACTGGATTTTCATTATTGAATTTGCGATAAATAAATAAAATGAAAAAAATAAATAAACCTATCGAACCTGCTGTATCGAACCCATCCCACCTTCGCTTACAATGTCTGTTCCATCGGAGCCATCTGACGGCCTAGGCCAACGCTGTGTAAATGTAAATAAGAATTGTATACTCGGATCGAATATGTATGTGGTAAAAATTTTGCTAGGATACTGACTGAAAAAGAAAGAGTTTTCTTATAACTAAATGGCCTTGCCTTATTTTCAAAATTTATGAATTATAGCAATCGTGGCACTTAAGTCAAAATTTCTTGCTTTCTCCAGTAGTTGAATTAAAAAAAATTTTAAGTATAATTTTATGTTTGTGTATTATTATTTTTTTATTTATTATGTATTATTTTTTCTACAATTTTTAATTACTTTATTTGTAACACTGGGGAAATATATAAAGAATTTGTATTCCGGATTGCAATACCTACTACTACAAAATCAAAAACGTTAGCTAAAAGTATAGTCTTGAATATAAAAATTTCTGATGATGCCATTTTTTCCATTGTCACTAGACTGAACAATTTTCATCTACAGAAAAGCTAATTTTATGTTCCTAATTTGGGCCTGGGCACATGTCACTATAAACTCTAATGTGTTTTTGAGTTTTCGCAGTCTGAACGCATTTCAAACAGCAAGACGCTATTTCTTGTACTTTTCGAGAAGCTCTAATTTCATCCAAACATACAAATTATCTTCGGACATGATGTCTTCTCATTGCTTCACCATACGGCCGATCAAAACTAAAGACTTCTTCTGAATGACACGCTATTTTTCTTAAAGCAACTTTTTTTGTTTATTAGCATTCATCATCCACTAAATTGTGTTATTCAAAGTACATTGATAAAAATGATTATATTATTAAATAATTCATGAAACTGTTTTCAGTTATTTATTATCAACTCCAGTAATTGCAATGATTGAATATCATTAAACAACTTTTATAAACTTTTCGCTTTATTTCTTTTTAAAAATGTTATAAAATGTGATAAATCAACAAGAAATGTATTTAAAAAGATATTTTATGTCGTTGATAAGTAGAAAATAAAGGTTTTTATAATTTATTATTTGAATCACCTTTCTATTTGTCTTTATTTCATTTATAACATATCACTCTTATTTGTAACGATTTTTTTATTGCACTTTATTTTTGTATGTACGTATGTATATATATTATGTATTTTTATTGAACTTACAGCATCATTGGCCGCATCAATTGTAACAGTAGCCAATTCCATAATGTTTACAATAAATTGAAGCACATATGTATGTATAGGATAATTATTTTATAAATTTAAGAAAATTGTTTGATTTATTGTTTTTATTTAATTTTTTTGTATCGATATTAAAATCCCTTTATTAAACCGAACATAACTGTAATTCTTTCGAAAGTTATTGAGTAAATGAAAAAACAGATTGTTAATCATGTAAAGACAAGTAGGAAGGGTCGCTGAAAATTACTTTTTATTTTGCGTCTTTTAGAATGTTTCTCGTTTTTTTAGTTATCTTTTTTACTGTTCGTTGATTAGCTGCATGGCTGACTATTGGCAGTTTCATCATCAATATGTTGGCATCGAAATCAACACTACAATACGTAAACTGCTTATAATAAAGCACTATTAAAGCAATGAAATAATTAATGACGGCTATACTTTTAACAATTTTTAGGATCGAAAAGAATTACATATATACATACATACATACATGCATACATACATACATACATACATGCATACATACATACATACATACATATGGATGTACATTAAAAATAGAGAAACTCATTAAAAAAATTTTAGATGCATGTAATGAAATAAAACTGAACTTTTTCAATTTTTTTTAATTACATATATTAAATGAAGCAACAAAAAACAAACTTCTAATTGTAACATAAAATAAAAAAAAAACAAAATGAGAAATTCCAAAATTGTGCTCACGTCGAAAGTCGGGCAGATCAATTTAGTTCTAAAATTAAATTTATTATTATCTTGCATATTCGTTTTGATTTTCCAAAGCCTGCAAATAATTTGTGGCTCAAATTAACAATTATTCCTAAAATGCGACTTTTAATTGTACATTATTGTTTCAAAAGCTATATTACACTCGACGTCCAAGCTCATTCCACAAACACTCAATAATATTTGAATTAGGGCTTTGGAAAGACGTTTTCAGGACCTTTAGGGCAATTATACAAAAACCAGTTTTTTGCTAGTAGGGCTGTTGCCCTAATAAAATTTAAAATTTTCAACAGTACTCAATCTATGTGCACTTTATATTAACCCTCCGTGACACACACTTTCACTTGTTCGCATTAGTGCCACATTGGGTCTGGCCAGACATAAATGTTAATGTATTCGCATTAGTTAACATTATTTTTTTATGTAAATAGTTTTAAAACCGGTTTAAATTGTATCAAATTATAATTGAAAATACGGGTGGTTTTATTAATTTTATTTTTATAATGTTTTTAATTCATAAAGAAATGAAATCAGATTACATTAAATAAAAATTTGTCATATTATTAATCTAAGCAACTAAAACATATATATTCCACTTTGGAGTGTTGCTGATATACAGCATTTGAACATACATTATTGAACAAACGAATCGAGTATTTCTGCGAATATTTTCACTTCCCGTTGCGCATTCTTAACAGGATTTCTTTACGTCTGGAGTATCAGTACCGCTTTTGGCTGTTATTATTTTGTTTGTCTGAAATGAAAAAAAAATTTCAGAGTGAAAGTTAAATAGAACCCAAATGGAATAAATTCGTTTATTTTATTCAACTTACTTTTATGGGTTTTCCAAGAACAGATTTTATAGCCGAACGAGTACTAAATTGACCAATAACATAAGTGTTATTCATTCGGTTTTCGATATTTGGAAAAACTAAAGAATTAGATAACGTATTCAAAAAATTGCGTCTTGTATCATTTCTTTTATTGTCATTGACTTCCTTACAAATACAATATGCTGCCAGTGCCATAATGTCTAACATATTGCAGAAAAATGCAAAAGTTCACCTGTTCGTTGTTCTCTTTGTTGTAAAATGTGAAACCATTTGGTCCATGCAATCGTCACCAGCTTTATTTTTATTATAAAATAAAATAGCTTCTGGTTTATTGGCTTCACCTTCAAATTTATCTGTGTAATGTACAGTGGACAGAAGATTGACGCATTTATTCTTTTTTGGATCATAACTGCAAAGTGAAACCAAATTGTCGTGAAAGCCAAAAATAGATGAATGAACAGGTCGTGAAGGACTTTTTTCATTTCGATAGGAATACATTTCTTGTTAGACCGAATGGTCTGAACGAATGCTAGACCAATTTGCGACCACTTTTAGCGTACGGCTTTTCAAGCTGCAACATAACGTTTTCGCTTTGATTTGTTTCACGTTGTTCACCTGCATTTCGGCCTATGTATAATTTTCCTTTTAATGGATACTTTGTTTTTGAATCACAGGCCCACCAAATTTTTATACCATATTTTGCAAGTTTTGTTGGTATATATTGTGTTAATTTAGTTTACTTTTATAACATAGTACCTGGAACGTAAATTAGCATTTGACAGAACCCAATTATCTATGATATACGTTTTTTTTTCTAATTCGATAATATGAACGAGTTTCATAATTAGCGAACTGATAGCGACAATTAATGTCAAATTAATGGATATCCACAATTCACATATGTAAATGCTTTTATTTGACTTATGAACACCAGCTTATACTAGAAATTGAATTTAGTTCATCGTCTTAAATATATATTTCTTAACGGCTATGTTTTTTAATCTGTAAATTCGTAATATTACATGGTAATTTTTCTAATTTTTTTTCCAAAAATTTTTATTTTCTGCGAGATTTGTATGAAGCTATCCAGGTACAAAATATGTAGTTTTTTGTCAGTCACACAAGGGTTCATCTGTTTTGATTTCCGGACATAGTTCAAGATTTCAAATGTTTCACTCTCCTGTATCATCCAGTTCTTTATTTCTATCTCGGAGCCTTTGGTTGATGTCAATATGATGCTGAGGTAATTAAATTCCATAACTTCGTCCATTGGTTAAGGGTGTTTTATTTTCGGTGCTTATACATACGGGTTTGGTTTTGGAACTATTGATTGCAAGAAGAGACAGTATTATTAGACCTTATTTATTTTGAAATTATGAAGGACACCTTAAATCTTAATGTTCTTGGATTAAGCGGCTGTAACTGACTTTTTACTGCCAGAATTTAATATCTTCGATACATTCGAGCTCTGGGGCTGAACTTCGGGCTGACTTTCGATATCGAGAGTTTAATATCATCGATACATTCGAGCTCTAGGGCTGAATTAAGACTTTCGATATCGAATAGTCAGTCTGTCGTACGAAAATAAATTTAAAATCAAATTTTCATTCTTATTGTGAATGAATTCATCAAATTTTTAATAATCACAACATATTGAGGCAAATTATGAATAAAGCGAAAAAAACTAGGAATTTATACTTTTATAACTTAAATAAAAATGTGTATTTAATAAAATATGAATTAACAATTATTTATTATAATTTATTTGTATTCATCGGAATCAGAACACAATTATTTTTTTTATGGTTTATGTTTAAATTTTTTAACTTATCCTAATCCCCACTTTTATAAATAAATCACTTTCATAAATAAATCTTAAAATAAGTTTGAAATGTATTTTATTTTTTATGAATAGAGAGTTAAAAATCTAATAAACCGAAATCGAGTGAAATTAAAATCGACTGAACGTTCACATTGCTATAATTTTTAAGACTTTGACTTTTTTGTTTGTAAACTATAAAATAATTATCGTAATTAAATTTTATCTTTGACAATTTTCGATTTCGGTTTACAGAACACACCCGAATAGTTGTTTTAAAACAAATAAAACATACATTTTCCAAAATTTTTCGATGAAATTACAATTAATAAAATAATTTTTTGTTGTTCACGACAGCTATTTTGCTATCGAATAACGTTTAAAAATATTACACACAATTGAAGACTCGATACCAAATGCCTTGATCTCAAAATAAAATTGTTCGATCAAAATGACCTGAAACCGAAAGGGGTAATTTGGCCCCTGGTTACAATGAGTGCAATACATGTCATATAAGACATGCCTCGCGTCAGCGCACATTTTTAACAATAGGTGTCATATATTACCTCAACTCTCTTAATTTTAAAAAAATCAAAGATTCGTGTATTTTACTTATAAATTTCCAGATATTTTTACAGATACATTGTATATTAAAAAGAAGAGCGGAAAGAAACCAAAGAGATAAAGAAATTAATCTGTTTTATTTGAATCATACCAATTTCTGGTCACATTAGAGTTTATTATTTTTTATTTTCATTTGTGTATATAGGTTTAGCATTACTTAACTCATTTCAGATTAATAATATAAAACGATATTCATATAAAAAATTAAATATTAAAAGATTTAAATAAAAACGCTTGCGTAACAATGTGAAATAATACATGTGTATTTTTATGTAGTTGCTTAATATTGTTATTTTTCAATTATGTTTAATTAAGCACAAACAGAAGGCAGAACAGATAATATACAAATTTATGTCTTAACTCAATCATCATAGTGCATAGCATTTTCCGAGGTATCAAAAAACAACTGTTCCATTAGTTCATCTACTGTATTACATTTATATTCACTAACATCTAATACTTCATTCTCGTTTACAATAATATCCACTGCACCTTCTTCATCACCTTCGGCATTCTCGATATCGTTGGGTAATAGATGTTCGTCATCAGTTATTATTTTGCTAGACGCTAATGTAGTTTGAGGAAGAATAACTGGCGTATTCTCGTTCTCATCCTCCACAGCGCAATTTATAAATGTTTGAGTATTAATTTCTAGGGGTGCCAATGCAGCCACACTTATTGATTGGACTCCTGTTTCTTGAATAGGGTTGTTATCCGATGATTTATTTTCAAGGGTATCAGAAGTTTTAGGTAATTCAGCGGAAAGATTGGAATTAGGACTAGTAATTGTTGTAGATATATTTGTATTTGTTGCATCAGATGATTCACAATTAGATTTAGTTACAGCAACTGTACCACTACTATTATTATTACCACCATCAGTCATCGCTGGTAATGTCACATTTGGATTAAATGGTGTATCCAGATCATGCAAGCCTTCAGGCACTTTAAGTTTAGCCAACTCTTCTCGTAAATGACGGTATTGACGTCTTAGAACCATAGAATTAAATGAAATTGTCCGACTACTTCTTTCATTATATTGAGGTTTACAAAGTTCTTCAATCCAGTTTTCTATTTGAGCACATATTTCATTTCGTTTTAGCCAAAAATGTGTATGAATAACCTGAAATTTAAAAACATAATTTAACACATTTTTTAGTTATTAACAATTTGTTTTAAAAACTAACATCTTTGAAGCACGGACTAGGGTTTCGTATTTGTTCTAGCATAGCCCAACGTACACACGCCTGATAAATATTACTATTATATTCACGAGACGAATGTGTGCCGCTTGGAGTACCCCTACTGCGTTCAAATCCTGGCTCATTGAAATATGGTTCCGGTACAAGAATCAGCGACTGAATTGATACAAGTACTTGAAGAAAACTAGACGTTTGTGCATTCCATTTTTCCTCCGGACGTCCATGCCATGTATTTAAAACTGATAAGCAAACTTTGCCATCATTATAAAGATTCGGATTAAAGCGTACAGAATGTCGACCAGTGGTTTCTAAATTTATAAGCATTGGCAAATTTGGATAGTCTGGCGGAAAGAAAACGTCAAACTCAAAACACCCATTAGCGTATGGTGTATCAGCAGGACCTGTTATAAGTACCTAGGAAAA
Organism: Wohlfahrtia magnifica; assembly: GCA_023159175.1. NCBI lineage: Eukaryota > Metazoa > Arthropoda > Insecta > Diptera > Sarcophagidae > Wohlfahrtia > Wohlfahrtia magnifica. The sequence continues at coordinate 1,654,836 of JAKWBJ010000057.1, forward strand.
AAATCAATGAGAGTATAATTTTAAAGTCCATTAGCTACAAATTATATTTTATTGTTCTTACCTTCATAACATCAAGACGATCTGTATCACAGCGTACGAAAACTGAACTGCTATATGATAATGGCAAACTTGTCGAAAGAGTTACCGCTTCCTGTGCTAACCGTTTAACTCGAGATGGATGATAACGATCGCCTGCCATTCTAACTGTTTTTTCAAAATGATGTGATACAACAAACCTATATCCATTATTTTCGGCTTCAACAATCATGTCAAATGTATCAAATTGTAATTTTTTCATTACTTCCAAATAACGCTCTTCAATAGATTTACTTTGCGGCATACGATCAATACTACTGTTAATGCCAGACTCGTTTATTGCGTTTAATTTATTTTGTTGTTGATCAGTTTTTTTATTAGTTTTCTGTACTAAAATTGTAGTTTCTTGAATGTCTGGAATAAGTAGTGCCAACCCCTCATCGTCGCCATCGTCAATGTTGACAGTCACTTGTTGTGTCTGACCCTTAATGTTTGACTTCTTGTTTAATCTACAATGTTACATGCACACATAATTTAAAATCGTTATTCTTTTACATATTACTTACTTTAAACGTTTGGCATATGTGTCAACACAGGTTTTCATGTTCATCAAAAGTTCTGAAATCGATGGAGAACTTCTCTCGCTGGTATTCTGAGGCTGAAGCAATGAAACCAACTCATGGGACAGTGATATTGCTCGCAAAAGCTGCAGTATGGCACGATATAGCGGAATGTGACGAGTTATATCGAGTACGGAATCGTTTCGTAAATAAGAACTGAGTGCTGGAATAAGACACGATTGCTTAAGCAGCGACGAAAATTCACTTGGAAGTTCGTCAGATAAATCGATTATTTCATGGTATGGCATTTCTTCGTCAGTTGGAATATAGTCTCCAGGGTTTATATAACTTGCAAGGACCTTGTTACAGAAAAGGGGAAAAAATTTATATATAAAAATTATTCTATAACAACTTCTAAAAGTGTTGGCAATTAATTTTTCAACTAAAAACAAATAATTGTGTATGGGAAATTGTGAATAGTTTCTAAATGTATAAACAAACAAATAAAGAGTAAGTCATAAAATTTATCTTAAAATTAAAAAATATATTATTTTTTCACAGTTTAGGAAAATTGCTTTTTAAAAATGATTTTTTTATAAAAAATAATTTTGAATTTATATTAAAAATATTTAATTAATTTTCTTTACCTGAAGTAAAACTGTAACATGTTCTTCTTCACTCTTTTGGCGCAACAAAGCTTGCTCAACATTCCAAGATTGTGTTGTAGATCCCGTTCCAAAACCAGTCCCTTTGGCCCAATACATGTGACCTTTATCATCAGATGTGGGTAGCGAAGAATCCTCGACAATGTTAAGGGGTGCTTTAATACTTCCACTTGGAATCTAAAAATGATTACAATTTTAAAGTTTAAGTAAAGATAAGTGTATTGTAATACTGTTGTACCTCATTCTGAGCGTAGTTGAGAGGATAAAGAGGTGAATGATGGGTAAATATACTCAAACAATTTAAAACTAAATGCATTGCACCCACATCGATAACCATACGCCTCAGTAGCATACCATCATCAGTAGTTAACGGTGAGCTATCTAATAATTGTCGAAAAACTTCAAATGGTAATGTAGGCAATGATGGTGCTAACGACAAGCTGTATATGTCATCTATATTAAAATAAAATAATATATTAATAAAATATGTAAAGCTTCAGATATTAATACCCTACTTCCTTCACCATCACCTGTAACTCCTAAAACGAGTCGAAGAAGACACTGAGCTTTTAATTTATCACGTAAAAGAACATCTGAATATGCTGGCAAACGTAGAAAAAGTCCAAATGCTGCTAACGAATGCTGGGGTACTGATGTAATTGTAGACTGTTTTGAAGTTGGTTCTGTCAAAGGATCTTCAAGATCCTCGTATATATCATCATTTGGTTCCAGTTTAACCCAGTCATTCATGGGTGGGCTTTTTTCCTTCTCAGGAGCTGTATTCTGATTTTTCCGTGAAGCAATGTCGGGATAAACTGTTGGCAAGTATTGAGCTAACAAAGATAGGCCGCCTCGAGTAGAAAATCGTTGTAAAGGTGAAGGCAACGGTTCTACAGTTGATATCCTTATATAAGAAAATTCTTCACGCGCTTCTACATGTCCACCCTTTCCAATTACCTTAAAATATAAAGCCATATAGGAATATATTATGCAATATTATTTGCTATATTATGCAAAATACCATATCAAGAGTTATGCACGGCTTAGATAAAGAATGCCCTTTAGTTTGCAATGTTGCAAGTAGTTGTGATACGGTTGCATCCCCAGTAATTAATATATCTGGATATTCACGTATTATAAGTTTACCACCACAATTTGCAACATTGGACGACATATTAGATGGATTTAGAAAATCATCAAAAGTTACAAGTTCTGGCAAATTAAAATATTTTATTAAAAAGTAAATTATGTAATAAAATGCTTTTTGTTCTTTACTTGGGAAATTCGTTATTATATCTTTGTTGTCCTTACTTGCGGCAACTTGATTCTTTACATCTTTAATACGCTTGTCCTTGGCTGTGACACCTGCTGCTACACTTAAAAACTCCATACCATTTTCCAAACCATTAAAATTAATTGAGATATCTTTGTATGGATCAATTTGGCTTTTATCTCCATCATCTTGCTTAAGTATATCACAATGTATGGCATTAGATAAATTAGATGAAGATGCCACATTAATACCTCCATCAACAGATCGTATTTCTGAATTTATCGAAGAATATAAGTTACTGTAAGCTGTTATTTTTATTACTTAACAATAATTGTAAATAGTATAACGTTATTGATAATAGTTTATAAAAAATAGAGTCAAATAGAAATTAAAGATTAGGGTAAGTTTTGCAGGATTTTTATTTTTTTTAATAACCACTTACCTGAAAGGCAATTCTGAATAATCTCTTGGCATTTTGTATTTGCGCTAACTGAGAAAAGTAAATGATGATTATTAACTCGTTTTGCTGGATGATGATTCACAAGTGAAATTGCAACACTACTAGAAGTAGAGAAGCTATTTGGTAATGCTGTACTTGTGTGACCGGCAGTCATAGGCAAAAAAGGTGAGTACGGATCTTTTTTCTGTAAAGATTGTTTACTACGCACGGATAAAAGAATACGTTCATTTTCGAGTAACAATTGCAGAACCAACTGTCGTGTAAATCCGGATATTGTTTGCTTTGAACATGGATCCAGAATATTTGATACAATTGGAACAGACGATTCTTTTATGACCTCAATTAGGAGTGTTGTTAAAATGTTTTGATTATTAGGGTGGAAGGCAGTAACTCGCGCAAAAAAATTTATTGTGGCTCGTTCAACGCGTATGAAAGCCTGTTGAGTTGGTTCGCTACTTAGAATTGGAATAATTGGAATGAAATTGGTTGGTCTGTGGTTGCATAGAAATTTCAACAAAGATTTCCAAAATATGCAACCTTGTTGCGTTCCTAGCCAGTCCCTCATATGGCCTTCGGCACAACATTCTGAAAAAAAGTCAAGTATTTTTGGGACAAGATCAAATGTCATAAGTTGAGTTTGATTTGCTTTTGCCTCATTCTCCATTTGTGTGACTTCCATTTTATCACCTGCAACTTTGTCTGCGTCGGTCATACATGACAAAGAAGACACTGTTAAGGAAGTATGTGATTCTAAAATATGCATTCCGCTCTCTTGTGCTAAGAGCGATGAACAATACTCAAACAAAGCATATGCTAATAGTTTTGGCAAGCCTGAATCAACCAACTGGAATACTGAATTAGGTGATTGACAAGCCATTGCAATTGTCGACAAATAAGAAGGTCGTCTAAACAAAGTAGTTAGATTGTCTTCGGCCACATTATAATACCAAGCTTTTCCACTAATTTCCTTATTATCATCTGTTAAACCACATTTATCATTTTGGCTTGCAGTCATTTTTTCTTTTTTATCGGTGTCGGAATGAGCCAAATTAACATTAAGTGTACGTAAAAGATGGCTGAAGAATTTGGGCTGAATATAGCATAAAGAGCAAAGCAGTGAATCAAAAGCTATTTTTAATGGCTCCTCGTGTTCGAGTCTATCGACCCAAAACAAGCAAGCTTCAAACACTGGCAATGTGACAAATTCAACAAGATTCGTGTCAGTATTATCTTCATAAATACGCCAAAGAATCGATGCAATGCACTTAACAAAACCACTCTGAGGGTTATTGCAACGAATAGTATTATTACCATTGTAATTCAGTTTCAATTTATTAATCCATTCTAAAAGTACTTGAACTTTATCCAACATATACTCGTCTTTATTCGTACAAAGCTCATACAAGAGATCACATATATTTTCATTGGAAAGCTTATAAACTGTAAAGCAAGAAAAAGAAAAAATAAATTAATTGTTACAAAAAATATGTAATATTTATTCCTACTTTGTGGCGTACTTCCCCATAGGAGGGTTCGGATAAGAGAAAGACATAGATCACGGCTATATCCTCCTAATTTTAATAACACGCATTCTAGATTCTGAATTGCTGCATTTGGAATCATGGGCATAATGTTCATTAGTGAACAACATGCATCCAAAAATCCAGGATAAGAAGCAGAAGCACCAATAACATCAGCAGCTAGTTTTGATTCAGTGGGAACCAGAGATGCCGCGCTATAACAACGTGCCAAAATACGAACCCATCCCACACTTGTTTTAGCAAACGAATCGTCATCCATGGAATGATCAAATGCTAAAGCTGACGAGTTACAGTTTCCTCCATTGGCAGAAACCGAATTATTTGCTTGTGAAGCAAATATTGTGTTTCCCAAAATAGCAATTTGTGTTAGTCCAATGCTAGGGCTATCCTTTGGTCTGAAATAAAACATTAATTTTGTTATTTATTTATTTAATAGTACTGTTATTTTAGTACTGTTACTTTAGTAAGAGTATTATCCGATTCTTGATGTACATATATGAATAACCAAAATAAATGTAATAATGGGTTTATTTCTTACCGATATAGACGTAAGATTATACTTGTTGCTATTTCCGGTTTAGATAGCTTAAGTCGTATACAGGTCATTCCGGTTGTTGTAAGTGGTGGCCCCACAGGCACTGGCCCCAAGCCAAAGTCCCTTGATATTTCCAATGCAACTGCAGAGGGACACGAGGCTAAAGTAGGCGCATGTGGTTGAAGTTGAACCTCACGCAACAAAACTGCAGTTGGTAAAGTAATTGTAAGATCAGCATGTGATTCATTTGGATAAAACATATAGCTCCATGCTGGAGTACGTGGTCGCCTATGCGACGCTACAGGATTCATTATCAGTATATCAGCAGATTGAGCAGTATCATTTTCGGCAGAAATTGTACAAAATGGTGCAAAATTTATTAACCCATCCTGTACGAAACGATGATTTTGATTTGAACCTGATGAAGATTTCTTGCCATTGCCATTGGAGCATGCATGAGAAACTAATTTGACTTTTGCATTTTTTGTCATATGTTGCATTATCATAGATATCTATAATGAGTAGAAATAAAAATAAAAAATGAACATAATAGGAGATTAAAAAAAGAATATATTTACCAATCCAGGCTGAACATTGAGTAAAATTTTATTCAGGCGAACTAAGTTTTTACATATAATTTCAATACCTCCCAGTTGGGTGAATATTTGAACAGCCGATGATACCTCAAGTACTTTAGATATGTACCACAACAATGGCTCTGACAAATGTAAACGTGGAAGAGATGAACGCTGGGTTGTGCCTTAAAATTTAAATATTTTTTTTTTATTATTTTTACATAAAAATATTTCAGTTTATAATATTTTTATCGATCTTCATATCATATCTTTTATCATATAAAGAATAGCTTAGGTCGACTTAAGCTACTCTTTCATATTGACACAGATATTATCATTTAGAAAATATGAAAATTAAAGTTAAATATTACCGTTAAATGTAAAAGATTAAATTTATAAATTTCAAATATTTTTTTCACAATGCAAAGTAAAAACATAAACGTACATGCTTCCAAATATTGACAAATTGGTGCTACAATCAGACGCGAACTTGATGCTTTTTCACAAAGAGTAATAAGCATGTTAAAGACAGCGTCAGCTGCCGTTTGTGGTTCATCGAGCAAAAATGTAGAATCGGTGGGTTTAACGCTGTAAAGTGCAGAAGAAACCATTAAGGTAAAAGATGCGCTAGAACAATGAGACAAGGAACCCAGAAGACGTTTCATGGTAGGAAAATGCCGAAGTACTGTCAAATAAATCAAAAAAATAGATATTGCAAATTTTTATGCTGTATTCTTTTCGATTTACTATACCTGTATCTGCTATACATGGTGTTTTAACACGATGTCCTTCTATGTTTAATTGTTCGGCTTTAGTTTCGTCAGTTTGGCAAATGTTTGTGAGTTCTTCCTCTTCTGGAATTGTTACGTCCTGCAATTAAACAATTGAAAGTTAGTTATATACGTCTATGTAAATAATTAAATATATATATATACAAATAATTACAGTCAATTGTCGTGGCAGTTCTGTCTGTATTAAAGATGAACAAAGTTTAAGCAAACTTATAATAAGTGAATTGTCCGAAATAGGACAATTTTGTTTAGAGTGATCGGAACCTAAGACATTTGCAAATAAACTACTAAATGAGTTGCTTGCATTGTTAGTATCAGACGTTCGTTGACATTGAAGTTTGTCTCCATTGGAAATGTTGTTGAAAACCAAAAATGCTACAATAATTAAAAATATAGCCATTGTTCTACCATTTAAGCTACAACATACTTACAAACACATTCTATTATATTTAATGAAATATTAAGATCTGCCTTATCATTAGGCATTATTAATATATCCCGAACCAATTGGCTCTGCGCGTCAATTGGACCTAATTGATTACTTATTGCTCCTCCGGGTTGAACTAATTGCAATATTACATGCAACAGTGTATCTTTAAGTTTTCTTTTACAGGATATCACGCCGTCAGTATTCTCACCTTTACGATGCAACCAATGTAACAATTCATGTAAATGTTTACATATGGTTGGACCAGCCTAAATATTAAATATTATTATTAGTATGTCTTTAGTAAAAACGGTTACGATTTAAACAAATATTTACACATCGATTAGTAATTATAACTGAGCTCATGCCATAGCCTGAGAAAAACCGTAGTAGCATCTTTTCAAAGTTCTCATCATTTATAATGACTTCATTTATACGTGCGCGATCCTCTTCTTCTTGACCAAAGGCCTGAGAATTGCACGCCAAGAGTAGGCATTGAAAGCCTAGGCACCAGGTTCGTAGTTTAACGTCGTTATACCAAGCCAATGCCAACAAAAGTCCTTGAATGGCATTTGCACCAAAAGGTATTTTCGGAACATCACTATTTGATATGCCGGAGTTATAAGACTTATCAGATAGTTCACCATTTAGAGTCAGCCACATTTGTAAAACTTGCTCTAGATGTACCCAAGTTTCCTAAAAATTAAAATTTTTGATAAAGTGATGAACATTTTCGAATAATTGTAATAATCTTACTTCTAAATGAAGATCAGCAAGTATGCAATCAAAAACACTTTTAAACATATTATATGTATTTACTCCACAATTGTATTCCGACCCCGACCAAATATCTGTAATATACTCTGGCCAAACAGCTACTTCTGGTGATGTTGTCTTAAATTCACTAGTAGGTATTTGAGGCAATGATGAATACATATCCAGTGAGGAGACCATTGTTATACGTCGTAAATCGATTTCAACATTTAAATCGAGACCTATGTCTAAACGTGAATCCATTGCACTCGATATTGATTTGCAAAAATAGTTTACGGTATTCTTATTCATATTACTGTTATCCTTTTTTGGTGTTGCTTTGTTTCGCTCGATAATGTCGATATCATTTAATATTTCATCAAATTCGGTATCTTCGCATTCAATTAATGATGGTAAATAAGGATATTTCACACCTGAAAGTTTATAAAAAGTTATATTTGTACGAAAATTTCTAATTTTTATGTTCACCGTCGGAATATTGCATATCATTACTATTAGGTTGAGAAGAACCCACGGACTGTGGCATGTAAAGAGCTAAAAGTATTCAAATTATATAATTAATGTTTAATATTATTCACCCCTATTCCGCTTTTCAATTACGTCTCCGCATTCACTTACTTTTCGATATTTAAAAAACGGAAGAAAAAACGGAATCGACAGAAAAAATACAACAATATTTTCAAAAGCATAGCAACCTTTGAAATAAAAACATACACAAAGGCACTGAATAAGAAAACACTCAATTTGTGTTTGTCTTTTTCTTGTAAATGGAAAAGCGTAAATTCATATTTTTATTAAATTTTTTTAAACTCGAAAGAATCTCCGTCACAAATTTAAAAACTTAGAAAATGTAGCTACTATCGTATTACATAAATAAATACAATCGAAAGAAAATGAACTTAATCGAAACGCAGAATACCAAATTTTCAAAACAGAGAAAATTTTGATTCGAAACGAAACGCAGAATAGGGGTTATTAGCTCCTATCTTACATGTGTATGCTGCAAATAAATCTATTGTTTCTTGTAAATTAATACCGTCATTTGTGGGTGTAGCATCTTTATCTTTATAATGCCTATCCGCATCCAAAAGATCCTTAAAAAAGTAAAGAGCAACGTTAGGAATTACTATTATTATTAATTACTCAAAATAATAAAAAAATATACCTGCAGTAAACATGTTATAGCATGAACAGCCCATGGCTGTTGTTGATCATTCCACACTGCCATACGAATTAAGTGTTCCAACTGATTTATAGTTATAATTTTGGATAATTGAACTGCCGGTCTACAAGCAGACACTAGCCTCGCGATTACCTAGTTATTAAAATCGTATTTTAATCTTTATGAACACATAATACATTCTTTTTATTATAATTACTTTGCATGTTAGCAAAAATTGATCCATATTGCATGTAAAATCCATTTCCAATAATAAAGCAATAAGACCACGTATTACAATTAAAATGTTATTAAGACGAATATTTTTTAGGCCTTTATCAAAATTATTCTCGGGATCTTGGTTATTGTCTTTTGGAAGTTTTGTTAATATATTATTTTTGTTTGTTTTGTTAGATGTCTTTGGTTTACCAGTTAATTCCATGAAAATACCCGGATGCTGTAAACAATGAAAAATAACTCTTATTTTACAGAACCAAAAAAAGAAAACAAAGAACAATTCAAACTGCAACTAACTTCATTTTGTATCATATAAATTTTTTTTCCCCAATCAGTGTATGGTTGGACACTGTATTTATTTTGTTGTATTATACGTTTTTTAAAGCAGCGTAATTGCTTTACAGAACTATTCGCCTGTTGTCCTCGGTTCTTAGCGAAGTCAGCTTCACAGCTCATAAAGTCCCATCTGTTTGCAGCTATAATCAATTGTATAAGAACATTGTTTTCTTAAAAATAATAGTTTAATACATTAATGCCTTACACTTATCTTTGCGATCGTCCAGACAAACGGAAAGGAATAGAAGCAACCATGTTATCAATTGTAAATCAGATTTGGCATATAAATTGCTACTACCAGATTCCATACCGGTACTATTTACTCCTGTTCCATTTAAATCATGATAACGCGGTGAAATTGGTGCCAAAAGTTTGGCTAACGTTTTTAAAATAGAGTCTATTACGATGGATCGACAATTACCCATTGAAATGCTGCGTCTTCCCAAATAAGTCAACAAAAAGAAAATACTGAAAACAAAGAAATACAAAATTTAAAGTATGTAAATAAAATTTCAATTTGAATTTTACCGATCTTGGGGAAAAATTTTGCTATTTTGTGAAGAAAATAAATCGCAGAATATATTTGAAAGAAAATCTCCCCACCAATTTTGTACACAGCACATGCGGACTAATAACGAACAAGTTGCTAGCTGAATATGAGCATCTCCATACACTACAAATGAATTAAAAAGCATATTGGCAACATCTACTGTAAACAAGTGCTGCATAGCCAACATATCCTATAAAAAAAGTCATATTAGTAACAATGTATTCACCACCAAGTCCCTAAATAGGGAGCTTCATTTCTTGTAAACCTTAAAGTTAAACTCTATAGAAAAGTTTAATAAAATTTCAATTAAGGCCTGACCAAGTACTCGAAGCTTATCTCGGGAAGACGCTCGTAAAGCCTGTTCTGTATCCATTACAACTGGTAAATTTTGACTATCTTTAAGTGAGGATTCCAATCTGGTAATAACATTTCGTATTACATTAATTTCATGTTGAAGCAAAATACATTCCTTGAAAATAAAATAAGAAAAATAAATTCTAAGGCCAAAGGATAATAAAATCTATATTAGAAAAATACACATAAAAAAGTAAAATAAAAACCCTTCTTAAACAAATTCATTTGTGTCAGTTTAGTTTTAAAAGACTACATGAAATTTCTTTATTGCAAAAGCGACTAATTTTAAAATACTAAACTTTAAGCTTATTTTGCCAGGTTTAAGATTTTTAAGCATATGGTAGGATATAAGCAAAAACGACACAATTATTTAGTTAAACTAATTATTTTAGATAAACTAAATTATTATAATTAAATAAACCTGTTTTTTATTAGTTCAAATTAGTACACTCGTAAAATATAAGTAAAAACAAACAGAAAATATTATAAATAAAAGAACTTATGTCTTATGTCATCTACAATCTATATGCCAAAATATAACATTATTTAACTCGGCCTCAATGCATCTTATTAGTTCACTTAACCCTTTCGGTAATTCTATGCCATATAGAATATTCACTTTTCAATGTTCGTTTTAAGACAAAACTTATGGATGCTACTTTTCTTTATTATTATTATAATTTTTTTTGTATTAGCTTTTTGTAAAAATTAATAGGTAAAATAGAGCCCTGTCCATTTTTAAGATTCAGAATACGAGCGTGTCTATCGAGTTTCATAATTTACATAAAAACATCACTTTATAATTTTATATACCATATTTTATTACTCAAATTACTTTGTTTGATAAGTTCGTGTAAGTAATTTATAAGGTAATCACTGCCAGTATATAAGAGCGATAAGTTACACACCGACATACATTCCCATAATGTCAAAAAATCAGTTTTGGAAAAAATGTTAAAAATTATTTTTGATTATTCATTACGTAGGATGATTAAACGGTTACATAATGAAAAAAATATATTTTTAAAGTCAGAAACAAAAAAGAAATACATACCGATAGGATTGGCAACATTACTTAAGCTATATTTGCGGTTAAGGCTCGATATGGTCTTGCTATTCGACGCCCTTAAATTATATTCTATAGTTATTTTGTATAATATAGGATAAATAAATAAATAAATAACTTGTACTATACACACACAAACGATTTTAAAAAATGTTTACGCCTATTATAAAGTATTGATCTTGACTTAAAGCTTAGAAACAAAGCCGTAATTGAAAACAAAATATAATATATATAAATATATATAAAATAAAACATAAATAACATTATAGATAATATACAAGTGATGAAAAAAATAATTATAGCACAAACCTCATAAATTGATGTAATTTTTCCACTCTCAAAAGTTGAGGATAAATCGTCTTCGCTACGTTGCTTAGTAATAAAGGCTTGCATATGTGCTACGTTTGACACATCCGCGTTTAAAAGGGGTGTGAGCATCTCCAGTAACTTACTACTTGCAAGGCTATAACGGCAATGAACATCTTCATGTAGTGACTGCAAAGCTTTTATTTGGGCTTGAACTGTGTTTGATTGATGTTTCATATAATCAAGAAGGATATCTCCATAACCATCAGATTCCAACACAACTATATGACCAAAAAAAGATCCTAAAGGAATTTTACATTTTGTTGATGACATTCCCACGCGCCCCATTATTGTTATTTTCATATAACGACAAATAGGTGGAGGAAGAAGATCACTTAAAACCAATGTTTTTGTTCCAATATCCGGAGCCACTACTAAACGAACACAGTCCGTCTCCTCATCAAAGCACCAAATATCAATATGAAGTGAAGCTAGTTCATCACATGCAGGTATTATGAGGTCAGTTAATAAAATTGGAGAGCCAAAGTCAAGCACAACAAAACGTCTAGCCCCCGAATGCATGCGATCGATCACAATCATTTGTTTTGGAGGAGGTGCTAACAGCTTATGCCATGTAAAAACGTTTGAAACGCTTCCATTTCCTTTATAACCACAATTTTCAATCCCCACGCTCGATGAGTTTCCAGTTGACTCTTGCGGTTTATCCATTTTTTCACATCCTTTACTCTCTTTATTTGTTTTCTCCGACCCACCTAACTGCTGATCAATGTATTCGCATATAAATTTAATTTTCGGTAAATTTTTTAATTTCGTTTTATCTTTATTAGCCATATCAGTTTTGCTTAAAGGCACACTTAAATCACTTTGTGGTGGCTCAATTGCTAAATATTTGTTTAAAACAACGCTTTTATGTATATATCTTAAAAAATGTGAAATAAAATACTTACGTCCTAGACCATTTGGTTTTAAATCTGCGTTTTCATTAACATCTAGTTTCTTTTCCAACTTGATTTTATCGACAATATTGTTAACATTGTTAATTTTATTTAAAATATCGTTCATCTTAAAATTATATAGTATTTATGATGTTTGTTTATAAATGTACGATTTCTTACCTTTTCAGATTTTGAATACATTTGATCTACAGTTTCTGCTACCATGGGAGCAAACAAGAGGTCATCCACATTTATATTAGCAGAACTGGCATTTGTCGAAACATTATCCATATTATCGATACGAGTTGCTTCAGATGTTGCTGTGCAAGTGAAATGTAACTGCTCTACTTCAAGTAGACCCCTCAACTGATTGCTTATACTTTTACATTTTATTAAATGTGGAAAAGTTCGGAAATCAACGCCATCTAAAAGCCGCATAATCAGTTATTATTTAAAAATAAAGGATAAAAAATTACCAATTGAACACAACTTCTTTATATCGATGCCAGCAGCTTGCACTAAACCTGCGTTATTTCTTATGATATTCATCAATGTGGATGTGAAATTTACGTTATTTTTATTGACATTTGGTAAATCATAATCAAAAATATCTGGTTCAAATGGAAACCCATAAAGACCGAATCTAAAGACAATACGTTATTTAATGGAGAGCAAAAGAGAGTAAAAATTATACCTTGTTCCAATAAGTGCACCGTACGGATCCCAACGTCTTGTAATTTCTTTTGAAATATCCGTTAACAATTTTACACACATTTCTGATATGCCATTATATGATTTATTAGACGAAGTAATGCATGCTAACATTACATACCAACGTACTACGCTAGCATGCTTCGCCAATGGAAGTTCATTGAATGTGTTGTAAATTGCATCCTTTAGAGTAACATCCAGTTTAGAAGACGATTTGACACTTAAGGGCAAATTGCAAAACCCACTGTACAAAACAATAACTGCTTCAGATTCAAACAAAACACTTTAGTAGATGAAAGAACTTACTCTGTCAACATAAGTATTAATTTTACACACTTGTGTGCCATACTTCGATTGCTATGAATAATGCAATGGCGCAAAATATTTTCCAAATATTTTTCTGCTATATTAATACACTCCAGTTGTTGAGCTAATATTGGTTGTCCTTTAGTACGCTCAGATTTTGGAGATCGAAATCTTTTCAAACGAATACAATATATCCAAATTAAAATATCAAGTGCATAATTTTTAGCTAAGGCTGAAGATTGTGCTTTACTAACGACTTTAAAAAGAGTATCCAATAATTGATTGCTTTCCAACATAGCAATACGTTGAAGTCGTTCATTTGGAATTTGTATTTGAGATTTAACTCCACGTACAAAAATAGATATTTCATGTAGCCAATCACAACCTTTAATGAAAATAAAAGAAATAATATGCATTTTAAAATCTTTAGATATTTAATTTACCACGTGTTTTACACTGGCCTTCTTTGGAAAGATCTCCCATTGTCTTGATATGCAAAAGAAAATTTCTGGTACGAGTCTTAAAAACTTTTGGTGACGTTAAAATAACAGTACCACCTTGGTCACACAAATCTATACACGATGAAAGTTCAATTGGTCCAGCTAAAATTTCAGCATTGTGCGTCTGCAAAAATTCTTCATTCAATACTGGATTTTCACTATTGCCTAAAAAGAATTTTTAATATTTTTAATTAAGCTACAAAATATTAAAAAAAAATCCATTTAACCTTCGCTACTACTTGACGGCATTTCGGTATTACCGACATCTTCCATAGATTGATGTTTAAAACTTGTATGTGGTCCCTTCATACGATAGCCAAATCCGCTTGTATTTTGTTTTAAAAGTGTCACCTGTATTGCGGCTGGATTATGACACGGTTGATATAACGAAAACTTTAAATCGATGTGACCTAAAGATGCGGGTTGCAACAAATTTATTTCGATGATGTGTTCATCCCAAGTAGTGCTAAGGAACAAATGTATTTAATTAAATATAATTGAAGTAAATATACAAATAAAACAATAAACATGTATTTTCATATTCTTACGCATCGTTATGAAGACGCCAAGTGTGCTGTGATTGTTTTCGTTGTTTTTGGGCTTGTACTAAATTATTCCAACAACTGGGAACTTCTGCTGTATACGGTACTGTCTTTTCATCAAAAAGTGTTAAAGTATATAATGAACGCAAATCTTCTAAAGTTATATCACCCGACCGATATGCCAAAAAGTTTGAAGTTGTTGCATTAACAGACATTGAAGACGGTGATGGTGATGCGGATACACCACGCCCTGAAGCTGAAATTTGATTTGAACCACAATCGACTTTTGTATTTGTGTTTGATGGAAGATGTATAGAATTGGATTGACCTAAGTCATCATCACTAATTGGTAAGACATTGCTTTCTCCCAATTTTTGCGGTTGTAATTGCTTATTCGAAACAACGCCATCAGTCACACAAAGTTCAACGTTTATTTCATTTACTGTAGCTCCAGCGCTACCTTCATCATCTACGTCAATCATTTCATCTCCTGATTCGTTATCCGTATCGTTAAGAGAATAAAAAATCAATGCCCCTTCTTTTGTACAGCAACACAAACGTTCCAGACTGCGGCAATAAGCAACAGCTATAAAGTGGCGGTTCTCCTCTTCTATATTGCAGATACGTTGAAAGTCAGACAATGAAAATATTTCGATGGTCCCATCAGCACACACCACAGCAAATGCACCTATTCTATGTTCAACAGATTTATTCTCCGAAGCGATTAGTTCAGTTTGAATGTTTGCGTGTATAAAGTTTGGCAATATACAAATATTTTTTGGACACTTTGCTCTACTAAACGTTATAGTTCTTTTTTGTTCATTTGGTATCACCCCATCGATGCAATCAAACAACAAAATCTGTCCGCCAACACATTTTTTAGAAACAGTTCGATAATGACTTGTTAAATATTCATTAATGCAATCAAGATTGTTTTCGTTATCAACCTCATCTACATCACTCTCATCGTTGTTGGTTACATTTGCCATTATGTTTTTACTAACATTTGACGTTGTTGAAATTCTCTTTTTTAATTTTACTAACAATTGGTTGCAATAAACATTTGTCGGTATAATATCGTTTATCTCTACTAGTACTTCAGCACCATTTGTAGAGCTACTGTCGTCGTTAAGTGCATTCATTCGTTTCAAAATTGTACAACTTTCCACAATGCAATCGATATCTTCACTATAATTAACTTTTGGCATACCATCGCATTCTGGATTTTGTGCATTATTGGATTTGCTATTGAAATGTTTGCTTAAGATTTTGTTTTTTTGTGCTGCTTTTGCAGCGGATAGAAGATTCTCTTTAAAATAACTAGTATCCATTTCTATATCATCTGCTGCCACACTAGGAACACTACTGCCTGCACCAACGACGCCTCCTCCTCCATCGCTAGCCAATGCAGTATTATCTACAGTTTGGCCGTAATCGTAATCAAAAAGATTGTTAAGGTCACTGAATTGTTCAGCCATCTTTTTAAATTCCACTGAAAGGTAGGCATCGTTATATTCAATAGGCGATTGCGATTTATCCCCTGTGTTTACTTTATTGGGATCAGGTGTTGATGATGATACTATATTTGTTGCAAATTCGTTACTTTCAAATCCATCTGCGTATTCGTCAAAAACTATCGATGATGTTTTTTCACTTAATTGATTATAGGGTTTAATCAAAGTTATTTCTTTAGAATGAGAATTTTCGTTTTCACCTTTAAGACACAAAAAAGTACATATGTAGTGTTATTTATAATTTAACGATTATGGAATTTCGGTCGGTTTACAGAATATACCCACAGAATATTATTTGTAAAAGTTTTAGTCAATTTGTCATATAAAACTTTTTTTCTTACCTTTAGAATTATTAGATATTGCTGCTTCCTTATTATCACAAGAATTGCTCACAGTTATGTTATCTACTACATTATCTTGTTTAACTCTTATATTTTCTGATGAAATATCACTTTCAACAATTTTAATAACTGCCATTACTAAAATATGTTCTCCAGTTGTTTTTTTAATGCTTAAACCCAAAACGACCTTAGATCCTGCTATACCTGCACGCATTGTAGTTGATGTGCAATGTGATAGTGAAGGTTGAATAAAGTTTCCGCTAACATTACCACCACTTCCCACTGAATTTGATCCATGTTGTGTTGCGTTCATTGCATATAATTTACCTTGGGCTCTATGATTAGGCAATGCACAAATAGATGTCACTCGCACCCATTCATATGAACAATCGTTTTCCTCCTTTGTTTTTTCATTGTCATTGTCATTACAGCATAGAATATCTTTCATTAGTGAAGCTATATTAAAACAATGCATTCGTTTTAGCTGACGTTCAATACTCCAAATAGTAATGTCTCCGGTTTTTGAACAACTGGTGCACAATACGTTAGAGAAATCACTGTTTGAAATAACATCAAAACCTAGTGTACCAGTTGACAATACACCAGGATTTGTTGCATATGTTACTGCAAGTGGTACGTTTTGAGTATATTCGCCCTTAACGAATGGACACATTGGCGAATGACGCTCATGTTCACTCCAAGGTTCGTCGGTCTTTTCCCAACATACTAGACAAACATTACACGTAAAGCACATTGCTCTGTCTTCACCCGATGATAATGGTTGATGATAAAAACCAGCTTGAGCCATTTGATCCGGCAGCGCCCACTTATAATCCATATGAGGCCATTTTTCAAATGTCTGTCTTCGAACTGCTTCCGAGTGCATTAAAACGCGTTGAAAGTTATTACAATGCCAATTGATGTCGGAAAGTCTTGCTCCTGCAAGCAAATCTGTTAAGCGTTCGTTAATTGCAGATGCAATTGCTAAGGCCGGTATGTGTCGCTCAAGGCGTTTGAGCATTATAACCAAATTATTAGCAACTAGCTTAAGACTAGAATAGGGAACTTGTAAACATATTGTATTCCACTGAAATTAATCAAATAATATTTGTTCAAAAAATTCAAATGATAAAACAATAACATTAAGAAGGCATACCCGTTGTGCTTTAATTCCCTTTTTTGAATTTAACTGTGCAATTTTAATCTTGTCCATCAACTCATTTAACAAATCATTGGGACATTCCAAATCCTGTTCCAATTCTTTAAGACAGGTCTGAAATAAAATGGCTTCGGAAAGTAGCATTTCTATCCGTATTATATCATCATTATGTGGAATAGGTGTTTGTAAAACAGTATCTAATAGCAAAACTCCATTGTAATCTCCCCGAAATCCGATAACGTGTCCATCTGTTATAATTATTTTTTCTTGTAACGGCATAAAGTAGCCTTGCACATTATGATTTGTATCTAAAAAAAATATTAATATACCCATAAATTTCTAATTTTAATTACTTAACTAAATGACTATCAAACCAATTATTTCAGGAAAAGGTGAAATTGAATAAATGCTTAAAATATAAAAAATACTAAATAACTACGAACATGCCATCTGTCACATCATTTAATAGAATATCACCGCAACCAACTGAATTTAAGTTAAACTATTTGAAAATAATTTACTAGTTTCAAATCTGTCTTTATCTGAGTCTACTACATGTTTGTAAATTGTACAAACTTATTATATGGCAAGTATGCCAAATTCATAAACTATTTTTCCCTTATCTAAATACAAAAAGTATTGTTATAATTTGTACTTGTATAATAATAAATGTGAAATGAAAATAATTGTATTAGCGATAGTGATCACACAAGTTGTATTTTGCTTACAAGATATACATTATGACTCACATACACAATTTGTTTTATTCTTTAAGCATTTAGTAATCAATAGGCTTGCAATAGGATTATAATTTATAATTAAATACTAATTAACTTACCATTTCCTAGATAGTATGTCTGTAATATAACACCGGAGTGGACATCGAGAACTTTTATTTGATTGATGCTGTCAAAAACCAATATGACATTCAGATTAGGATGATACACTATACTGGTGGTTTCAATTTTCATTCCTTCACCAACGGGACTTGTGTTGTTAGTGTTGAAAGATTTAGCCGAGGAGCTGCTGTCCATAGACAAAGGCCCTATACCTAAGCTTCCCACATCCAAGTAACCATCCTGTTTTAAAATTCGTTGCTCCGCAGACATTATTTCACATTAATGAATGGATCTTCAGATATATCTCTTTTTCTGCCCGTCTTTTTTACTCTGATTAATTAAATGCTTAAAGCAAAAATTATCACACAAAAAATTTATTTATTTCTTTTTTTCGTCTTTTGTTACTTCACTTTTTCTGCCTTCTGGTGTGAAAATTTCAACGAGAGTATTGCCAGATCAGATAATCAAAAAAAACTATTTTTTTATTTATATCATTTTCCCTTGTATTCCGCTTAGGCATCTAACCTTGCCAACCTTATACTAAACCAATTTATAAAATTTTTTGAGAGATAAATTATCTCAGAAAATTCAAATATACATCATTTTGCCAATTGGAATTTCAATAAATATTTTTAGAAAAAGTATATAAAATTAAACACCAAGTGTGGGAAATGCAATTTTTAATTTGAATGAAAAAGGATTTAACTAAATATTAACTACGGCCTTTTCTTTATTGTTATCCATGCACGTTATATATTTTAAATGAAAAACATCCAGAAAACGAAATCTATAAATTTTAACATTATAAACATAACGAATTAGTTCCAATTTAGAAGTTTCAGCTGTATCAAAACTTAGTTTTGACATTTACTGTACATTTCACAATAACAAAATATCTGTTGTTTTTTCCATATATAAATTATTGTTATTCCGTTATCAATTTATTTAGGTATTAAGCAATGCTTTAGTCAACTAAAATTTATTTCAACTAAAAGATTATTTCTAAATTACTGAAGCGATGTCTTTACGAAGTGCTTTAAAGACACGTAAGCCCGCTCTGGACAGACCCTTTAGAACATTTTTTATAGAATTTATTGAAAACTAGTTTTAAGTCCAAGATCTTCTTTACAAAAAAATTATTTTCAATAAAAAGTCAACCTTTCTGTATGCAATTTCTATATTGGATAATAATTCTTTAATTTTGGCATTTTTTGTTTGTCAATATTTCCTTAGTGTGGCCACACTTTTCATCTAAGTATAATGAATTGGCAACACATTACAATATCGACACATTTTGTGAAATACTTGATCACTTTGTTAAGTTCAATTGTCTGTTTTTTATTGTTGAGAATTGTTTAAGAAGCGTCCTTTTGTTGTCTGTTTGTAATCAAAGAAAATGGAAATCAATACAACTGAATCCGGGAGTCGGGGTAAGTAGTAAATACTTTTTATATCTATGAACATATTTTCTAATATTCACCATTTGAGTGCTAAGCGTCATAGTCTTGTTCCTGGTAATTTTTTATGTTGTGGATGTAAGAACCGTTTTATTTAAAATGAACCGCTAGCGTGGTCAGGGTCCTTTTAAATATAAATGTATACATGTGTGTGCAGATATATATGTTTACATATATATGTACATATAAACATGTGTATCGGTCTTTATTTTAAAATTAATTGCAATAAATCTTTCTTTACGAATAATTAAAATTCTATACACTTTTAGTTACACGTTCTTTGAGGAAGCGCTTAACATCAGTAGATAGTGACAATTCCAGCCGGCCTGGAACACCAGTTGCATCAAAACTGTCATTAATTACAGAAATAGGTAAGTGATAGTTTTGTTTATAAACGTAAAGTCACGCATTTTATCCGGACAAAAATTTGTGAGTCTAAATTTTTTATAGGTAGTTTGGCGTCACTCTAAAAGAGATAGTTTTGTCAAAATATGTAATATAAAAGCAATAATAATACTAACATATTGTTTGTTCGAACAATTGAATTTTTTTATGATACCTGAGCATAAAAACTATATACATTATTATTATTTATTATGTTCTATTCTAGCTGCCTCGCCATCCAGATCAACACGTTTGACTAGACGTAATTCAATATCGGGTGCTGCAACTCCGGTAAAAACACCCGGAAAAAGAGCAACTGGTTCTTCAGCAATTATTACAGAGAATGCCGATTTATCTACGCCGGCACGAAGGAGTACACGCAGACGTAGTATATCAGTTAATGAGAATGAGGAAGCTCATCAGTTGGGCATAAAAATAACCCCTTTTCCGGCTCTAACTGAAGAAAATATATCAACTGAAATAAGTTGTACAACCACTAAAAGAATCACACGTTCCCAATCAAAGTCTCCACAACAACAAACCACTTTGGATACAAAAAGTCCAAGTGATATTAGCAGTGATTTTGTATTAAGGAATGAATCTGCAAAACGTAGAAAGCCAGGACCAAAATGTAAAACTCAAAAACGAGATGATGCGGATTCTGCATCAGACGTTGAAATATGTGTCGTAGGAAAAGGTATAAATGAAATAAAGAGTAAATCTGCTGCAGTTACCACTATTATTTTAACAGACGATGAGTCAAACCAAACTGAGAGTACAATAACGAATATTAAAAGAGTTCAAGAAGACGAAAATGGTACAAGGGGGCAGTCAGACTTTACAGGCAGCGTAGTTATAGAGGAAAAGTCAAATTCAGTTGAATCGAAGAGTGTTGGACTAATAATAAAAGAAAATGAAATTGGGACCATAGATAAGTCTACAAGTTTAATAGAGACAATTAAAAAGAAATCTAACGAGGATGAAGGTGAGAAGAAAAATGAAGATAACACCACACCTCACAGAAAATTTTTGTCCTCAGCAAAACTGGTTATCGAAAAATATAATAATGATGTTATACATTTAGCTGATGATTCGCAAATAAGTGTCATAAATATTCAAAGTAGCGACGCCGGTATGAATAGTGAAGCCCAAAATGATAGCCAAATATTAAACATATCTGAAATCAAATACACAGGACCAAAATCGAAAGTAAATGAAGGAATAAAGGCAAAAGAAATCTTAAAAACATCTGAACCGATGGAAAATATTGAAGATTACATAATTTCACAAACACGTAATAAAATAGAGAATATCAGTATTAACTCATTGCCTTCTTATCAGCAAGATATTGACAAAGAACATTTTAACATTACCAGTAAACCGTCATCGAAAAAGGTCGATTTCGTTTTAAGTCCCCACAATGTGGACATAAAGAACGTTTACCCTAAAACACCGGCTTCAATAAAAACAAAAATCAATTTTCTAGAAGTGGACTCTTCACATATTGAAGATTCGTTTGAAGATAGTAAAAGTGAACAAATTGAAGGACTTTGTCAAATTGACAAAACTGCTGAAGTTAAAGAAAAAGAAGTAAATGCCAGGGAAAAAAATTTGACACAAAAAACATTCGATTGTATTGAAAATTTGCAGATAGATCAAAGCTCTACTCCTTTAAATTTGGAAACATTAGCTAATGATGAAAGACAGGCTAATGGAAGTGAAAATACTCAGACTGATGAAGAAAAAGATGAAATGAAGATGAAATGGATAAATCCGAGCGTAAAGGGAACGACAATTGAGGGCTCTAAGTTAGATAAGGTGGTTATGGAAAATGTTACAGAACAAAGCAAGAGTTTTATTGAAATAGAGTCCGAAAACCAATATATTAGTGAAAGAAAGAAAAAGAGTATTGTGTTTACATCCGATGAAGACGATGAAGAAAGTAATGATCAAAAACCTGGGAATGATGAAGATGAAGAATTTTCACTTGGAGAAAAAGAATATATAAGAAAACATGATTTTCATGATGACGAAGCAATGGAAGTAGATTATTATGAAAGTGGGAATTCTATAGATTCTGAAGAACGAAAAGAAATGATGGAGAACGAAATACCGGTCGATGGTGAATCTATTGGCAGCCATACAACAGATGATGAAAATAATGAATGCATGGAAGAAGAAGGTATTGAGACAGATAATTCATTTGTTGTTTCTGATAATGAAGAAGTAGAGTGTTTAGAAAGCGATGATCTAAATGAACTGGAGGATAAAAGTGAGAAAGATGAGGGTCTGCAACATAACAATGAAAAGAAAAAAATTTACAAACGCTTGCAACTTCATTCAGAAAGTTCCTCGGCTGATGGTGATGTACAAAGTCGTCAGCCAAAACCTAAAACAGATGAAAGAGAAATAACACTCAAGGAGTCCAATGGTGATGTCGTAACAAATCAACTAATTCATATGAGTAAGGAAAGCATATATAAAAATTTAGAAGAGAATTCAATTTCCTCAGAGACTGAAGATAAAGATAAAGTAGTCGAAGTAAATCAGGCGGAAACTAATTCTCTATGTAACATTTTCAATGAATCCAGCTACAAAAATCTTCTTGATAGCAGCAAACTAAGCGATTCGGCGTTACGCTTACAGTGCACTACTGGAAGTGAATCCGAAGAAGACAATACTGTCGTGGAAAAACCGAATACATCTCGCAAAGAAATACTGCGAAACCTTAGCCCGACTAATCGGTTCAATAAATCAGTTCGTGATTTAAATATAGAGGTAGATACATCATCAGTTGAAGACATACAAAGTAAATCGAGTAATGACTCTGCATCTGATTTTGTTGAGGAAAATAAAATTGAAAAACTCGAAGAAGATAACGTTGTAAAAGATGATTGTAAAAAAGAATTGTCAGTATCCGAAGTAGCTACGCATAGCGATGACGATAAAGAAAATGAACGCGATGTAAAATTAAGTACTGCTTTAAGTGCATCTTTTGAAAATTCGAAAAAAACAGGGGATAATAAGGGAGAAAAAGAGTGGCAGCGGTCATTTACTATTGGTGTAACTGTTAAAGGCGGACACCTAGATACAACTGTTACAGATATAAAACCAAAAGAAATTTTAGAACCAATATCATTATCATCTTCTGATGTCCATGATTTTACAGATTCGAAAAACGACGATGCAGATTTCTTAGAAAATCTACGTCATATGCCGTTACCATTGGGCAATCCTCTATTTCGTTCTCGTCGTCAATCGTTGGCGTTACCCACGAATCCTAACATGGAAATATGTTCCTCAAATGTAAAGGAAATAAATACAAAATCAAAGCGCATGAGTTTAGGGATCTTATCTAATAGCGATTTCAAACCCTCTCAATCATTTATAGACAGCATAGAACTTCATAAATGTGATGACCATAAAGATTTCGTAGCAAAAAGAAAGCGTCTTTCAAAAAGTTTTTGCGGTGCTTCCGACACTTTAGATAACAGCGTAGTAGATATTGATATCCAACAATTACATAAACGAACAAGAATAGCTGATGAAAATAGTATCGTTGATAGTCATAATG
The DNA here is from genome assembly GCA_023159175.1 of Wohlfahrtia magnifica. Taxonomy (NCBI): domain Eukaryota; kingdom Metazoa; phylum Arthropoda; class Insecta; order Diptera; family Sarcophagidae; genus Wohlfahrtia; species Wohlfahrtia magnifica. The sequence goes on from JAKWBJ010000057.1 coordinate 1,678,764, forward strand.
ATTCAAGTGAAAATATAAACACTACTAAATTATCAACTAAAATAAGCTCTACACCTCACGAAAAAAGTTCTAGAGTCGATCCAAACAACAGCATTCAACATATCTTGAATCGTTGTGATGATATTTTGGAAGCAGCTAATCGTGCAAGACTAGAAGCTAAAAATAACTGCAAAAAGGTATGGTATGGCATTAATATTTACATTATATTTATTTTTTAATTAATACATTGAGTGTTGTATACATGTGACCACCACAATTTTTTTATTACACAATCTAGAGTAAAGTAAAGCTATCGAAAAAGCAGAAAAACCGTTTTTTAGTATCTTCAGATGAAACTAAGAAGGATGATGTTTTAAGGGGAATTTCAAAAGAAATAAATCGAAAAGGTATGCATTTCTTTATACTTAACCAATTTATAAAAACAACGAACAATTTTTTAGACAAAATTAAAACTGCCGTTACACAAGCAATTAAGACTGCAAATAAAATTCTAAATAAAAAACGTTTTGAGGGTAATAAGGAGTCCAAACGATTGCCATCAGATGTGTTGAAAGGCATCGAAAAATTAAGATCCACAAAGATGTATAACAAAAAAAGTAAATATAAATATATTAAATATAGCTTGTATACAGTTTAAGCCTACATTTTCAATTAAAATCAACTTTATAAAAGGGTTTTACTATTAACTTTGATTTACTTTTTTTTAGAAATTCCTAACTTTCAGGTAAAAGAGCATTGTTATCAAACTACAGCCACAGCAATTGGAAACTTTGTCGAATTGCCTCAGTCTCCAGTAAAGAGAAAGAAAAATGTTTCATATATTCAACTGCCGACAGGAAAGATCAGTGTTGAACCTGTCACGCCAAAGAAACATTCAGTACAAGCTTGCAACGGTACAGAGTTTAGAGAAAGCCCAGTTTCACCATATGCAACTGGATTTAAAGTGCAAGAAATACCCTTAATCGATAAGAGCACTTTAGCCGAGGTAACGACAAAAGGTGCTCGAAAAAAGCGATATTATGATGAAACCTTTAAAAAAAACTTATTACCAAAATCTCAATGGACTCAATCAGGGACCTTTTTAGAAGAAGAGATTCCAACAATGAGAGATCAAATTTCCTGTACTGATATATCCCATTTTAGAAACGTATCGAAAAAAGCTAAAAAAAATTCTGTTGAACTTGAGCATTTGAATACTGCTAATTGGAATTTCAAACAAAAAGCAATGATGCGTCCAGATATTAAGCGAAGTACCAATCGCGAAGCATTGTTATTACGACAACGTCGTCATGCCCAAAGTCGTTACTGATGTTTTTATATTTACATATTTATTCCAAGGTCATATTTGCATGCCTGTCGTATAATAAATTTACTGCTTATTAAATATTTCACTCATTTATTTGGAATTGGAATCAAATTATAAATATTTTGTTTTGTTAATTTAAACATAATTCGAATTATAATTTTTTTGTTTATTTAAATAAAAATTATTAATAATGTTCTGTTAATTTGTTGTAATTTGTTTAAACGAAGTTAATGAATTGATTGGCAAAAAATTTTTATGTATTGTTGCTTGTATGCAGCAGTCGTTAATTAATAAATTCATTGCAATACTGTCGAATTGACGATCATAGAAATTGAATTTATGGATCGATTATTACTGGCAACCGAACTCTAGTTGCGTTGCCAGTTGATGAAAATTACATTTCATATGACAACTGCCAACTTAAAATCTATTTCAATATCCATATATGCAACTTCAAAATTTCTGATTGCCTTTCGGTAACGCAACTAAACTTTAGTTGCTATCCATAATCGACCAATTAATCCAATATTTGAACGCAATACATTAGCAACGTTTTTAAATTTGTACCGGGCCAAAAGCTAACGGTATTATTGACTCACCACAAGTTAAATTAAGGACAAAAAACTTTGAAACCGGTCTTTGTATTACATCGTTCTGGGTTTTTAAATCGGCCCAACGAACTTGGACGTCCTTTGCAGGAAATGTTTTTATTACTCTGCGTTTTTGCTATTTGTTTCTCGGTGGATTTGCATCCAAAATAATAACAGTCTCATTGCTGTTTATTATTTTTTTCTAAGGCAAACATCTTCATTTGTAACAAAACATGATTAGAAGTAATTGGCTTATCTTCTTCGTGTGACAACGGAATCTCACGACTCCTTAGAGTTTATTAAATTTTCCGCTTCAATAAGAGCACTCCGTAAAGTTTCAAAGCGAGGACAGATTTCTTTTAACGTTTTTGTAAACAAACGTTTGACAATTCTTATTAATCTCTCGTAGGAGCTAAATATTGTTCAGCTGGCTCACGTTGGAGTGAACTTTCAATGGATTGGCAATATATTGGGTGGACCATCTAACGGTTTAAATTTAACCAACGGTTATTTCGAATCTGGCAATACTTGTGTCATTCTATTCTGTCACAACATTCAGTATATTATCTCCACTGAACGAAATGAATCGAATTACGCTTGAGCAACGTTGGGATTTATTGGAAATGTATTTCCAGAACGAACAAAAAAAGAAATATGCCCATTTTCATCTTGGTGGGTACGTTAATAAGCAAAATTGCCGTATTTGGGGCACAGAAAACCCAAACTTATTCTTACAGAAGCCAATGCACCCATTACGAGTGTTTGATGTCACTTGTGAAGCGGAGGCATCATTGGCCCATATATCTTGAAAATGAGAATTTTTTGTGCCCGTTCTTCATGGTATTGGGGTGAACGATGTTTGGTTTCAACAGGATGGTGCTACTTGCAACACACCTCATGCCACAATCGATTTATTGCGTCAAAAGTTTGATGGCCGTTTAATTAGCCGAAATGATGATGTCAGTTAGCCGCTGAGAAGCTGCGATTTGACAACTTTGGACTATTTTCTGTGGAGCGCCGTTCACGGCAAGCGTTATGCGTTATTGTTGGACAAAATTTCAAACAATTTTTGTTCTATTGCATTTTAAAATTTATACTTTTTGTTGGTAAGGCCAAAAGATGTGCACAGTCTGGCAACCTGTTATTTTATGATTTCTATTTTTAGGTCATTGTTATTGTCTTTTCTATTTTATCCATTCATTCTTATATTGGTTCTTACCGTGAGCGGTTCTTTAAAAGATAATAAATAAATTTAGTATAAGAAATCCAGAATATTCTTTTATTTCAAAACCCTAACGTTGATTAACAGGCCATACAAAAACCATAATACTTAATTTTCACACCCGATATATGTTGTTGTTGGTCCTGCCTCCGAAGGAAATCAACTCCTCGACGGCTTTCAGAAACAGCTCTAGTTAAAAAATTTTATCCGGCTATAATTGCTGAAAGCTTATCGTTGTCAAAACTAATTGGCATTGTAGTCTGTCTCAGCAACATGCAAAGTTTCATAAAATCCTCTCCAAATTCCTCAACAATTCCAGGAAAATTATTTGTTTGAAACATAGGGTGATATTGTGCGGCTGCACCACTTCTTGAATTGTATCTCGGCATAAATTTATTGGCAAAATTTACGGAAGAATTGGCAATAAACTTATAGTAAATTATTCTACCCGAAGCTATTGAAAATGAAAACTGATATTGGCGTCTTTATTTCAGAAAGAACAATATTAGGAGGAGGTAAAAAAGGGCAAGGTGCTTATTAAGCCTTACAAGCATGTCTCTTTAATGTGTAGTTTGGTGTTGTATATATTCCATATTTATTAATAAAATTGTCAGGAAAAAAAATCGATAAATAAAAGCGTATACGGATTTGTATTTACCACATGCACACAGAAGGTTGACTAACTTTAACTTCATTTAAACCTCAATTTCCCAAAAATTTGCAAAGAAAAAAGGACGTTTTGTTCCATTTAATAAAATAATAGCGTTTGGACCATGTTCTTTATATAGCAAGCTAAGGGATGTTGGAGAAAAATACAGCCCAGCAAGCATAAAGTAGAACGTCGTTTAAAATAAAAAGAATAAACATACATACCGTCATACGAAATCAAAAAGCCATGTTACAAAAAATTCGAAATCGACTTTTTGATTGATTATGATGCATTCTTTCGAAATGCACATTCCCAAGAATTTTTACACTTTTGCAATTGAAAACAACGTTTTTATCAGCAATATTTTAAGCCTAACCTAAATAATTTATTTCACATTTTAAGAAGTTTTTTGCTCTGTGAATTTTTTAAATGTAACTTACGGCTTTTTGGATTTCATATGACGATATGTATGTATATATGAAAAAATGGAATAGAAAGTGAGAACGAAGAAGTTAAGCTGAAATTGGGTTCAGTTTTGAAATGAAAATATTACGGAATTTTAAGAATGACTGTCTTTTCTCTAAAAGTTAAAATACTAAAATTTACTAAAACACTAATAAACACTCTTTGAACTCTTTATGAAAAAATTATTTATCAAAAAATTATTTTGATTAAAATAAACTGAAATATAACAGTTAGTATATACCTAAAATCCAAAACGTCGTAAGTGACAAAATATTCAAAAACGATTGATTGATTATGATGTATTTTGGTAATTAGACAATTAGGTGACTATATATACATATAGGTTTTAAAGGCTAAAAAACAATGGCTACTTCAAAAAAACGTACAAACCTTTGTTTATCTTACATGCTCAACACGTGCTTTGTAAGTACACGCATACCTATGTATGTATGCATGTAGTTTATAATTTCTTCTAAACACTTGAGTAAAATGGCCAGCCAAAGAAGAAGCTTTTTCTAAAATTTTTTGTTTATTTTAAGGATTAATATTTACACCTTTTTTGGTTATTTTACTGTTTCATACATACGTGTAAAAATGTGTATAATAAATTACATACGGATGCATGTATTTTTCTATTGTAGACAATTTTCGTACCTGACTTCCATCACTGTTGAGTGCTAGAAAGGTTGTTGAGTTTGTTTTTGCTCGAACTGTGTTGCCAGTATGTTGCTAGCAGAAGCAGAGAGTAGTTGTGTTTGGTTCGTTGCCGGGAGTGTGTTTCGCTTTCATTCAAAACTTTTTCATTGTTATTAAGAAATATATACACATTTTATTTCAATAAATAACTAAACCGACACCCTTAGCGGCAAACGAAAACATTTTTTATATAAATTGTGTTCCTGCATCTAAACCAAGTAAAATTAAACAATATCTGGTATATCTTTTGCCGGCATTTTTTTCTTTAAAAATAAAATAAAAGAGGAGGTTGCGCGCAAATAATTCATACGTGTTTGGCTGAGTGTGTGTGAGAGTGTGTATAGAATTGTTTTTATTCTATTCCCTTTGCAACAACCATAAAGAAACAGAAATGTAATTTAGAAAAAAGAATAACTAATGAAGTAAATGTGCACAAAAATATTCTTGTAAAATAAAATTGAAGAGAAGATTGTATTTTGCCGGCAAAATTTTACGCAAAGGGGAAAATTAACAGAGTTAATACAATATAAGAAAAATGTTTGAATTGGAAGAATATTCCACTGGATTTCACGATGGATTTCTCAATAAATATGCGGTATGTATTTTAATTGCAATTATTAATTGATTACTGTATTTGCCGGGCATATGTATTGTGAAAAGTTTTATATATGGAACGTATTTGAAATGTGCTAAAGTATGTATGTACTTATAAAGAAAAGAGTATGTATATGTGTTCGCCGCAAAAAGAAAAAAACTGCAAGAATGTTTTTCATGTGTTCTTTTTGTTAAAGTTTGAATTCTGTAACGGCCTTATGTCTTATATTTTCTAGTTTATGTTTTACATTCTCTTCGCATTTTCTATACTCACCACTTTAATCGCACTTTGAATAGCCTGGAGAGAAATGGAGTGACTTTTAAAAACATTGTGAGAGAGAGAGAGAGAGCGCAGAACAGCAGGGTTGTCAAAACCTTTTTAAATCATTTTCGCAAATTCAATTTCAAAAATCGCCAAATCATTTTTTTACATTTTGGCAATAAAATTTGTTTTTTTAAATAATAAATAAAAAACGTTAAAACAAATAAAAATTAATTTGCTTCGAAATTATAAATTTCGCCACAAGTGGAAAAAAATCGCCATAAAATATATTTTGTTAATTTTATTAAGAAAAATATTAGTAAAAACAAAGTGTACAATGTTTACTATAACATAGTTTACAGTTTACCGAAAGCTAGAAAAAAATAATTTTTATGGTTAATATAAAATATATTTTGGATATAGATATGTAGTCTCATTATTGTTATATATCTAAAACATACACTTTTTCTTCGACTCTTCACATAGCCTTGTATTGGAACTAAATTACACTAAGTGACAAAAAAGAATGAAGATAAAATACCTGAGAAGTTCTACTATTTTTCTGGTAAAGGCTATCGTGTACAACAAGATTCAGTTTTTGAAATTTTCTAAACACTTCCAAAATCTTTAATTATGGGTAAAAAAACGGTTTTCCGTAACTTCATATATTATAGACTTATAATTTAGTGGAATGCTATTCGATTTTAAGCTTTTCAGTGGATTTAGAGATAGGAGAAGTAGACCTTTTAAATGATGATATGACATACTTCATAGCCCTGAGGTGTGCATATGTAAGAATTTTTCCAGCAAACACATTAATTTTTTTCCACATTTGTCAAGTTTAGAGCTTTTTTCGTACTATTTATGAATTTTAATCTTTCGTTGCCAGTTGCCGACACTTGTATTATATAAGTAACCTAGAACCTACAAATCTATTAGTTTCACTTCTATATAGGCAACTAAAAATTAGGACGCTAAAAAACTTTTAAAATTGCCACGTATGGCGAGAAATCGTCAGATCTGACAACCCTACAAAACAGTATTGTCACCAGTGTTGTCAACTTTTAAATTTCAAAAAGCACTAAAGTATAGAAAACACCGTGTAACTAAAAAAATCACGAAGATTAATTTTTTATTTTTATATACAACCCAATTCTGAATAAGAATTCCCTGGAGTTTTCTCGGGAAATGTTTCCCTTTTCAACACCAAAAACGAAAAATTTTCCCCAGGGAAAAAAGTAGGTATTATGAAAGTCAATTAAAGGGAAAATGTGATAACAAATTACAAGGAGTTGTCATAAAAATGAGTATAATTGAATTTGTTCTTATAAAAAACTGGTTGTACGCACCCAAAATCTCTCTGGAATCTTTATAAAAACCACATGTTTGTAAAAAATCTTCACCTAAAATGTAAAAAGAACCTTACAATCAAAAAACTAAAAATTAAGTTTTTGATTGATAATGGTACAGCGAATTATAACAAACGTTTTAAAAAACTTTTAACCTCCTATTTGAGAACAACAGTGACTTTGTTAGAAAAGTTCAAGAGTACATTAGATCAAATGATTTTTTTTTCACAAGTCAACATATAGGCCATATTATATCAAAGTAGTAGAAGAAGAAAAATTGTTTTAAATAAATGTTATTTTCCATTTTGCTATGGAGTTAATTTTATAATTTAATGTGCGCCTTAATAACAAAAAACGAAGTCTAAAGTTTGGGGGCTCTATCATTTATGATTTCCAAAATCTACCGTAACAACTATTTGTATTGCAGGAATGTATATTCCCAAAAGTCGCCTTTTATCCTTTGCGCACTAAAAGTAAAGCATATAAATTTGTACGTTTGAAAACCCACCTTTTGGTGGGTGATGAATGTTAACAAACAAAATTCTTTGCTTTAAAAAAGAAAAAATATAATATTAGAAGTCACTAGTTTCGCCTGTTGTCTCCTGATTTTAATCTCCCCTAGACCTAAATTTGAAAAAACACCTTATTGGACTCACATTATGAGCTGATTCTGTTTTCAACTAAATCAGTATAGTTGGTTCGCATGACGGACTTATACCACGTTGAATACACAAAAAAGAAAAAAAATTATTTCAGTTTCCATCACATATATTTAGAGGTGTCAATTTAATAAATTTTCAATATCAAATGTACGATAAAAATATTTTAATTGAAATCCCTGAAATATGCCATACAAATATTTCATAGATTTTAACTTGAAAATTCGAAATTGCCTTTCCAAAAATTCCTTCTCCCTATCTGTTTGGAATAGGAGAATTTTATAACAGGGAAAAAAAATTCACAGGGAATTTTCAGAATTGGACTGATATATTCTTAATAGGTATATAGTGGGGTGTTCGCATTTCATTTTATTAAAAATTTGATAAATCTTAGCTATTTTTACAGTTTCGGTTCTTTACTCGGTAACCCCAGCCGTATAAAAACGGGAACAGATGTATTTTGATGCAAATATTACTTCTTTCAACTAATTACAACGCCAACTTATGGAATATGTTTGATAAAAAATATAAAAACCAACTTTTACTCCAATTCAAAAATCAAGAATTACTGCGTAAGGAATATGTTATGGTTACTTATACATTGCCGGCTACTTTTTGACTGATGATTTGTATTAGCAATGAAGTCGCTTAGACCAAATTTAAAAAGTACTACTATCACCGCTCTCAAGATATGCAAAATTTAATATATATTACTTTAAAGCCACTATTACTATATACAACATGACACAGTTGAATTAAAATTTCAGTTGAAATTTTACAATTTGGTATTATCGATAACAAGTTGACCTTTTAAAAACACAAATAATTACAACTCATAATAGCAGTTGTAAAATTTCATCTCAACTCAGTCGGATTGTGAACCGTAATGGCTGCATTCATTTTGAGAAGCTGTCGTAGTTGTATTGTAAGTAAGACATCCGCTTACAAACCAAGTGGTCCTCGGTTCAATTCCAGGCCAGACCATCTGACAATTTTAACAGCGGCATCACCTCCAAATATTGTGAGAGCTCTTGGTGAAATAACTTCTCTACCGTTCTTTAAGCACTAGGTCCCTTTCATTGGGTCAAAAAATAGAATCGGGTGCAGCTCAATGATTGTGATAAGTCCCATTTGTTTTACTTGGTATGTAGAAGGAGTTCACGTATGTCCAGTAGCTCCCAGCCAAACTCATACATGATCCAAGATCAGCTCCTGAAAAGGTGCCCCCAAACCATCACTAATATACTACAGTGTTTTACAATTGGTTTTACATATTTAAAAAGAACTCTTCATTGAAAGAATCATGGATTAGAAAGTGTATTTAAATATTTTGAGATACAATCACCCAATGTACAACGGAAAGCTAGGTCTTGGCAACAACTATCACTTTTACCAAGATAATGATTCTAAGCAAAAAATATATAATGTAAAGCTGTAGATGTTATATAACTAACCTCAAGGAACAAAAACTCGTTAACGGAGCCCTAACATGAAAACATTAGTCGACTTTTTAAATAATTATCTTGATAATGAAGAACAGGACCAAATTGAGCCAAACTCGTACCGAAAGTTGATGGTGGATGGAATCTTTTATTGTTAAAAAGAAGTTTTGAAAAACAAAACGGATAAACTGAAAGCAATTTTTGTTTTGTTGATGTCATTTGAACTTAAGATGTAAATTTTTAAAATTATTTTGTAATTCGGCCGTGTGTTTAAAATTAAAATTTTTGAAGGCAAATCGTTTTTAAAATCTCAGTTGATTTTAGTTTTTTTGCCACTAGACAAAATTTACTAAAATTATCAAAATTATCAAGATTTTAAGATAATAAGATTAAGTCTTGACGAAAATAGCGTTTTTAATACTGAGAGCATTCACACAATTTTAAAACAATTCACATAGAATGATGTATTTTGCAAAAAAATATTGCACTCTAGAAATAATAAAATAGGGTAGTATATTGACTACAGATTAAAAAAACGCCAAGTTGACAACGCTGGAAAGCAACCAATGTTAAGTTATAGGAGAGTTAATTTGTTCTATTTTTATTGCTCTCTATCTCTCTCTTTCAACTTATTGCTTAAACAGTTGTTCGCTTTTGTGCTTTCATTTATTTGTTTTGTTCCTCCATTCCTCCATCTATTGTTAGCAAATGGATATCAAAATAAAATCGAAGAGCACGTTATTTCAATTCTTGCCTTTCACATGGAAGCATTTTGTTTTTTCGTATATTGTGAGTTCATTAAAAAAATTCGGGTATGTTCTGTAAACCAAAAACGAGTGAAATTGAAATCGAGGAAATTTGCAAAAACAAATAAAACTAAAATGTGCCAATTATTTTAAAGTTTTGATAATCAAGAAAGGTAATTAAGCGATTAAATTAATAAAAGTATAGAAATCTTATCAGATTTGAAAATTATAGCAGTTTAAAATCTCGTTCGATTTGAATTTCACTCGATTTCGGTTTACAGAACATATCCGAATATGAGCAAAATAAAAGAATTAAATTTTTGAACTCGTTGAGGAATATTTTCGTTTTATTTAATATTCTGTTATTATAAAACAATTCTTTAAAAGCTTTTTTTTTTTAAAGAAAAACAAAGATTTACAAGGAGTTCCTTAATTAGACATGCGCATTAAAATAAAGACAAAATATTAAATGTCTGACATTGAAATTTGTCTGCCTGTAATTGTCACCGAATGCCTCAAACACAACAATTTGTTCGAATTGCATTTAATTTTCGTTCTAGTAAAATGAATGTACACTCATTTCGAGAACTATTGCCGACGTCTAAAATTTTCACTTAATAACCCCACACTTAATTGCCTTGAATATGGGGTTCTTAATAGGTATAGGTGAAGATGTTTAGTTGGACATAGGGTCTCACTGGGATCTGCTGAACAAACTATAGATAATAATATGCCTAGTTGGGGGATTATAATAATTGCCTTTCCCCTTTTATTTGCCCCAATTTCCAAATCTACGTCTTTTTTTGTAATTTTTTAATAAAATACCACGCTTAATTACCTTTCCCTTAATTATCATAAATATTTTTCCCAAAACGGATATTTCTTTTAGGTTGCCAATGTTTAATTACATAAAAATACAATTTTCGTTAAATTTTATATCAAACATATCATTTGCTACAACTCTCGTTTACTTTTTATTGTGTTATGAATTATTATTTAATAAAATATTTCACTGTTAATTAAACAACCTTGTTGAAATTATAATTTTCTGTAATCAGAACAAGTTAAATGCTAAAAAGAGAAGAGTAGGATTAACAGCCTAACAATCAAGACAAATATACGGCATTTATACCAATATACAAGGATTACTTAACAACTTAAATCAGCTAGAGATAATTACAGAAATAGAAAAACCAGAATTTATTACTTTGTCGGAAACTCATTTAACAGAAGATATAGAGGAACAAGAAATACAAATAGAAAATTACAATTAATATACAACTCTATCAAACTCAACAAGAACTAGAGGCGTAATAGCTCATTCCAAAAAAAGATGGGATAAGTGAAAATGAGGGCCTTAATAGCAAAGGGTACGTCTTTGACGGATATTTAGAGAATGCTGTTGAAAATATGACTATTAAAAGAACTATCAATGAAAACAACTCAAATGAATGGTTTAACAATGAACTAAGGCATTTTAAAAGGGAAAAAATTAATAAATACCAAATAGCGAAAATAGATAATAGTAACGTTGCATGGAATAACTACAAAGCCGTTCGAAATTTAAATAAGGTTAAAATTGAAAATGAAAAGAGAAGTTTTATAAATAAAAAAATAATTAATGCTAAAGAGCAAAAGGATATGTGGAGAGAGAAAAAGAAAATACAAAAATACAATTAAATCTGTGCTATTTAACCAAATAGAATATAAGCTAAATTTACAGATAGCTGATAAATTTAACGAATTTTTTGTTGATAGTATAAGATCTATAAGAGACATGATACCTTACGTGCAATACTCAAACTGAATTTCTGTGATAAACTCTAAATTTAAATTCAGTGCTATAACTCTGGATAAACTAAGAATTATATGTAAAAATTTAAGGAGTAAGGCGGACTACAACAAAATATCAATTCAAATTATACTTAATAGTTGGAATGTGATAGGAAGAACGTTGCTGGATATAATAAATGTATCCCTAAGAACATTAATATTTCTTGATAATTGGAAAGAGTCAATGATAACATCCAATGATAACGGCATTCAAGGAACTGAATTAAAATGGTTTGAATCATATTTGACGAATCGGAGACAAATAACAAAAGTAAATAATATTAAATCCAGGACAGTTAATAACGAATATGGAGTACCAAATGTAATAAGTCATTGTGAATAACTTTATATGCGGATGCCTTATATATATTGAGGGTAATACAGATAAACAATGTTATGAAGGACTCGGTAAAGATATTGAAATGACCAACATTACCTTTAAAATCAATAATGAAGAAATAGAAAAAGTAAATCAAATGAAATACTTGGGCTTTGTAATAGACAATACTTTAAATTTAAAAGGTCATATTGACTATATTTGCAAGAAAATTGGAAAAAAATAATTTCTTCAGAAGTTTAAGAAAACAAATAAATACATTAACAGCAATCACAATCTACAACACAATGATTAAACCTCATTTTGAGTTCGGTTCAACAATTCTTTTTTCATGCTCAAAGTCAACAAAATATAGATAGATTGCAAAAATTACAAAATAAATCAATGCACATTATATTGAACCGATAAACTTTATTCTTGACTCTCTAAGATGGCTAGATATAAGACAAAGACTGAAATTAATATCGTAAACATTATTCAAAAAATTAGAATTGGAATGGCACCACAATATATAATATAGCAAATAATGTATGTCGGGGAAACACAACCATACCAATTGAGGAATAATGATGACTTTAGAATTCAAAGAACTACAACAACCGCAATGCAACGCTTATTGTTTTACAAAGGACTACAGCTCTTCAACAGATTACCCAGTGGCGTTAAAATTGAACGCAATCCGAACATATTTCGAAAAAATGTTATATTTTTTGTTAAAAACAATGTATTTAAATCAAAAATTAGTTATTTAAACTATTTGTAAATGTAAATTTAAAGTATTATTGATACTAATACAGAAATATAATAATATAATAACTTCTTCACTATAATTGTATAAGTTCGGATAAATACTTTTAAGAAATGTTTAAATGCCTTGATCGCATAACTACACAAAAATCTTAAAATATTTGATAATTATAGGGGGCAATTAATCGGGTTATACTGTAATAGGTATGTACTAAACGAAGATGTAGAATTGCAGGTAGAACTTGTACAAAAAAATGTAATGTACATATTTTATGAATTAGCAGCTGCATCCTGATATTCATCCTTCCCTCTATGCCATTTTTAATATAGTGCACTTTAATATTGAGAAAACGTTGCCTATCCCATACCAACCACTGTTTCTTAAGACAAATGAGTGTGCGTGTGTTTTCTGAAAATTTCTATATCGACGATGGACGGGCAAACATGTTTGACCAACAATTTGTTTTAAACGCACATTGGATGTGTGTGACAATTTGTTTTATCTTTTAACGCACACACACACAATGTTGTTTGCCCGTTATCGTCGGTTTTAAAAGTTTTGTTTGCTTGCTTGTTAAAAGGATACTTATTGCAGCTGCCTTTTTTCTGGTTACTATGTATAAAAATTTTTTCATCTACATACATACATAAGGTATAGGTCTCAATTATAGAACACAAAAAAATTTGAGTTTTTACCTGAGTAATAATATATACCTACTTTGTCTTTACAATTGCATACTAGGTAGGTAAGAAAGGCATATTTGAGAAAATCCGTACAAGTAGTGCTATAAACATTACGTCTTGCGTCCATATCTCAAAGTCTTCAATTGTTTCTGGTTTATCGGTATAAGTCAGTGAGCTTATGTGTCCCATTGTTTTACAAAGAACTACAGCTCTTCAACAGATTACCCAGTGACGTTAAAAATGAACGCAATCCGAACATATTTCGAAAAAATGTTATATTTTTTTGTTAAAAACAATGTATTTTAAAGCTAAAGCTTGTTATTTAAATTATTGTAAATATAAATTCAAAGTATTATTGATACTAATAAAGAAAGATAATAATAATAATAATAATAATAATAATAATAATAATAATAATAATAATAATAATAATAATAATAATAATAATAATAATAATAATAATAATAATAATAATAATAATAATAATAATAATAATAATAATAATAATAATAATAATAATAATAATAATAATAATAATAATAATAATAATAATAATAATAATAATAATAATAATAATAATAATAATAATAATAATAATAATAATAATAATAATAATAATAATAATAATAATAATAATAATAATAATAATAATAATAATAATAATAATAATAATAATAATAATAATAATAATAATAATAATAATAATAATAATAATAATAATAATAATAATAATAATAATAATAATAATAATAATAATAATAATAATAATAATAATAATAATAATAATAATAATAATAATAATAATAATAATAATAATAATAATAATAATAATAATAATAATAATAATAATAATAATAATAATAATAATAATAATAATAATAATAATAATAATAATAATAATAATAATAATAATAATAATAATAATAATAATAATAATAATAATAATAATAATAATAATAATAATAATAATAATAATAATAATAATAATAATAATAATAATAATAATAATAATAATAATAATAATAATAATAATAATAATAATAATAATAATAATAATAATAATAATAATAATAATAATAATAATAATAATAATAATAATAATAATAATAATAATAATAATAATAATAATAATAATAATAATAATAATAATAATAATAATAATAATAATAATAATAATAATAATAATAATAATAATAATAATAATAATAATAATAATAATAATAATAATAATAATAATAATAATAATAATAATAATAATAATAATAATAATAATAATAATAATAATAATAATAATAATAATAATAATAATAATAATAATAATAATAATAATAATAATAATAATAATAATAATAATAATAATAATAATAATAATAATAATAATAATAATAATAATAATAATAATAATAATAATAATAATAATAATAATAATAATAATAATAATAATAATAATAATAATAATAATAATAATAATAATAATAATAATAATAATAATAATAATAATAATAATAATAATAATAATAATAATAATAATAATAATAATAATAATAATAATAATAATAATAATAATAATAATAATAATAATAATAATAATAATAATAATAATAATAATAATAGAAAATAATCGGAGGTCTCATTCTCGGAATCAACTTATCGCAAAATTTCGATACCAATAAGTCGATGTTTGCAGTCATCATATGCCACTTATCGCGATGTTGTTAAAACCACGACATGCACGGATCATTATCATCCTGTTTTTTTTTTAACGAACAATAGTGGGTCCGCGCCATGATCAACAATATCGATTAGACGAACAAGAAGAGTGATTACACCAAGATTTGGCAAAAACCGAAAGATGATTCAAGGACTTTAGAACAAGGGCATGATGAGTGACTCCAAAGAGTGAAACTTTATTTATTGAGCAAAATGGCCATTAACTGTTAAAATGATAAAAACATGATTTTATGCAATATCTCGTAAACTAGAATCAATCGCAAAAACTGGAGTGTATATTTGAATTCAGCTCTCCAAATCTCTTTAGAAATAGCTTTTAAGTTGTTCTTATCCAATAGCGTGTACACTCAGACCTCTTTTTATGTGATCAATTCCTTCCACGAAAGTACGCATAAACCGATTTCGCATTAAACGATACATGCCCATATGCAAGCTGATATCATTAAAAAAAACGGAAATTTTAAAACCGCATATATTTGAATTCGCATTAAACGAGATTTGTGTGTAGACTTACGTTATAAATAAAAATTAAAAAAAAAAATGTTTTTATCCATGAAATGGATATGAAATATTTTATCCAAGTAGAAAAATAAAAATGTATATAATGACACAATTTCTTAGAATTTTGTGACTTTTTGTACAACTGTAAATGCATTTATTAATAATTGTAATTACCACCCCTCTCATTACATATATATGTTATACCTGTATTGCCCAAAAGCAGTAATTTTGACAACCTGAGAAATTTTAAACAATCAAGTGACTCTTATTATTGAATTGAGTACATAAATTTATTACATGATAAGTTCGGTTCTGTATTTAAATAACAGTATTCCTTTTTTTCGATTACCGTTATATTTAAAGTTGCAGTTGTCCAATAAGCTAAAGTAATCCTTTTTATTCGAATCTTTATGCAGTGGCAGTTGTTCTAATGAGTTGCTGATTTTTTATTTCTTTTACGTCCTAAATTCATGAAAGAAATGTCAAATAGAAGTGAGTTATTTACTAATGACTTGTATATTATATAACTGTAAATAATATAAAAAAAATATTAAAAATTAATTTTAAACAAATTTCTTTACACATTAGTTATTCTTTCACAATGCAGTCATTTTGACTGCTTTTCTGCAATATGGGTATGGGTTTCAGTCTTTCTAGTGTTAAGATTTGATATTCCTTTGGTCAATAAACTAAATTCATTTTCCTTTTTTAGCTCTACAAGACACTTTATATTATATTTAGAGCTTTATACTTAGAGCTTGATGGCATAGATTGCTGAAACTTAGCTTTGGCTATGAATCACAGTGTGGCATACTAAAATAGTCTCTGATACTACACTACTTCGACCAGTTCTTTTTGTTCAGTTCAGTTCGCAGTGTTTTTGATGAAAATAAAGAAAAATCATGTAAAGATTTATGTGCTAAAAAAAATTATGACAAAAATCAGTACTAAAAAGCACAAAGATGAAAATCTACGTTTGCGTACTGATGTGGATGTTATGCATAAATCAGTACATAAACCAAAATCAATTTCTATATTTACTGATAAAAACAGTACGTCTGGCAACCGTAGATCATGACACTGCTAATGCACAGTGGCTCACAGCTTATTTCGTGTGTATTCAAAATATAACTTCAACGCTTACAGCATTAAAACTAAGGATGATATCAAAAAGATTTAAACGCACAATTTGTATAAAAACACTTCTTTATTTAAATTAAAATTATGTATTCTTTTTTTTTTAATATTTGTAAAAGTAAATAAATAAAAAACGAAATGACAATGTAAGCACAGTAGTCTAGAGAAGTATCAGAGTTGAAAAGGTTCACTATGAGGTAGCAGACTTACATTTTTGTGTACAAGGGACCAAAACATAAGTCAAAGTTTAACAGAAACCTTTTCCAAAACCAGCTGTAGATTTTACAACAGGATTTTAAGGCTAAAATGACACAAACTCAGCTCCCAAAAATTTGCCAACTTTGGTAGTCCTGATCTCGACCCTCTGTATTACAAGTTGACGCTTTTAGTGGCCGTGTTTTGCTACAAAATAAAGCCCAACATTAATTTCCTTAAGACTTCATTGACTCGTGATGAGAACAGATTTTAATATAGCTGACGTACGTACAATTGTTGATCATTGGTCAGTGTTACTTAAGACGAAGTTGAAAAAAATATATAAAGATTTAATAAATTATTATTTGTAGAAGTCTTAACGAATTTTGAGATCTCAACCTTAACAAAACTAGTAGTAAAATCCACTGCCGACCATAGCAACAAGTGATTTTCAGTAGTGTTCTAGTAGTCGGCAATAGAGTGTCGAAAAAAAACAACATTTCCGATTGAAAACTGATTATTTTAAAGTAATTATTGACATTAAAATTCGACTTCCCACTAATTTTTTGTTAAGAAAACACGCATTTTCGTAAAAACCGAAAGATAGTCATTAATAAGTGGAAAATACTGCCAAAAATACTTATCTAAGCTCAAATTGTTTTATTTATAGAAAGCTGAGAATGTTTATAAATTTCATTTAGCTTTACTTTAATACATAATTAATTTCATTCTTAGTTATTTAAGTATAAATACAAAAATTGCCGCCTACTGGGGTATATGCCGACCTTAGGTGTACTTCACCCTATACAAATAAGTAAATAACTACATTTTTTAAAAATAATTAAAATGCATGATTTTTAAGCGATCAAAAATATTTTGTTATAGTGTCCAAGTTTGGGTTGGAGCCACTGTATAATTTCTTTCGTTTAGAACGAAAAAATACAGGTATAAGACTTGGTCTTGTGTCTATATAACTCCTCATGCACAGATATATAAAATTATAGATGCTTTTTATTAAGAATTTTCACCGTAATGTGTAAAAATTAGGTTTCTTATGTTTAAAAATTTTTTTCTAGTGGTGCTACAAATGGTACAAAATTAAATTAAAATTCTTTAGTGTAAATATGCTCGGCGAAGAGACTAAAAAGTATTTAAAAACCAGACCACTATGGTGTTTTGGAATCTATTTGCTTTATTTTGATGCTATATACATATGTATATGCATATGTACATAGGTACATATGTACATATATTTGGTATTACTTATTTTAAAACGTGTGCTTTGTTTACAATGTTGCATAAAAGCAACATAAATGAAAAAACCTTCAAATAATTTTTGGACAATCATTGCGAACTGAGCGAATTTGCTCTTCATTACGTTAGGAAATGTAAAAAGAAGTTTGAGTTTAAATATATGTACATACATATAAACATATGTATGTATAATTCTTCTTTATTTCTCATTTTTTATGCCGGCAGAAAATGTATTAACAGCATGGATGGATACACATTATTTTTGCTATAAAAACTACAAAACAGAGAAATTCAAACAAAGGCAGAAACTGAAATTAACAACGAAACACATTCAGTACGACGGCAATCAACCACTGTTAATGTAGTGTTTTGTCGTCAACTGTACCCACTATAAATATCAACAAAAAACGCAAATGTTCCCTGAAGTTTGCTCCGTAGTTGATATTGTTGGTATTTTAATGTTATACGGCTTTATTCCTTTTTCTCATCATATTTTCGGAGTGCCAAGAAAGAATTCTACCACACTATTTTCACCATATACGATAACATTTTTTATGTACATAACATAAGAAGAGAGAAATTACATGCTCATATATTAAGAGAGCGAGAAATTATGAGGGAGATTGAGAGAAGTATTTAAGAAACATACTGTATCTTAAAGATAAACACTGAAGCAAAGTAAATTGTATTTGGATATAAACACTTCTTCCGCCAAGAAAACAAAAAGGAAAGAAAAAACATTCAACATGTTGTTTTCTTCTTAATATAAATACCATAAGGGTACGTACGTACCGTACATATTTGCATTAAGTTAAAAAAAGTAAAATTTTGTTGTAGTTATGATTTTTTTACAATTACAATTTTACGTAACAGCTACTTACTAATGTATATTGTAGTTTATGGAGGAGATGGGAAGGGAAAGGAGTTCCTATTATATCGTTCTATATCATTACTGTTATAGGTATCATGTAAATATATGTATGTAGGTATATACACACAGTGGCTCACAGGTTATTTCGTGTGCATTGAAAATATAACTTTGAACGTTTGCAGCACCAAAACTAAGGATGATATCAAAAAGATTTAAACGCACAATTGTTTTAAAAATTATTATTTATTTAAATAAAATTATGTGTTCATGTTTTTAAATATTTGAAAAAGTAATTTTAAGAAAACTTAAAATATATGAACAATTCAAGTCACAGCTTATTTCGTGTATTGTCAGCAGACTTAGAAAAAACGTATATGGAACATGTTTTAGTATTTAGTGTGACCTTCTTTTTGCTTTCGAGGGGAGTCTTGCTCTACACTGTGACCAGTGCAGCTTATAAGTTATTCTGATTACTAATCTGATTCTTCGGTACTCCCAAGTCCAAAATTGTCCACAAATTTTCTATCACGTTTAGTGAAAGAATATTTAAGGAGCATTCATGAGGTTTGGTCAGATCCATATCAACCATTACTGCAAAATCTTTGATTTGTGTTTCGAGTCATAATTCTGATAATACCGAAAATGATGTCGTATATCCACAGCATTGGCACTTTGCAAGAAATTTTCTTTTATTCATGCTCATTACCTTCACGATTGTGGATTATATAACATAATTTTGAGTAAAAACTACTAAAATAAGGTAAAGAATTGTAAAAATTAAAAAATATCATTAGAGAGATACAATAACAATAACAAATGAAATTTATTTCTTATATCCTTATTGTTATTTCAAACAATCGTCCATAAAAATATAAAAACTCAGATCTAAGATGCAATTGTGGGGGAATCGAATCTGGTGGGCTTTATAGTCAAGGTATCAAGGCTTCGGGGCCAGTTTTCTTTTTTGGGCTGGAAAGTACCAGCATGGAGATATATACACCGTAGCTAACTTTTTTGTTCATTTTTTCCATGTATATATGTGTATCGTTCATGAAAAATCGGACCTAAGGTGCAATTATGGGAGAATCGAACCTGGTGGGTCTATAGCTAAGGTATCCAGGCTTCATGGCCAGTTTACCTTTTTGGGCTGTAAAGTACCAGATCGGAGATATATAGATCGTAGCTAACTTGTTTTTTAAAGGTTTGCAAAAATTTGCCGCCTCCTTCCCGCCGACTAACTAATTGAATTCAATGCAATTATAGCAAACAAAAAATAAACAATGAGAGTTAGGAAATATTTTTTTCAAATTTTCATAATTCTTTACCTTATTTTAGTTATTTTTATCCAAAATTATATTTTATAATCCACAATTATGGAAGTAATGTTACCATAGTAGTCTCTGTTAACTTAACAGAAAAATTTCATATTCGTATTTATCTTCACACATATTCTGTTAACTTACACAAGTTTTTGTTATGTTAAGAAAAACGTATTTTATTAACTTCACATACATAGGGTTGTTTTTATTATCTCATTTTTGTCGCAATACTGAAAAATTTGTTCTGATTAAGAGAAAGTCAATATAAAGTAGACATAACTTCCTTCCTTTAAAAATTCTTTTAAACATAAAATAATTGATTTTAGGGTGAGCTTCATCCCATTTAAGAAGGCGCGTTTCTTTTCATCAACAAAGTCTGTCCAAGTATTCAAGGAATGTTTGTACAAATCTATTACATTTACATCTGGTGTTTTTAGGTCGCACTTCATCCATCCATTTCTCAAGGCTTTAACAAATGTGCTAGATCATACAGATGAAACACTTTTTGTCCATTAATTTCAAAAATTACCTTTCCAAAGATATACCAAAATTAGATAAGCATTTTCTGTCTGTTGAGTTCTGATCAAACACTAGGGCTCACATTTTTAAACTAATGGTTTCTAAAATTCCATTGAAAAACGTATTCCTAGTTCAAAATATTAAATTTTCCTAATGACATTTATGAAAAACTAATTTACAAAGTACTTAAAGCAGTATTTTTTATTGACTTTTTCATCAAAAAATGCATACCTGTGGGTCAAAATGTTTAATTTTAATTTTTGTTTTAGAAAATTTATTTTAAAACCCTATTTTAAAAATAACCTGAAATTCTACTTGTTTAATATGTCATTAAAAACTACGTTTTGGAAGGCTTACTCAATTCGGAGCTGATCCATGTATGTTTATCCGTACAAAAACAAAACAAACATAGTTTACCATATACAAAGCAAGAAGGTCGTGCTCTATTTCTTCTTGTTTGCTACGAATATTTGCAATGTCATTCTTGCAAAAACTTTTACAATTTCAAAATAAGCAGTCATAATCATTCGTCTTAAAAAACCAAATGACATATATACATACATCTATATATACATATACTGATGTGTTGTCTCTTTTCTTTATTTGATAAGTGCAAAATCTTAATTCTCTTTTTGTTGTGTTTACTTTCCCTTTTATCGTTCACCCCCGCATCATTGAAACGTAAAGAAGAAATATTTTGAGTTTTGTATATATTGTATATTGTTTGATCATAAGCACTCAATTGCATGATAATTACCTGCTTCGTATATGTGTACATCCGAACTAAAACGAATAAATTTAAGAGAGAAAAACAAATAAACAAGAATTTCATTCAGTTATGTGATAAGTTTTGATGAAAGCAGACGAAAGTCATTTTACGTATTATAATTTTATATTTGTGTTTTTTACCTTTTTAATTATTTCTTCAACGCATACTGTAAAAATTTATTAAACATTTATTAAAATAAACACGCAAATTATGTAAAAGCAAAGTGGAAGTAGGTGCTTTAGTAGTTTTGGCCTGTATATTGTACAACATACTACATAATTCCCGCGACATCCAAAGTGCAACACGGGGGACTTTTTTCAATCAATGATCTCTGCATTTGATTCTATTTTTAGACAATAAAATAAAAGCAACCTACAGTTTTACGCCGGTTCTAACGAACAGCAGATGCATTAATTAGAGAAGTTTTTCATAGTGTAAGTTCTCATAACCAATCGCTAGCGATGTTGTGAGTGATACGGCTGTTGCAAACTGTCAGATGATTTGGCCTGGAATTGAACCTAGGATCTCTTGGTTGGTAGGTGGATGTCTTACCTACCATACCACAACGCTTCTGTATATTGTGTATATGTATGTACATATTGTCACCTTTCTACGTTAACATCATATAAGTAAAATTATACAATAATTTGCGGGAAATCAATGAAAACATAAATTTTTTCTTAATTGTAAATAACATCAGTGAAGTTTTTTCACGTAGTAGAACTGTCAGAACGTAGAAAGACGACGATATGCATGTACTAGCTTACAGTAATTTATAGTTAGCAATGAAACTGTATACATATAAATTCTTGTAATAAAAAACGAAATCTCAAATGTAAATGGAAATAATCAATTTTATTTATTTTTAGGATTCATCGGGACCTACATTGGACTTCTATATATCAGATTCATTGCAGGATATGCTAGACATTGACATACGAAGTGAAGTAGCAAACGTGGTTGGCAGTTTTAGTGAGTATGAGAAGTGTTTGGGGGATTTGCCTTCGTCACTCGAGCATGGTACGGAGTCTCTATCATTATTAAACAGCAGCAGTATTGTCAAAGAATGTGGAAACAACAATAATAATATTAGTTGGAATTCTACATCCGCTTTTGGTTTAGGATCATCTAATTCGTCGTCTTCGTGGTTTGGAGCAAATAATGATTTTTTAGCAGATGTTGGTGCTTGTGTCAATCCGATATCTGTAATGCCACTTATATCTTCATCTTTAATTCATATGTCACCTAAAACAAGTCTTAATGCTAATGTTCTGCGATCGAATTCTCCGCCACCACCGTCTCCTAATGTAAATGATACCAAATCGCATTTAACATTTTCTCCGGCCCATATTAAAATCAGCGGAAATTCTATACGAAACGAACAAATCACATCGCATATACCAAAGCAGATTGTACCCATATCATCATCAGTTACATCAGCTACAACAGCTCCAGCAACTTTAGCAACGAACTCCGTACTACAGCGAAAAAATGCTGCAGTTGAAGCCATTAGAAAGGATTTGGGAGCAGACTTAAGAAAAGTTATACCCATATCATCGTCCAGTGAACATATATTATTCAAAGCAACACCCGCAACTTCCAATAGCAGTCAGGCTGGCAGCAGTAATGCATTAAAAACGAATATTTCAACCTTTTCTGGTGGCAATAATAGCTCTGCACATCAAAGTAGCAGCAGCATCAACAGTAGTAATAGTAGTAGCAGCTCTAGTCAGAACAATAATAACAATAATGGGACTTTTAACGGTGGATCGACATCATCAAGTACTATTAAGTTGGGTCCTGGTATTGGAGGATTAACATTTGCCAACAATGTTACTTATAACAAATTAAAACAACAATCAAGTACTAAAACATCGACAGCGACAACAATTACTGCAAATGGAACAATAGTTTTAAAACGTGATCGCGAATCTAGTCCTATGCAAGGTTTAAGCTCTTTAAATAATTCAACCAACAATGGTCAACATATTACAAAAATTCTGTCCCGAAATTCAGTACATTCATCGTCCAGCTTTACACCTAAATCTATAGCATCTTCTGCTCATCACAACCCTCATGCTCAGCAACAATTACATAACATTTCAAATGGAGCCTCCATGATGAACAATATCAATCATAGCAGCGGTAATGGAAATGTTAATCAGGCTGTATCTGTATCAATTAACAATATAGTTAACTCTGGCTTGATGTCTGGTAGTGTCTTTAGTTCAAGCGGAGTATCGTCCAACAACACATCCTCTAATATTGTATGTGTTAAACCGTTACAGCAAAAAATAAAAGCTGCTCCGGTAGAATCTGAATTTCCGAAACCAGCCTATTCATATTCTTGCTTAATTGCAATGGCTTTAAAAAATTCACGACGCGGCTCGTTGCCAGTTTCCGAAATTTATAGTTTCATGTGCGAGCATTTTCCCTATTTCAAAACAGCACCAAGTGGCTGGAAAAATAGTGTTCGACACAATCTTTCACTTAACAAATGTTTTGAGAAAATCGAAAAACCACCTACAAATGGCAACCAACGAAAAGGATGTCTTTGGGCAATGAATCCAGAACGCATTGCTAAGATGGACGAAGAAGTGCAAAAATGGTCGCGTAAAGATCCAATGGCCATACGCAATGCAATGGTGTGTCCAGATAATCTTGAAGCGCTTGAACGTGGAGAAATGAAACACGGAAGTAGTGGAGATTCCGATACTGAAATGGATAGTCAGTCGGAAATTGAAGAAACTTCTGATATGGAAGAACAAGAACTTGACGAAACTCTAGTCGATAATATGCTTGTAGAAGAGGATGTTGATGATGAAATAAATAGTGCAGCCACCACACATCATGAAGATGGCAATGATGATAATGAAGTTTGTGAGGTTGTTGATAGAAACAATTTACATTCTACAGATTCATCATCACCTCTTACTATTGCTACAACTAAAACCAAATCAAGCACTCTTCCTGCCAGGTGTACCCCGACTCATATGCATCGTGATTTTGATATTGAGGTAATAATTATTTATTAAAAAGATACTTTACATTAATTCCCATAACATTTTATGAAGGAATATTAGAACTTCTTTCTGTCAATGAGCAGCACCCGATTATATTTTTAGATTCATTGAAAGAAATCTACAGTTTAACGCCGGTTTCGAACGGCAAATGTTTTAGAGAATTTCTAAATAGTATTAATACTCATAACCAGTTACTAGCTAATGTTATGAGGTGATACCGCTGTTAAAAAAACTTGTGTCTCTTTCAGATAATCTAGCCTGATATTGAACGGAGGACCTTCGGTTGTAGGTTTGTTTAATTGCAAAAGATAGAGTGCTACTAAGACATTCGTATATTTATGCATTTTTTGGCCAAAAGTGTAGTTGTAATACTAAACCTACTTGGCGATTGACGGCAAATATTTAGCCTCGTTTCTAGAGAGTTCGAATTAAAATTAATTACTTCTCTTCTAAAATGACACATTTTTTTATTTTAAGAAAGGGTTCTTGTTTGTTAACATTTATCAACCACTAAAAGGTGTTCAACAAAAGTACATTTTTAAAAGTTACGTTTTGGTGGTCTAAAAAAGTGTAAAAAGGAGATTTTTTGGTTTGTAGCCCGTTCTAAAACAACAAGTATTTATTACTGTATATCTTAGGAACTATAAAATATATGGTCTTCAAACTTTCCATATAGTATTTTATTATCAAGATACACATTATGTAAAAATTACCTCCTCAGGATGAGTGAAGAAGTTTGTAAAAATTTATAATCGTACATCTCAATAATATTTTTGCATATTGGCTTTCCACAAAGCATCCATTGTCTTGTTTCAGTTTCTTTAATTAATAATAATCTTTCAAGCTAAGTGGATGATTAATCCACCGTAGTTTCCTTCCCTTACTATTACACATTGGAAACCACAATTATATATTTCTTCGTCATGTCCTCTACCTAGGTTGTTTGTGTTGTTATGCGTGCGCTCTAACCTCTACACTACACCACTCTCACATCTCAATAAATAGTCTTAGTATTTTCTTTATTAAGACAGATGGGCAAAGATTAAATGGATGGAATTGGGTCTCTTAATAATAATAATATAGATAGATTCCCGTGCAACGATAGATGGAATAGGCTAGTTGAAAAATAAATGTACATAAAAAAACTTAAAAAGAAAATTTTACTTCAAAAAACTAAAAGAGTTTAAAAGATTATTGACGAACGAATGAACTAATAACAAATTAATTTAATATTTTATTATTATTTTATTAACGGATAAAAATACACCAGGCAAATGTTTCAAAATTTCTGATAACGGAAAGTATTGTTTTGTACAATGTATACATAGAATATTTTA
>JAKWBJ010000057.1:1710000-1807500 GCA_023159175.1 Wohlfahrtia magnifica
AGGACAACGTCTTAATCCTCGGTATACCTCGGTATTGGTAAAACATAAAGA
This sequence comes from Wohlfahrtia magnifica, assembly GCA_023159175.1. Taxonomy (NCBI): domain Eukaryota; kingdom Metazoa; phylum Arthropoda; class Insecta; order Diptera; family Sarcophagidae; genus Wohlfahrtia; species Wohlfahrtia magnifica. Next base: position 1,710,052 of record JAKWBJ010000057.1, read on the forward strand.
AGGGAGTGTTTTACTCTGGGAATGCATTTCTGGCCATGGAATTAGACCAATACATAGAATAAAAAGTAAAATGAATTGATTCGTCTACAAGGATATCCTGGAATACATAATGATACAGCATGCAGGAGAGTTATCAACAGGACAACAATTGAAATTCACAGATAAATGAGTGGAAGAGTGGTTTGTAAGCGAACAAATCAACGTTTTGAAACGTCTAGCGCAATCGCCAGATCCCAATTCTCAGAAAATCTATGAGATGTTGTAGATCTCAAAATAAGTTGCGATAATTGCAAAAATAAAGGCATTGTCTCTCCGTTATCGAATGAGGAAGCCGATCAGATGGTGATGGCCACAGATGCTGAGGGTCACCAAAAATTAACCTCCATCCCTCCAAGATTGCTTCGGCGGCCTTGCTCCTACATCTTGCCGGAGAGGACTGCGACCAAGAGCCTTGGGTCATAAATGACAAAGTTTGTGGACTCAATGCCGTGGAATACCGAATGGTGTATACCCACGGCAAAGTCTATAGTAGTCTGTAGTTCCTTTCAGACATACAGAGAGATACTGTAAAAATTTAAAGAAAATCGGTTCAGCCGTTTAGCTGTCTTTAATGCACATACAAACACACATTCATTTTTATATATAATATTTGGACCTGGAAGAGGTTAAAATTGGGGTAAAACGAGCCAAACTGGTCATTTACGTTGGCACACTTTATGGATGTTAATTAAAATTTTTTATCACACACTTAATATTGGACTTTTACTGCCAATTTAATGAAAGTATGCAAATAAAACTAAGAAATAATTTTGTTTATTCAATTTGTTTCTGAGTCAGTTTTGTTTTATATAAGCGGTGGACTGCTTAATAATTTATTTTTTGAAGTTTTTCGTTTTACTTTTCATTTAAATATGTAGTTAAGGTGTTTACATAGCTTGGTTAGAATTAATTTATATTTTTCTTTTTATCCATATACTCATATATACGTACATATGTGTTATAAATGTCTATGTACGTTTGTTTGTTTGCACGTCAATCACGCGTAAACGACTGAACCGATTTGGTTGAAATTTGGAGCACAGATTGGATCCATCTAACGAAATTGCAATATAGTATGCTTTTTTAAAATTAAACGTGGGAACGCAAAATCGCAGGAAAACGGGCACAATTTATGATTTTTCTTCTGAAAAAAACACGTCTTTTTCTCTTTTCTAAGTGTTTTGTTTGCGAATATTCATCGCCCACTAAAATGTGTTATACAAAAGTACATTTTCAAATTCTTTGGGAGACTAGTAAGGAGTAACACATAAGAGAATACATACATACAACATTAAGGAATTTTGCTTAACAAAGGTTTAACAAGCTTTGTTAATTTTTTTCCATATGGCCGTTTCTATTTATAATTTTTAAACGGTCAAGACATGAAAGCTCATTTTTAAGAAAAACGTTAAAATCACATCAAAGTCAAAGTTTTCCCATATTCAATTAAATTGTTTTTATAGATTTCACAGTGTTCCATCTAAAGAATTTTCATTGAAAGTATGAACATTAAGGTGGTTCTTCTTTTTCGATAAGCGTAATTCCCCCTAAAAATGTGTGTTATAGCTTAAAAATATGGTGTGAAAAATATTATTACGATGGGGCAAGATTAAAACGTGGCATATCGCATTTAAAATTTGCCTTGAAAACCTTAAACATTAAATTTCGATGTTTATGACAATTAAATTTTTTCACATACATATGTTCAAATGTATAGTGAGTACAAAAATAACTGAAAATTAATAATAAAAAAGACATAGAAATGTTATTTTTATTAGTTTGTATATTATTTTATTTCAAAAGAGAGATTAACTTGAGATGCGATGCGCTACGCCTTCCCTTTTTTCGACGACTATAACTTTTTGCATAACGTATTTTTACACAAGACCACATATTTTGGGTAGATAGTTACGGTCTCTAAAGGGGGTTTAGACGATAAGACTTTACGTACGTAAAATCACATAGAAAATATTATAAAATTCCTTCCGTATTTTAAAATTGAGAGTAAAAGTCTTACGACAGACTTTTTTACGTTTAAATGAAAGCGGCTGTTTCAAAAGAGACAAGTAGTGCGGGGGAACAAATTTGTTTTTTTCTTTGTTTATTTTATTTGTTTACATAAAACTACATCCCTGATCTAAAGAAGTGTGATGCTCTTTTAAAAAATGTTAAAAGATAAACACAGCCGTACGACTGTCAAATTTTCATCCATATTTTCTATCAGTGTCGTACGTTCTATTACATATTGAGATTACACGATACTATCCGCTCTCTTCTACACAAAAAATTGACATATCGTACGACTTGCATCACCTTCTAAACCCCCCTTAAGTGTCACCTTTTCGTACTAAATATTTATACAGTTTTATGTTTGAATGTATGAAACTTTAAAGAATAGTTTTTTTTTTTTTAACAATTATATTCCTTACAAATTTTATTTAAATTACTTCCCAATACCCAGAAACAATGATACATTTAGCAAACAAAAACAATTAAGTACTAAAAAGATTAATGATTTATAGCTCATTTTCTTCTAAACATTTTAAGATTTAATTTCAGTGCTTAACATTTAAAACTTTCATTTTGAAAAATTTTGTATGACTTTTTGAAAAAAAATTGCTCTAATTTTATGCGAAATTTTTTTTTCGTAGCTAAGTTGTAAATAACTCTGAAACTGTTGAAATTACCCAATAATTGTTGTTGTTTAGATGATTTATAGGAAATTTTGTTCCTAAACGTTTGTAATTAAAATCGGTCAAGTCGTTTTCAAGTTATGATGAAATATATTAACATAACTACCATATATTTTGTTTTTTGTAGGCCAGTGTAATATATTAGCGTTATTCATGAAATTATATTTCAAAGTATCTTTTTCTTAAATTTTGTTGAATAAACTAAGGTTGTAATAGCTATTTAATTATATGTAAAGAAAATAATGAAAATTTGTCTTTTTTAATTTACCTTAAGATCAGACATGACTGCAATAGCAGTTTTCTGGTGAGCTTCTGCAATTTTATGTTCGACCAAGTAAAAAATATATTCATCATAAAGAAGACGAATTAAATGAAAGCTACCAAAACTGGATGCAGAACGCAGGGTTAAGTCACGAATTATCATTGAACTATAAAAGCTCCATTTTAGAAGAAATTGTCTAGCGGCTTTTGCATATCCCGGTTTTCCAAAGTAATCCTGCAAAGCTGAGTCTACCACAACTTGTAACCAAGCTGCCCACTGCTCTAAAGAACTTTGTTGTTGCAAAGCAGTTTTAAAATCATTCTCTAGACGCTGTACTATGACTGGTTCGCATTGACAAACCCAAGCTGCTTGTTCCTGTTAATTTTAAATGTATAATTAAGTGATTATACTTATATATGTACATACATATGTTCTTATATAATACCTGAACGTTGTGAAAATCCACACGGTTTAAATCGTTAAGCATTTGAGTTATTTGTGCACTATTCTGGAGAACTGCTCTTGCTGCCTGAGCGAGATGATTAAGAGATGTATAGCGGCGTAGTGTTTGACAAAATGCTGAAACAGCCGACGATTTTATTTGTACCATTCGTTCTGGTACGCCAACCATTGATTCGCATAACCAAATTTCCATATTTTTTGCGAAATTTCGTATGGCTTGTGTCAAGGTATTCGGTATGGATCTTAGAACATCTGGAATAATAACGTCTACTATGTTTTGATAGAATTGATAATCAATCTGAAAGTACATATATTTCGTCAATACATTAGATAACTGGTATTCATTCATATATACATGCATGATAACAATACCTCACGCACAAATTTTTGTACTCCCGGGCAGTGGCAGAGCAAATATAATTTTGTTTTATTCAAATATTTTTCTTCATCAACGCACTCATCTAAACTGCTATTTTCGCGCCAAAAATCTCGCCACAGAAATTCAATTGTATTAAATTCCAAGTTAAGTATAGCGTCCAGAACATTTTCACAGTGCTCACGATACATGGAGCGAAATGTCTCAACATCGTTTTGTGTTAGTTCGCTATCAAAAGTGTTATCCAATTCAATTGTTGGAAATGTTGGTATCGCACCAGATCCATCGCCTAAAAACTATCACAAACACAGTACATATTTACTGATCTGAATATTTTTGTGAAATTCATAAGGACTTACTTGCCCACATGCTTCTTGTGTTTCCGATTTGAATACATGCGACTTTTTAGAATATCTATTAGTGTGAGATAGGTTACTTCCAGTTGGGATGGAGTTAATGGAATGTAATACAGTATTAGTAGCACTAACTGGACTTGGGCTGCAATGCGTAATCTGATTGTTTGGATGCTGAGCCAAATGAGTAGTATTTGTGGAATGTGTTTGAAATGTTGGTTTTTCGTCTAGCATTTGATTGAGCATCGACTCGGGTTTGATACGTATTCCGTAATAATGGTATTTTGAGTTGCCACGAGTTCCGAGGCGTCGAGTTCTTAATCCAGAAAAAACGGATCGTATAAGTTTTCCAAAACTTGCAGCATTTACAGGTTCTATTTTGCTTTCATTACAGTGTTGAATATAGTGGTTATATAAAGTGGAACGTGGCAAACTCACCCCCTCGGCAGTTTCATAGTTTCGTGAAAGCCATTTGATCTATAAAAATAAAAGTAATAACATTATATACATATGTATCTATGTACATATACTACAAAAATAGAAAATACATTTTTTCTTTTAAATGTAATTTGGAAATTTTGGGATTTTATTACATACATATGTATATTAAATCACTTTTACGAGAGAGTGAATGGAGGACTCTTTATAGCAAAGCTAAAAATGACTCTTAATGGCTGATATGATTATTTAGTGAAGAATGTGTTATTTTTTGAATAAACAATGATAGTACTTACTGTTGCTGAAGCTATTTTGTTTGTATTTCCTATGTTGCTGTGATCGTGTTCTGGTGAAGTATTTATTCCTCCAGAATTATTTTCTTCTGCAACACTGCCGCTTCCAATATTAACTGAGTTTACCGTTGTAGAGATTGGAGTCTGTGAAGTACCTTGTGTATCTTGTATAAATGCTACTTCCTGTGAAAAAAGACTCTTATTACTATTAATTTTTACTAAAGAATGGCATATTTTAAACTTGCCGTTAAACTATGAGGAGAGTCTCGGCTGTGCGATTGTGAGGAAGTATTTAATAGAAGGCTTTCTTCGACTGGTACAATATAAGGTAATGTATGCGTTGTATGACTGGATGTGTTCAAAGGTAAAGCTGAAGTATAGTTGGCTGTTGAGGCGCTCGTATAGTATGACTGACCATTGGGCTGATAATCTCCAATGGGGCAAAAGGGATAACCCCTAAATTTATAAAGTCGCTTGTTACTAGTTGTTGTTGTTTTTTTTTTATATAGAATACATTGATTCAAAATATTTCAAAATGTGTTAATAATGATAACAAAATGCATGTATTCATACTACACCACCTTACATAAATTAAGGTAGGTAGGGTTACATTAGATTTGTGTTGATATTTCTAACGCAAAAAAATAATAGTTCAACACTTACTTTAATTTGTACTGATCGACTTTGAATCCCCTTATGCATAAAAAGTCGATATCAACATTCTGTTCAAGGTACAGGAATAATTTTAAAGCTAATTTGATAAATTTTTTACAAGTAACCTTTTTCGGAAACGAACGAACATATATATATATATATATATATATATATATATATATATATATATATATATATATATATATATATACGTTCGTTCGTTATATATAGATATATATATATAGATATATAAATATATATATATATATATATATATATATATATATATATCTTTTACAAGAGTTTTTATATTATTTTTTACAATAGATTTTATATATAATATTTGTATTTAAAAATTCTCACATCAACCAGTTATTTTCTCTATTTTTATTTTAAAGTCATAGAAAGTTTTTGTTATCATTAAGTGGATTACCCCCATTCTATTGCCTAAATTCAGCCATTTATTCGCGACAATGCTTATTCTCTACTAATCGTAAAGACACTACTGGTACTTTATATTTCCTATTTGGAGCTAGATCAGGAATAGTAGGTACTTCTTTAAGCATTTTAATAATTTAAAACTAAGACTAAGACACTCTGAAGCATGTCACAGCTCATACAATAGTGTATATACATATGTATATGTATATATGTATATATGTATATATCGATAGCTTTTACTCGGTGTGCTTTGTGAAATACCTGTTTAACCAATCTTTCCCACTTTTTGGCTGATGTGGATATATAACAAAGCTTTTACTGTTACCATTCTCCACATATGCAACAGTGCATATTTTAAATGGGAAGTTCCACGCCCACTTACCTAATCTCTCCCATTTATTGACTGATGATGTATAATGTTTGAAGCAACTTTAAAAGCTTTTACTACTACTGTTATCAACATGTACAAGAATTAATATTTACTATATATGATAAATGCCACGCCCAGTTATCAATTTTTTGACTGCCTACAAAGTCATTCAGACCAAACTCAGAAACTTCCAATTTTACCTCTTCCAAAATATAAAAAAAACAATATTTACTTTCAATAGGAGGTACCATGCCCACTTATCCGATTCCGCCCACTTTTTGACTGATAATTTGTATTGATCACGGTGTTATATCGACCGAATTTAGAAACTCTTAAGTAATTATTTTGCATGGATGTGGCACCGCCCACTTAGAACTTGTACAAGAATTAATATTTACTATATAAATTTTTTGTTATCAACATGTACAAGAATTAATATTTACTATATATGATAAATGACACGCCTAGCTATCAATTTTTTGACTGTGGCATCGCCCACTTAGAACTTTTTAAATATATATAACTTATGGTTCCTTCCAGTCTCATTTATTTGTTATCAATGTCAGTTATTGATAATATAATATGTACATACAGTGTTGGAAAAAATAATAGGAACGCAGATCTTAATATTATTTTTTGTGTTTTATGTTTAACAGAAATGAATAATATGATTAATGTGCACTGTAAAATGATAGAGTATCTAGCGATTTTTTGTTGTCAGTTCTTCTTTTGATGTTTGACCTCACAAATTAAACTAGATTTACAAAAGAGTATAAGAAAGTAAGCAAAAGGCTGGAAAAAATAATAAGGACATAGAACAATTTTTTTTTTAAACGAAAATGCCTAACCTTGAATTTTAAATTTGTACTATAAACGAAAAGAAATGATGAAATATAACGGTAAAAAACGAATTCTTATAATTCGATTTTACTTTTGAAATCAAATTATTTGAATTATTGTTTACAAATGGCTCGAGGTGTTCATACTACTCAAGCTCAGAAAAATTTTATTCCGAGCTTAAAAAAACTGAAAATCTATTCGTGAAATTGCAGAAATATTAAAGAGTTTCAATGCACTTCACTCTAAAAAAAGACATGAAACTTGAGGAAGAAAGAGAAAAACCTTAGTACGTTTTGACCATCTTATAGTAAGAACTTAAAAAAAAATCCTTTTAAGTCATCGAGTGAAATCAAAAACGATTTATGTGCATCAGTTACAAGTCGTACAATAAGGAATAGACTTATAATAGCTGGATTAAGCTGGTCGAAGTCCAAGAAAAGTACCTATATTAAGTACGCAAAATATAAAAAGACGGTTATTATTCGCCAATCAACACCTTCGTCGGGAAAATTGGAAAAATGTACTGTGGTCGGATGAAACCAAAATTAATTTGTTTGGGTCTGATCGTAAAATGTTCTTACGAAGACCAAAAAATAAAGAATTTGACTCCAGGTACACAAATAAGACCGTCAAACATGGTGGAGGCTTGTTGTAATTCGTAGAATAGAATAAACTTTATTTTTAATTTTGTTAGACTAATTGATATACGTTTTGTTTATACATACATATATATGTATGTATATGTAAAAGAATGTAAGTTTGTTTGAAGTCTGTATACATCTAAAACGCAAAACTAATTATCTTAAAATTTCAACAGTGTCTTTATGGAAATAACTACAGGCTATCTTAAATGTTTTGATTTGGACCGGAAGCGGATAAAATAGGAAAAAAAGGATATAAATTATGATCAAGAAATAATAAGATAGGGGAGGGGTAGCGATGCACGTCGGTTTTTAATAAGTAATAAAATAAAATTTATAATAATAACTATAGCTTAATAGAAAGGTAATGTAAACACTGTTATAATAAAATTAATAATTAATTACGTATTAAGAAAATTGTATTCTAGAGTCACGACTTGTAATTATATTATTTAATACTTACATTTGTGATTGACTTGAACTGCTATGGTACAATTCAGTATCAACATATTGCACTTGATAATTTTGACTCGCATCTTGATTAGATACTAAAAAAAGTGAAATTAATAACGACTTGAGATAAAATTATGTGATGGGAAAACAATTTTAATAATTTTTTTTTAAATATTATATTATATTATTACTAAGAAAGAATGTATGTATTATTATGTGTGTTGAGGTGATTTTACAGTGTTTAGTAGTGAAACATAGTAAGTATGTATGTATGCATGTATTTAGGTTTCATAAAATTAAAAATTATTAGCATGATATACGAGTAATTATTTTATGTTATTCCATTCATTCTTTCAAAATAAAGTTTATTATAATCAGAAAGACTTTCTTTCCCGAGATATGAATATGCACATATTTATAAGAGGCGTGGAAAAGTTTACATCCATATAAAGTTTAGCTTGTTCTAGAATTGAAGTCTAATGATCATTGGTTGCATCGTACGTTTCATTATTGGTCTGAAGAACAATTGCAAAATCATACATTTTTTTTTTTACCGGAAACGCAAATTTTCGCCTAAATGGATACGTAATCAAGCAAATGTTATCTAATATGCTAACAACAACTTATGGCATTAATGAAACAACACTAGAAGTTCTTGAAAAAGTGCCCAAGAATTGGACTTTGTAATAGCTGCTAATAATAATCATTTCGAAAAACACAAGTTCTATTGGGCTTCCACTCTTTTGTTCCCAGCAGTACAAAAGTTATTACAAATGAAACACATCCGATTGTATGCTCTTGTGTCAATAGGAAAAATTGAAATAAAATTTTTAAGCACATACAACTAACATCCGATTTGGATGAGTCTCATTCCTAATACATTGTAAAATTAAATGTGCATTAAAAATAAAAAAGTCATCGCTCTAGCATCCGATTTGAATGGGTTTGTAATGCATAACATTGCTATTGCAGTTTCGATTATAATTTTTGTGTTTTTTACTGCTATTTTTCCAATTGTTCTTTTTAATTTTTCCGAATTAAAATGGAAAAATTTCTTTTTAATAGTATAAGTGGATTAACCGTGTGTGTGCTGTATGGATCAGTCTATATGGAAGCGATTATGGCCTATAAACTGAATTTTTATTATTGAATTTGCGATAAATAAATAAAATAAAAAAAAAATAAAAATATTTTGCAATTAAAACCCTTCCAACATTCACTTACAATGTCAGTAGCATTAGACACAACCAACCTTCACTTACAATATTTGTTACATCGGAACTATCTGACGGCCTAGACCAACGCTGTGTAAATGTAAATAGAAATTGTATACAGACATTGGATGCGACCTACTTACATTGTATGTGGTCTCGGTAAAATTTTGCGGGAGTGTTCTTTTAATTTTGTAATTTAATTTATTTTTATTTATTTTATATTCTGTAGCATACAACAAGACCTAGAGTTTTATGGTCATAATAGTGAATCAGATATTCGCTAACAAAAGTAGTACTCGTACTTATAAACGCTTAGGTCAGACTGTAGGAATTCAATATCACCTTTAATTTAAACCAGTGTTGCCAAAAGTAGGGGAAATCTTTATATATAGGTTTTTTGATATTAAAATGGAAGCGCATTTTAAATGGCTGAATAAGAAATTCGAGACAATGAGGCTGTATATTATTTTTTGACTCTGACTCTACTTTCAAATTAAACTGAAAAGACTCACTTTAGACCCAACTAACATTTTTTGACATTTTCAATCAAATTCGCAACAGCTTATAATCATTTTCGACCTCTTGTCTATTTGTATTTGCGATTGCTATACAATTTGTTATTGTATTTGAAATCAAACTCTTTTTAACCATTAGAGTGACACATTTTCGAGTCCTTTATTAATCGTGTAAGTGATTATTCAGACTCAGCAAGGTAATTCGTAGAAAAACAAACTCCAACTGCTAGCTGGGTATTTGATATTACGTTGGCGTGTGGGTGCGCGTACATTTTCAATATTTTGAACTAGTGATAGCATTTTATATTGTAATTAATTTTGATTTACTTCTTTAAATCTTAAAATCTTTCAAATTTAATTCGATTAATTTTTTTTTAATTTTTATCTTTGTTGTTGTATAAGAAGTCTTTTAATAGGTATTAAATTAAATTTAATTAACATTATTATTTAAATTATAATACATTATTTGCTGGTAATTTTTTTTAACATTGTAAAGAAAATGTCAAATTTAATTTCGCTAATTTTCGAACTTTTGGAAAAAAATGTTATCACTATTTCGAAAAATGTATTTGTTTGAACTTTTGTATATGTATGTGTGTACATATATGTATTTACATATATATATTTAATTGATTGTCACAAATTATTTGTTTAATTTTTATATTTTTATATCTTTGTTATTATTATTCAATAAAACATTAAAATCTGTAGTCTCCCACTGGTGAACGTTAAATATATTATATGGAGTTTTCGGTTCGGAGAGCCGGATCTAACAATTATTTAATTGCAAACAGGAGATGATTGAATCCAAGTTTAGGAAGTTTAAAATAAAAATTAAAAAATATTTATTTTCGAACTATTTCATATGAGAAAAGAGAATAATTTAAAAGTGTAAATGTTAAAGTGTGTATCGTATTCAAAAAAATTGGAATTGTAGAGATAAGTTTATGGATCGACATTTTGTTTAAGACTGATATAATAGTCTGATGTGAAGAACAAACTAAAAATTGAAAAAATGAGAATAAAAAATAATAAAAATTACATACCACCACAGTATGATAAATTGTTATGACGTCGATACATCGTCGATGCTGTTGCAGTAGCCGTTGCTGTTGCCGATAGGGTTTGAGAAATTGGTGATATTAGTATGGAAGAAGATAATGTTGTAGCTCGATTGTTTGTGGGGACAGAGGTAGCTTCAAGTCCAGGTTCAGGGAGAGTAGATAATGGTGATGGTCTAAGTGTTGTTGGAGTTGAAAGTGACAATTGAATCGACGTAGATGCAGGTGTTGTTACATCCGAACAATTCGATGACACGGCAGTAACCAAGGTCGGATGGTGACAGTACAAATGGTGTGCTATCGAATGTTGTTGTTTATTTTGTAATTGTAGCTTAGATTCCTGATTGTGCTGTTGTTGCTGTTGCTGCTGTTGTTGGGATGAGGATGCTAAAACGGTCAGAACTGGAGAGGATGAAAATTGCAGTTGTTGATGTTTTTGATGTTGCTGAGGATGATGAGTATGATAACTTAACGACTGGCGATTATGGAGATGTTGTTGATAGTGATGATGATGATGGTGGTGATGGTGATGATGATGATGATGTGGTTTAATTGTCTGATGACGTTGATATGCAAGCTGAGGATACTGTTGCTGTTGACTGAGATGGCCACTTATTAAATGAACGTTGCAACAACACTTGTCAAAAATGTTACGATTGAAATTAGTTGAGGAATTCAAATGCTGCAAATGATGATGTAAATGCTGCTGTTGATCTAAAGTGAGTCGAGAATGCATTCGTTCGACTTTCAAATATATTTTTGTATTCTGAAATCTTCATTCAATTTTTACTCGTACCACAACAAGCTATACAATAATATACACATAAGTTCTCAGTGGAAACAGAAGTTTAATTTTGAAAATAATAGACGAGAATTCGATATTAAAACCGACCGAACGATTGGACGAAAAACTATTCAAAAGAGAACTAAAAATTAAAACATCTAATCGAGCAATCGATTAAAATTGACGACGTTTCTATGCACATATCTATTTGTCGCCCATCAACGGCGCACAATTATAAATATTGCCGAATGTATTGCTACTATAATGTTGTGTCCCTCTGCTACTGTTACTGTTGATTTTAGCACACGAAAGCAAAACTTAAGTTGCTCTAAGCAACACAATACGAAAAGTGAAAGTGAACCAGTCCGGAAGAACTAAGTATGTTGATGTGCGGATGTCGGTTGATTATGGCTGGCCTCTGATTATTATGTGTGTATTGATTGACGACAAAACTCTCCAAAAGAAATACTTTGAGGAATTGCTGTGATACGAAGTGATAAAAAAACTCTCACTATTGGTAGCTAAGCAACTATAACGCGTAAATTATTTGACGCACGTCTGCAGCGAATGGTCGAATTACAACTGAAAATAAAATTTAACTTTATCCCGGTAAAATGCCTCAACTTATAGACAACGAAACACAAACTTTGACAAGGATGATATTGGTGTAATGATGATAATGATGATGTTAATAATTCTGATTTTGATGAGCCAAAAAAGGGGATGATTGCTATTACGAGCAATACTTCTTTCTGCCAGTGTGTATATGTGTACGTTATTTCGGATGATTTTCTGTTCTTGTGTTTTTGGGATTCTCAAATACGCACATACATATATACATAAATGTATATTGTTTCTTATATTCGTATACACACACACACACACACACATACACACACATCATTGTGACAATCATCACCACCCACTATATCCATCCACATGTTTTCACCAATATTTTATATTAATACTCTCATTTCACCCGTAGAATGATCATAAATTTCAAGTTTCGGCGGAACTTTAAATAATTTTTTGTTTTTGCACACTTACAATTATACCTACAGATAAAGAATTTCATGTGTTTCTGTGTAGGTTGCTGGGTAACGCATGAAAATTTGTGTATTTGAATAATAGTAATTATTAACATACATCATCATTATTATTAAGCATCACATTCACATATAGATGCATGTAACCACCCATCCCATTTATTGTTGTTTATCATTACCACAATAACAAAAAACAGAGAATAATGGTGTTTAGTCGCTTTTATTTTTGTTTTTTTTCTTATTATTCTACTCTTCAAACACCGTTGAACATACCATCAAAGGACAATAGTCGGGAGTTAAGCAACCAATCACCAAGGAAGTTGAGCTCACAAGCACCTCCCCCACGAAAACTGTAGTGGATAAAACTACGGGTGGCAAGGATTTGTCGATACTGCGTTTAAAGAAACCATTTTCATTCTCTTTTTCACTCGGTTTCGTTGCGACAAGTGATTCATGCAGTAGTAATTCATCCCTGTTACTGAATGAAGTATTGAAGAATAGAAGAGCAGGATATATTGACAAATATATATGTATGAAGAATAAACCTATATGTATATACACCTGTGTTTGTATATAAAAATATGCATGCATATTGTATGTAAATCTATATAAAATTTATATATACATATATACATATAGATATATAAAATATATATATATATATATATATATATTATATTTCAATGAGATTTGATATACATATTGTTAGTCCATAGATATCTATATATATATATATATATATATATATATATATATATATATATATATATATATATATTTACCTATAATTAAAAAATGAATAATCTAAAAATTCGTTAAATTTTAACTAATTTTTGGATCCGTAAGTCGTTGTAGACTTAATATATCGTAAATACCGAATTTCTTTAATTATAATTTTGTTTTCTTCAGTAACTTCAGACTACCTCGAACAAAAATAACTATTTTATTGTCATTTATTAATGTACTAGCTAAGACCAGGCGTGCTTCGCTACCCCTATTTAAATTATTATTTTATCTATTACACGGTGCAACAAAAAAATACCTGGCAAGTGATATTACTTTTCTGACAGGCACTGTCGAACGAAACAAGGATCTGTTTTTGAAATTTTCGAAATTCCTTCAAAATCTCGAGTTACGGGTAAGAAATTGGTTATTCGGACCTTAATGCTCTTATAAACATTGAAATCGGGTAATATTCAAATAAGTTATTAGCTTATAAGTGCATTGTTCTACTCGACAACGCCTATCAGAAAAGTAGTATCATTTCCCAGGTATTTCAACTCTTAGCACGAAGAATTCGTACGGAAAATAATAAAAGCATCAGTGAACTTTGGTTTCTGCAGACAACAATGTACAGTGTACAGTTATTAGCTTATAAGTGCATTGTTCTACTCGACAACGCCTATCAGAAAAGTAGTATCATTTCCCAGGTATTTCAACTCTTAGCACGAAGAATTCGTACGGAAAATAATAAAAGCATCAATGAACTTTGGTTTCTGCAGACAACAATGTACAGTGGTAGTCAAAACATTTGCAACCGGTCTTCTAAAACATATTTTTCCTTTTGATCCTCATAGACTCTTCAGACCACAGCATTGGTTTATATTATTGTAGAGTCCAATTCTCATGTGCTCGAACAAAGTTAAGACGAATTTATCTGTTTTTTCGAATATATAGGGTTTTTTTGTATCATTATAGCTTTTGAAACCATATTTCTTGGCTCTTCTATTAATGGTTGATATACCAACACTAATGGGAGTTTCAGTTTTTTCTTCTCCAGGTATTACTTTATGATATTTCACAAAAAAGTTTTTAATTTTTCTATCTTCGTGTGCTGTTGTTACATGAGGTCTTACTCCTTTATGCACCATATGGATGTTGCCATTATTGATTTTGGAATAGAATACTTTATTGACATTTCTTTGTGTGAAATTTTGCTAAGATAATCATGTAAAATTCTGATTTTTGATTCAGAATTGAATTTGCTGACGGCCATTTTTCCAAAACATTATTCCACGATTATCACTTTAGTTTGAAAAGCATTCAACTAATGTGGAATTTTGTAATAAATTACAACTCACATTATGATAAGGAAATGTATTAAAGGTATTCCCAAAGGTTGTTCATATAGAGTAAGAGAGTTAATGTTTTAGTTAGACTTTCTTGCTCAAATATGATCAATATGGTTTCCGTAAGGATTGTGGTACTGATGAGGATGTTATCAATGTCATAAACTAAATTTGTGAATGTCTGGACAAGGGCTACGCTGGTGTTGGAGGTTTATTCTACGATTTTACCAAGGCATTTGATCTAGTAGAACACTCAATTTTAATGGAAAAATTATCTTTTTATGGTCTTACTGGGCGTGAGCTTGCATACTTTACGAGCTGTCTTACCAATAGAAAACAATTTGTTGAAATTAATTCGAAATGTAGTTCTATGGAATATTTAAAGTTTGGGGTGCCTCAGTGCTGTATTTTAGGTCCATTGCTATTTAAAATCTATATTAATGACATGCAGAACATCGGATTACAAGGGAAAATCTTTATGTATGCAGATGACATGTATTTTTTATCCATATAAACAAGGAAAAGTACTGCAATCATCCATTACCCATGATACAGGATTAATTGCAAAGTTAGCAAGAATTAATAAGCTTGTTTTAAACTCAACTAAAACAAAGTTCATAAGGTTTGGACCACGTCAGTGTCAAAGTGGTGATTGTATGGTGTTAATTGATGGGAAGCAGATAACAGAAACGTAAACGTAAACGTTGTAAAATACTTCGGGGTACACCTACAAAGTAGTCTTGGTTGGCAGTCCCATATACAGTACATGAAATCTAAAATATCTCCAGTTGTTGGCATTTTATACAAACTTCGAGATAAGCTTAATGAAAGTTCAAAACTGATGATATTTCATTTAATTCCTTGATATAGAGCAATATTAAGTATCTGTCTCTTGTTTATGGACATACAAGGAAAGCCGATTTAAAATCCTTGCAGATTCTACAAAACAAGGCTTTAAAAAATGTTTATAAACTGTCGAATACATATTCCACGTTGCTTTTATATAAGGATGTTGCGCGTACTGGTTTGCCTATTTATGGATTGCACAAAATTCAACTTTTTACTTATGTATATAAGGTTATGCACAACATTGGATACCACACGATTAGATTGCAGATGAACCAACAAACCACTAGGCTAAATTCCAATCTACAGACAGTCAGGTGCCGTTTGGAAACTACTAAACAACGAATTGAATACAATGGTTGTTTGCAATATAATAATTTGCCAATTAATATTAAAATTTCAAACTCAGTTTCCATATTCAAAAGAAGATTGAAACAATATTTGTTACAAAACGTTGATATGCTTCTACTGTAGAACACTCCTAAAATATGCATGTATTTAAATCTTATAATAGTTTTATTATAATATCCATATGTACAATATGTGTATATGTAGTTATTTTTTATTTATTTTCTTTCCTTTATTTATTTTTATTATTTTCTAATATTTAACTAAATATATATTCATTATTACTTGTTGCCGGATAGCCTCAATAATGCCTTAATGGCGCTGAGGCCTAAAATGTATGATTGTAATTGTAAATGAATTTGAAATAAAACGAAAAAAAAAAAAATAAAAACAATAAAATATTATTTTGTTGTTGTTGTCTTTAATCAGAATTTGGTTTCTTCCTGCTATTACAAAAAAACAATGAACAATGTTATAAATATAGCAAAAATCAAGGATTAAAAACCAAAGAAATGGGTAACTGAAGAGCTAGAATACTGCTTTAGTTGCAAATGTTTTGGCCACCACTGTATGCAATTTGTATGTTTCTGTTGACTTATTGAACATATTCAAATTACAATACAATATTTACGTTCAATAACCCAATTCAAAGAAATACAATTTAATGATATAATTACAATATGGATAAAAGTATAATGTGTTCTAATACATAAGCCTGTAGTTCTTTCCAGAAGAACACAATTTGAAGATAATTGGCTTTACATTTTAGAGGTATACAGACTTCTTCTGCACTTTGGCTAATGTGAATAGATAACGAAGGGAGGTGCCACGCCTACTTATTTAATCTCGCCGAGTTGTTGACTGATGATGAGTAATAATCACGAAATTGTTTAAACCAATTATAGAAACTTCTATTGTACTATTACTGTTCTTAATATGTACAAAAGTTAGTATTTACTATGTAGGGAAGCTTGACTCTCTCTCTCTCTCAGAGATTGTCTTGTAGTGCCAAGTTAGAATAAATTCGTTAAATATTTAGTCCGAAAGAACCATATATGTATAAAATACAAAGACAAACATTTTATTTTAAATCTCTACTCTTAATACGATTTTATTATCGTATCGAATGTAATGAAAATCCTTATGCAACTGCGTTTCCAGTTACGTGTTTTGAGCAAAACAAGTTGTTTTGCTACTTGTTTTGCCATACATTTTTCATGTTCGAAAAACTCAAGCAAAAACTAGTTTTGCTCCAAAACATGTCGAAAATTGTTTTTGCAACACTGCACTACATCTATAATCCGAAATACGACTCTAAGGCATCCAATTATGGCGAGTGACAAAAATTGAAAAAATTACGTATTTGCTTGTTATTTTTTAAATAATAAATGAATATATTAAAATACAAACACAAAAAGTAATTGTTTACCATTTCAATTTTATTAAATCAATTTATTTCTGCAAGAAGTAGTAATAAATATTTTTTTGCACGATTTCTTTCAATTTTTTGTTTACATAATTGCCTTTCCCATTTACACAAAATTGTTGCGTTTGATATATTATCGCATACATACTTTTAACATCATATTATTGTTATATACAATATACTAAAATATCCAAAATTCAATTGTATTTTCCATAGAAAAAAAAAACAATTACACAATCTTTATCTTTTCTGATTAAACTCAAATTTGGTGTTGCTTGTTTGCTTACAACATAAATGTCAAATTAATTTCGAAAATTCGAAAACAGAAACACTTAAAACGTAATGGAAACACATTAAGCATGATTTACGCAAACAAGTTGTTTTGCTCGTAGTGGAAACGTATTATAAAAAACAAATAACTAAAAAAATAAGTAAAAAATGGCTTATGAAGTAATGAGTAGTGTAGCAAGACAAAATGCGATCAGAATATTGAAGTCTTCTTTATGGTTGCCAAATAACTTAAACACTTAGAGAATTATGCAAGAATAATATATAATTTTTAAACGAAATATGTATCAAATTTTTTTTTTGTAAATGCATATCCAACTTTATATTTCTCTACATTAAATTCAACAGCAACATTAAATTCGATGTTTAAAAGATTTAATATAAAACTTATCTAGTTAACATATATTGTTACGTTTTGACCTTTTTAAAACGTTTGTGTTCGTTTATATTGCGTTAAAATAAAATAAAAACTCTGTTTTATTTATTTTAGTTGTTTTACAATCTGTCTCTTTTTTAATGCTTCCACTGTACTTTAATACACTATGTCTTAAAACACCAAATTCGCTTTTAAAACACTTTTTATTTGCGCCTTAAACAGACTTTACTCTCTGACAGCCAATTGATAACTAACTAATTCACCAGCCGCAGTACGCCGCCTTTTATAGCATTTCATCTTAGTTTAAAATGTTCTAGTACGGACACGAATCTTCGATTTTTCGTCGTTAATTCAAAATGGTCTAAAATAACACAATAAGTAACCGATCCATCCACTTGGCAGCATTCTTTATTGGTGCAGGTAATTTTAGAAGTTTTTAACCCTTGACACAAGCCAATACATTTTTTAGCTAAAAGCTCATAGTAAGCTCTGACGTGGTGAATTTTGTCTTTAGCATTTTCATTTTCGTTAATAAATAATTTGTTTATTGTCGCACTACAAGGTTGAAGTTGTGCTTCAGCTTCTACTACAGCGTCTACTACAACTACGTATTCTGTTCACACTACTTGAAATACCCGTTTTTAACTTTTGACAGTTTGTAGTGCTACTCATTACGTTGTACTACAGCTACAATTCTGTTTCCTGCTTTATGTGTTTTTAAAAACTACTACTTAAAAATATGATAAATAAAATGAAAAAATGAAAATTTTAGATGTTGAGGATAAAATAAGCTTTAAGTCATGAAAATCGGTTGGTAACTGCTGATTTTAATCAAAATTAAATGCAGGTACCTAACTTTGACCAAAATTAGCGAAAAAATATTTTCTTACGAAATTACTACTTCATCAGCCTTTTTTATGACTTTTAGAAAAAAAAATTGCTCTAATCTTGTACGAAAAAATATTTTTTTCAAAGCTAAGCAGTGAATAATTCCGAAAAAGTTGAAAATACAAAAAAAAAAAAATTGCTCTCAGGTAATTTATAGGAAATTTTGTTCCTAAATGTTTGTTGGTAATCGCATTAAAATAACTACCATATTTTTGGCGAAAAATTTGCTACGACCATAAAAAAAATTGAGCCCGATGAAAAGAAAAAAAATAACTTGAAAACGGATTTGAACTCAGCGTATCAAAATCAGCCTTTTTTTCTGTAGACGAGTGTAATCAGTACAAAAACAATGAACTATGATATCCATATTTGAAAAAAGTCTAATTTTTTACTTTTTCAAGAATTTCTATATAGTGTTATCTAATTAATGGACTTAAGAATTACATAGATACGTTAGATATAATAGGTTCGTTCAGTAACTAAAAATTGTTACGAATTTGTAACAATTGTTACTGGAAAAGCGTTCATTAATTCAAAAAATTTCCAACGGGAGAGCGTCAGAAGAGAACAATAAATTGAGACAAAAAACTTCGTGCGGATTCTTGCTGGTAAAATTTTTACTTGTAAGAATTATTCAAACTGCTGTTTTGTGTTTATGTTTTCTAAAAAAAATGCAAATTGAAAAAATTTTTAGCATTTGTGAGAGAAATTTTGCAAAAAAAAATTTTTACTCTCTCGTAGCAAGTTTCTGCAAGTAAAGTTATTGAACACACCAAATATTTTTGCTTCGAATTCTTATAATTCTTTTAAATAAATTATTGTTATTTGGCTGTTAAAAACGAATGTAAACATTAACGATTATGCTAAAGTTAAATAAACATCATTTATGTATGTACATATTAAATTTGTAATATTTTCTTAACTTTTATATACTTATACAGTGAGAGTCAAATGAAAGCAAGCATAATAGGTCTATTCCTCCTCTTTTTAGATCCGCAAAGAATTTTAAAATCAGTTAACATTTAGCTAAGTTATTAACTTAAAAGTCCTTGAATATACGAAAGACCGGTTTTTTACACGTAACTCATGATTTTGGAGGTATTTTCAAAATTTCAAAAACAGTTTCTTGTTCTACTCGACAGCACCTATCGAAAAATAGTATCACTCCTTAGATATTTCTACTCTATTCTTTCTTGTCCTATAAGTCTTAGCCTTGTATACTTTCATTTGAAGTGTAAAAAATAGAGATATTTTATTGTTGTAGAACCTTAGTTGTTGTAAGAATTTTGTTGTAATTTTTTATCGATTTTGTAGAGCCGTAATACAGTCTTAAAAAATATAATATATTTATATTCAAGACTGAAATATGAACTACATTTTTGAGAATGAGGGTGTTTACTTATATTTGGCGCTAACAGTACCTATCTTTTTGGCAAACTAATAATTTTAAATGCAAAAACTTGTCTACTAAAGCGGCGTTAATGTGGTATTTTTTGGCTAGTGCAAGAGTGAGCCAATGCAATTGAATTAAAGAGGTCGATATATTCTGAATAAGAGAACCGAATAAAGTAATACTTATTAGTCTTTTAAGAGAATACAAAATATTGAAGCAAAAAAATTCAAAAATCTGCTTTTAGTAAAGCATGCAGAAAAATAGGACATTATTTACACAAATTTTACTTACATTGGCTCACTTTTGCACCACAGTGTCACTTTTGCACCACAGTATGTACATATGTAATTACTCCAGGAATTTTTTATGTAGTGTTGATACATTCGATCCCTTAGGCGGATATGTCTCGTTAGCTAACAAAACCGCTTCGACGTCCAGTGTCTTCCTGCGAGAGCTTTCATCGTATAGCCCTGGCAGCCAATACTACGGTATATTTTTATTATAATGTATTAATTAATTTTTTCTAATTTTTTTTTTTAAACATAAAATATGGTAAAACATGGAACTGCAGAGAAAAGATCTGGTTTTTAAACGAATATTCTGAGTTTAAAACTGCTTTATCTGCAGAAATTAAATATTTAAAACTATTTTTATACTATAAATTTCGCATTATGATGGTGGCGAGGTAAAAGCTCAACAGAAGCATAAATAAATTATAATCGTTATTATGTTCCTATGGAATTATTGATGTCTTAACTGGGTCGAACAGTACATGCGCAATAACTTCTTGTAAGAAAAAAATTAATTATTATTGCGTATCTTATCCGTTTATAAGAAAATAATTCAACAGTATAAAGTAAACAGAAAATAAATCGATCTACAAAATAAAATTGATAAATCTGAATCTAAAAGATGACAATCAAAACTTATAATATAAAATTTTATTTGTTTATTCATATGAAAAAAAAGTGAAAACAGACAAAGAATCCATTTTATGAGGGATGATTAATGAATATGGATGTACATATGTATGTATGTTTTATATATTTGTACCAGTGTATCACTTAGCAACACCCTTTGCAAAATACCTTTTATTCCTATACAGGTGATACAGAAACAGAAGTAAAATTTCATTCTAAAAAAATTCCTTACAAAACAAGTGTGTTAGTTAAGAATACCTAACTACCAATATTCGGGCAATATTTACATTTCATTCGATTAATTAGAAATGCAATTCTATACTATAACTTTAGATTTAATAATTTTGCATAATCATATATATAATCATTCCATGAAGAAACACGCTGGGGACTTCTCTCAGTCATCTATGAGTCTATTCTATTTTTAGACTCATTGGAAGGGACAGTTTAATTCCGGCTCCGAACCGCAAATGCATTAGAGAAGTTATTCAATAGTAGTAATACCCCTAACCAGTTACTAGCTAAAGTTATGAGGTGATGCCGCTGTTGAAAAACTTTTTCTTCTTTCAGTTGGTCTGTCATTGTATTGAGCCGATGACCTTCTGCTTGATAGGCGGGCGTCTTACCTATCATACCATAGCGGCACACGAATAATCTTATACAATTCTTTATTTTATTTGGCAATCGGGGAGCCAAAACCCTAATAATTAACCTTAAGTAGGGCAAAATAGGACGTTAATATATTTAAGAGAACATACCGATTAAAATATTTTTTTCACTCATTGAGTTTAAAGTAAAGATTGTATGCTTATAACAGTAACATGAATTATATGTAAAATATACTAAAAAACAACTTTTTATTTTTCTCAAAATTAAAGCTAAGTTTGAACATTGAGAAATAAGTTTCTATGGTAAATTTGTAAGCAATATTTTTAAATTAAACTATAGGTCTTCCATAGCACACATCATGTATTTTGTATATTCTTAGATGAAGCGATTTTGAGATATTGGATAATATATTAGAGAAGCTTTTAATATAATTGTTAAAATCAAAAACAAAAATGCGTATACGATTGCTTTTTTCTGTTATCAGCTGAGGTCCAACTTTTGATCATTTTGTGTATGTTCTTTCGATCTTTCCCTAAAAGAACATAAAACAATTTCTTGCCGTAAAATGCCTCTGCAGAACAATTTTTCCAAAATGGTCGTCTGGTGTTAAACAAAATTTAATAAAATAGTAGTTTTTGTTTGTTTAACTTTTATATTTCTGTTACTTACGTGAGTGTACATGAAGGTGAAGATAACAAAGCAAAAGTCCTACAAAGAAAATTGTTATTTAAGATGAATTTAAATCAAAGATGGGATTATTAATAGACGTGCCTACATAGATGCCAGGAAATACAGCCAGTCGATTTTTTTAAAATGCAAAGCTATTTCCGCAAATAACAGGTATAAGCTTATAACTTATTGAGCGTTTTCATGTCATATTTTAATGCTTTGCATCTGGATATGGTTTAAAAATAGAAGCATTCGAAATGTATGTATGTATGTTTTTGAAACGAGAAAACTATATTTAAAACTGTATCCCAATTGTTTAAAGAAGCTCAAGAATCAATAAATAAAGACAACAGACTGTACAGATTATAGTTCACGCGACAGACAGATAATACAAATTTAATGCGAAGGCTATTATTATCTCTCAATCGTTTTATTTCTAGTTTCAGAAAAACTCCCCAAATTAAGAAACGAAATTTAGCGCCAGATATGTTTAAAGTACTGATTATAATATACAAGAGTCTGACAGTGAAAATAATAGTTTATGGGATGCTAGTAGTTCGGATTCTACGTGATATTTTTTTTATATTTCGCTTGACTATGTACATATATAATTCATTTCTTTTCCAAGTTGAGTTATTTATATATGATTTTATTGTTTGCATTAGACATGTTTTAAAATGAAATAGAATTAAAGAAAAAAAAAACTATTTTTTTTAGTATTTTTGCTTATGCTTAATGAAAAAATTTCAATTAAAAATAGTAGTAGATTTGTATAACATTTTGCATACATCTTCTTTAAAATTTAAGTAATCTTTCTGTCAAAAATCGCTTCTGTACGAGTTTTAGTTTTTGAGTAATTTTGGTAGGGAGATCGATTATTCGACTTTTTTCAAAAACCGGTTTTCGAATAATTCGAAAAGTAGTAGTTTTTAAAAACCGGTTTTCGATTAATAAAAATTCAAATAACCGGTTAACCGGTTCTTGAATTTAAATAAAATTGTTCTTAATTCTTGAAACGCAGAGCTGGATCACGTCGTGTTAAAAATAAGCAGAAGCTGACGCAGAGCTTAAAATTAAAGTGACAATCAATACTAACAATAATTCTAACAAATCTCATAAAAACTGTGCCAAAACGGTATGCGGAGGCCATAAAAAACAAAGTTTATTACACAAAGTACTAAAAGTTGCTCAAGGAGCTAATTCCGTTTTTGTTATTGTATTACTTGGTAGAGAAGGGAATTAAAGGTTTGTTATTATAGTTATATGGTAATTTAGGTTCCTAAGATATCAAGAATTAAATGTTTTACTTTGAATAAATCCATTGGTAATATACGAGTCATTAATTGCCTCGACAAGAAAAGTTGCTTAGGTTTCGATATCACCTCACAACATTACTAGCGGTAATTACTAACTGATATATCTGCCGTTTGGAAACGGCGTTTGTGGGTCGCTTTTAATGCGTTTAGTTGATCATTCTCCATATATAAAAATTAATATTTATTTATAGAAGATGAGAGATGCTTAAGAGTGCATTTCTTTTTCGATCTACCTTGGTTTTCACGTTCTTTGTGAAACGTTCAAGGTTGTCATATATACGAAAATAATTAAATTTATACAAATAGGTTAACGATGAGCATATTTTCAATAAGAAAAATATACAAACGTATAAAAATTATACTTATTTAAATTAACCGGTTTATTCGGTATTCGAAAAATGAAGATTTGGAGAAAACCGTATTCGACAAAACCAAAAAAAAAAAAAACCGGTCGAATAATAATTAGCGTCCGATATCCCTAGTAATTAGTTTTAGCTTTCCAAATTTTAAAATCGAACATTGTGCGATGTTAAACTTTTGCTTCTGGTTAGTAAAATTCTTAAGATATTTTAAAATTGTGAAAATTTTAATATTAATCAAAGTAACTGAAGTGAAGTCAGTAATCGCGAAGATACTAAGAAAATTAGGAAGTTTTAACCCCTTGTCTTAATGTAATTAATAAAAAAGTAATGTGTCGGTCTTATAGAAACGATAATAGTCAAGAGGCTTGTACTCTTTATAAAGAGGAATAAAACCCAGGATCTTATATTATACAAAATATAATGTAATTAAAAAAGTATTTTAATTCCAAATGATACTCGGAAAAACTGCTGACTCTACATAGGAATAAGCTGAATTATACTTTTTATGTAAACTTAATGACTGCCATTTAGTCCGTATGCTAGTATAGAAGAAGAAACGAAGACGAATTTCTCGAGTCTTTCCATAGCGGTTAACTGTAGTAAAGTTTATACAAATCAAAATTTATAAACCATGAAGCGACATCTGCTGCCATTCTGCTCCACTTAAAATCAGACAGTGAAATTATTTACATCCAAAAATCATGGCTGTATAAAAGCCGGGCTTGCGATATAAACCAATTTTTTCAACAAGCCTCAAATTTCTGCCAAAATTGATGTTGATAAAATATTTTAAAGAGCACAACAATGAGTACTTTATAGGTATTTAATTCTAAACCATTGGTTTTCACAAAGAGAAATACTTACACTGAAAATGAGAGTATGGCATATGGTAGACTGAAATTAAAATGCTGCCTGTGTTTGCTTTTTGACTGATATGAATAGATAAGAAAGTTTTAACTGTTACCGTTTTATTGTGAGTAATACTTCTATTACTCGATGTCACATTCACTCGTCGAGTGAAAAATAGCTTGTGGGCAATAAAGCACAACTAAAAATCGCATTTCAGGAAGAATGGAGTCAGGTAAGTGTTAATGTAAGCCAAAAATGATTTAAATCCATTACAAAGAGACTGCAGGCAGAAGAAAATCAAAAAGTTTATGCAAGAAAGTAATACATTTCATTTTAGAATTATATATGAAAGTCTGCCCGACTATGAATGTAGGTTTATTCTTATATTTTACATTACACTTAGAATTTTTTGTTTGTTTGTTTGTTGTTGTTACTTAATAAGTGCTTTATTGAATATAATAAAAAAATTAAATAAGATCTGTATTTGGAAACCAATTTTTCAAACCATTTTAAACACTGCTCTTGTTAAAGAATGGTGCAATAATTCCAGTAAAAATACAATTGAAAAATTGAATTTTAAGTGAAAAGCAAATTTAAGAAATAAATTTTTCTCTGTAAAATACATATAAATAACCAATAAAAAATTTCAAAATTTTTCTGTTATGCAGAAAATTGCATATCTTATTTTTCTTAAAATTTAAGGATTATGTTGTATAAAAAATTGTATATTTTTGTTTTATTTTTCACATAGATTTACATTATATCGTTTTTGAAATTCAAAACCTTATAGTTCTGTGTAAAGTCCAGTTTTCGGGGATGGTATGTGTACTTTACTCTGCGACTGTGCGTATGAATGCAAAAGAGAAAATTAGCTAGGAGCTCTGTTTTGCTTGTCACTGGTCTATGACCATTGTTATTTCATCTATTAGGTTTTTGCGGGCCTTATTGAGCACACGCCAATCTTCTACTTTAAGGCCCTAGTTTTTCCCATCAAGCAGATTTGGAATGTCCTCTATAGTGGTGCTGCACAGCTCAGGGAACGCGGTATGTTCGCCTCCTTTACAATCTTTAACTACGCTTCCTTCCACGGTCTAAACTTAAGACCTGTAACCTCTAGTCATTTTGCCATATCGACAGTGCCACAGGCGATAGCTGGACAACCCGGACGGAAAGTAGAGTTATTAAATTTCGGCTTAGCGCCTCAATTTTGCTATTTATTGACTGCGTCTAGGATAACACTTTGTATGGCTCTTAATTGTGCTATTAACCATGTAATATCAGGATAGTCTATCAGAATTATCTACACATCTACATTGCATGCTGCCTTCACTTCTGGAATAAGCATTGCCGCTTCTGGTTCCTTATTTTCAGCTATTGTCGCTGTCTTTTTAGACGCATTCAGCTCTAACAACAAAAGTCTTTTTAGGAGGGTTCTAATTTGAGGTAGTCTGAGGTGATGCTGGAAATTTCATTGTCGAGCCACATTTTTTATCAACTTCCTCATCAGCTAGTTGGCAAGTAGCTTTGTTGAGCTCGTATTGTCTCTAGCCGCTTGCAAGAATGTAATTTGTTTGGCACATGTTTTTCGGGCCGCAACAGTGCCCTGGTATAACCAAAGGGTGCTAATATATGTAGGTCACCATTGAAGACACACTCAAGTGGGGCCAGGTGATAACAACCATTAGTCGAATGATCGGAAGAAAATTCCACCTTCTGGGAAAAAAATTACAATGCTAAATAAGGAACACCACCATCATCTCTTAGGAAGGATCTTCGCAACTACACACAATCATATGGAGGCGTGCTACAATAGACTACTTAGCTTGAAAATCAACTTGATTACTGAAACTAAAACAAAGCAATGGATGCTTTGTGGAAAGCCAATATGCTGCCTAGAGAAGTGAAGGAGAAAAAAAGATGCACTCGTAGAAAGAGCATCAAATTCAGTAATAGAGGGGAAAAAATTTGGCCTGCTTTCCTTATGCATTGATTTGAATGGTGATCTATCATTGGATAATTATTAGGCAGATCGATTTGACATTTTTCAAAAACCGGTTTTAGAATAATTCGAAAAGTAGCAATTAAAAACCGGTTTTAATTATTCAAGTAACCGGTTAATCGTTTCTCTTATTTCAATAAAATTGTTCTTAAGCGCAGAGCTGGATCACGTCGTTTTGAATAAATCTAATAGTAATACATGAGTCCTTAATGCCTCTACAAGAAAAGTTGCTTAGGTTTCGAACAGCACTGTATGTAAATTCAAATACAAAGTATTTAATAGTATGTGTGTCACTGTGCTATGTCACCTCAATATTTATTTACAGAAGGTGAGAGAAAGTTATTGTTGATCACGTGTGCATATATTTTTCGATCTACTCGTACCTTGCTTTTTACGTTCTTTGTGAGACGGTTGTTATATCTGCAAAAATAATGACTAAATTTATACAAATAGTTAAGCAATGAGCATATTTGCAACAAAAAAATATACGAACGAATAAAAATTATACTTATTTAAATTAATCGGTTATTCGTGTTAAATCAACCGTATTCGACAAAACTAAAAAAACCGATTAAAACCGGTCAAATAATAACCGTCCGATCTCTCTAATAATTATACAATACCCTCTTTCGAATCAATTGCATGGCGTATTGTGAAAAAAAGTATTCTACCGTTTAAGAACTCAGACAAATTGGACTAAGTCCTACAGCCAGTGAGACTTGTGTTATCCCCTCAATGGATGGCTGACGGGAACTGGCCAGGAGTTGTAAAAATAATATGATATTTTTGCAAACAGCAATAAAAAAGATTTACTTTTCTTTTCGTATAATTATTTGTTTATTGCTTTTTTACTACTACATATAGTATGTATTTAAATTGTTGTTTTTTTTTTTAATAAGGACGAGGATGAGAGGATAAGACACCGACTGTGATTTGAAGAAAAATGCAGACAGACAGTATACAGACATTATAAAGACTGTTTACAGTGCACGTGTCAAAGAATGAAATATCAATTGTTAATTGAGATGTGCAATGACATTCATATACTCGTATAAATAATAAGTACGAACATGATTGCTCAACCATCCGTGTGCATAAAACGATATTTTGATACTCTTATTTTCTCAGTGATACATACATACATACTTTAAAGTTGCCAATTGTACGAGCGTACGAGTATGTGTGTCTATTGTTATAATTAAATGTATCTATTTAATAACATGTACCTTGAGGGTTTGTTGTTACCTTTGCGGATTTTATCATTACCAAATAATTATTGTACGTAAAGAGTATGAATAGAAAGGTTTCCCTTTTATGTAAAACGTTTTTTTGTGTTGTATTTTACTTTTTTTTTTCAACTCGATATCTGATTTGTGATTGTTTGGTGCAAGCGGCTTTCCTTTGGTTTACAGTCAGTGGCCAATGTAATGAAACCTCTTTCTTTATTTCGGGGACTTAAACAACGGTCAACGGAAAATATATTCACGCGTAAGCAAATGAAAATTTTGTATAACAGATTAAACATCAAACTGTTATAAAAAATTACTGATATGACTGATATTTGTGTAATCACAGATGTAAAACAGTGTTGTTCAAATGCAAAAATGTAGTTTTGTTAGTCAGAATATGAGAATCGTACTCTGAGAGTTGAGTTGATAAAACCCGGCAAGCATCGCTACCCCACTCCATCTTAATTATTATCTTAGCTAAATTTTTTGCCCTTTTACTCTATTTTGTACCCTTTCGGTCAAAATTCAAACATTTGAGATAGACTATAGTTGCTTCGTTTTAACTGTATATTTTCCTCAAGCAAACAGACATTCATTTTTACATAGTATTTTATCGCAATCAGTTTAATAGTATTCGAAAATTAATATTTGCTTTAAATGGGGCGGGAGGTATCTCTTCCCCTAATCATATCTGCCCTACATTTATTCCAATAAATCAGTTTCATACGAGGGCAAAGTTTTATGACTCTGGCTGATAAAGCTTTTTTAAATATGCGATTATTAATATTTGGTTTGTGTGGGAGGTACCTCTCCATCCAAGCAAACAGGATGATACAGTGAAAATTTCAAGAAAATCGGTTCAGTCGTTTAGCCGTCTATAGACTTTAAACACACATGCATACATATATACATACATACAAAAAATCACGCATTGATTTTTATATATAAAGATATGAAATATCTCAATGTTTTGCCTAAAAGTGTAAGTATAGTATTATCGGTAAAAATATACGACTACTACAGTAGTAAGACAAAAAGATGTTGAGCAGAGACAATTGTCCTATGAAATGATCAGCACTGATGTAAAACTTTGCCTTTAGGTATCGTTAGAATAGAAATATAGTGTTTAAATTTTTAACAAAATCAACAAAATGTGATGATTAAAAGTGTCTGCTATAAACAAAAACTTCTTTGGCAGTGCTCTACTGTCGTTCGTTGTATTTCATACTTATATGTAAACTTTTATGTTCTTTTTTAGTTGTCCTCATTCTGTTGGTCGATTTTTGTTGCTTTCACATCCCAAATGTGATTTTTTTTATGAATGAGATGATTAAATAGCTGAGTGTGTGTACGTTGTCTTTTGTTGTCTATTTATTGTTGTTTGTTTTTTCTATCAACTACACCACCATCACACCCCTTGCGTTTACAAAAAAAATATATATATTACTTGTTAGTTCTGTTGGGCGTTAGCAGAAAAGAAAGAAGGATATAGGGATAGTGTTAAATGTACACTCGGGAAATAACTTTTCTGCGTACACACATAAATGTACAAATAATACAGTGTTTTCAGTTTTTTTCTCTTCAATTATAAGTACAAATAATGATGAGCATGATGTTTTGGCACTTGGTATGTATATTTTACCGGTGATACTTGATTTTATTACAAAATTAACGAAAACTTTATCAAAAGCAGCAGAAACAACCACCGATATATTACAAATTTTGAGAGCAAAAAAATAATGAAACGGATATATAGATATCAAGGTGAATCATTTGATTATGATACCTTTGAATACACACAAAAAATACCAGCCGTAATACTCACATGAGTATGTGTTAGTGTACTTGTTTAAGTTTTTGTTTTGATTTTAATTTCGAAGACGACTTTAACTAATAACCCCCTGCAGGTTTTTACACGCTGTTTTGCCATTGTTGCTTTTCAATGTGGATTTATTTGTATGTGAATAATAATATGGGATTATTTTTTAATTGGAAATTAAAAATAAGCCAAAAGAATGAAGAAATTTAAAAGAAAATTATTTTTTTTTTTCAAAAATTATTATTTACAATTATTAGATGTAGATTGATATTAATTATTGCCTTCCTTCCCTATAATAATGGTCAGCTTTAATTTTGTTCGTGTTTATAATGAGAATGTCTTCTTTCATAAACATTCTTCGTATTTATTTTGAAAAAAAAACATATGTTCTAAGTTTTCTTCCTTTAGAAAATATTTACAAGAGATTTTGTTAAAACCATAAGCGAAAATTAACATTAAGGATGTAAAAATTGTAATTTCTTTTTACATACGTTTCTTTTCAGTAAGTCCTGTCAAGCCATCAAGAACAAAATTACGCTATAGGAACATTTTGGAAATTTGTTTTAAAATTCGTAAAATTAGTAAAGAGGCTACCGCTACAGTCTACTAAATAGACTACATTGCCGATGTATGCTCAATGAATTTTTGGACCTAAAAACTGCAACTTTTGGTTTTAACTGGAAGGTACATATTTTGTGCCATACATCTCTCGAAAGCATCGAATTATTGAAATTTACTTGGCTTTCATAATCACGCAATTCGATGCTTCTCGATTATTTTCTTTAGATAAACGTTAATGTTAATCATTATTATCTATATAAGAAATACGCTAACACATTTCTTTGTATCCCTTTTACGCCCGTTCTACTGCAACGATTTTGAAAAGATATGTATGGGCTTTAAGCGTTTTCAATTTGATTTAAATCGGTCCAGTACTTTGGGAGTAAAACAACTATAAAATTCTTACTAACAAATAGACGAAAAAAAAAACATTTTGTTTACTTAGTTACACATAAAAAGCAAAATAAAATATGTACGAGTATGTGTGTATGTACATATATTTTTTTTATTTGTCATACAAAAATAATTTTTTTGGATTAAAATTAATTTTTTTTTTTTTTTTTTTGAAAAAATCGTTTTATATATTTAGGCTTAATTTTAAATTTTATACACGAAAAATATATATTAGATGCTAGAATGCGGCTGATTGTGTCAGCCGCTACTTCCATTAGTTATTATTATTAATATTATTATTCTGAAGTTTTCCATGAGAGTTATTTCTGGAATTCACAAAACCGGATCAATGGCCAAAGTTTTGCTCTGTTTGGCAGTTATCCGGGCTTTACATCATTGCATGTCCGTTAGTCTTTAAGTCCAGACCCAATATTCCTATTGACTCTGCTGTGGCCTTTGGTACAGTTCCCGTACTACTTATTACAATGGACAATATTTTAACAGTTAGCAAATTCTGCGTTGCTCTAACGTATTGCGCCAATTGGTACTTGTTTTTGTGTCGATTGTTTCCATTATGTTGATGTCGAGGGGTATTGAAAAATCTATAACGTACGCACTCTTATTCACTTTATCGATCATTCGATCTATCTTAGTTTAAAATGTATTCTATGGCCTCGATAATCGGTTTTCGCTGGTATTCGTAATAGTGGACTATTGATGTATTTATTCTCAAGCTTCTTACAAGACTAGTATAAGGGATTTTACCATTGCATCGTGCCTTGACTTATAGTCCTTGCAAGTGGTGTACAACCGTTAAGTGACGCGTATATACGGTCATCACAAAACTTTCTGTTTCCGGAAAGAGATTTCCATATTTAAGCCAGTTATGCGCAAGTTCGGCATCAATGTGCTGTTGGCTTATCACATGGGAGTATATTCCGTGTATGGACTTAGACTTCCATTGTTCGAAATGGGCAGTTTTTAAAATTGGTGTTTGTTTCTCATGTTTCTCATGATTCGTAGCGTTAGGTTCTTGTTCGCTGCTACCAGGGCTCTATAGATTTCGGATGCTCCCAAGAAATAATTACGAAGGCTTGTTATTTGTCTAATGTGCAAAGCGTAAATACTTATTACACACTGTTCCTCTTGGCTTCAAGGTATACATATTATGTATTTATGTTTTGTGAGTGATGTACTGACTTTAGTTTCAAGTGAGTTTAGGTCAGTTATTATACCAAAAATGTAAGTTAAAATAGGAATTGCATAATTTAATGGCTTTTACAAGGTTTTTGCCGTTTAGTGCAGTTTTACACATTCTGTTAAGTCTAGTTGTGAATTCATCAATTAATCGTTTTTGTTTGGTGTGGTCTATTCGGATTGCTTGTTATACTAGATACTTATAACTTTCAGCGTTTCTTAGCGCTCGGATCAGCTCACCCTCTGTAGTTATGAAGTCTCCGGAGGTTGATTTATGTCATAAATGTAATTTTTAATAATTCGTTTGGAAATTAAGCCATCTCATGTTAATGCGTGCTACCTTAATAATTTTTAAATGATTGTTTGTTTGTTGATGAAATAATGATGATGTTTGATAAGAGAAACCCCACAAAAATATAACCAGAAACGAATTCAATTAAATTTATATCTACAATCACTTTATGTTTATCTGACTGTGTAGAGATATCTTTTGAAAGATAATTCTTCTAAACTATTAATGTAAGTTTTAGATTTATTACAAGGCGTACATGATTATTTGTGATGCCACCTGTTTGTTATCCCATTGATTAGTTTATTTTATTGTTATATACATACATACATATTCTTGGAAAACATTTTTTTGATTCAATGTTTTTCACTCTTTTAATTAGAAATATAAAAATAAATAGTTTCTATGCATACTTTAATAGAAATTTGTACTGTTTCACTCTATTTTTTCTTTTTCTTAATATACTTGTTACAAGTGTCACAAAAAGAATATTAATAATTAACAATATATGAGAAAATTGGTAAAGCATGGTGGCGGTAATATTGTTGTTTATTGGTAATTTTCCTACAATGGTGTGGAGCCACTCTATCGTCTACATAACAGATTATATTGAAATTCTCCCAACTTGTATGCTACCTTAGTCCAAAGAGAATAAGCTTCTTTGATGAGTGTTGCAGTGCAAAGTGTTCTACGAAAGGGTTCGAGGATAACAATATCACTGTATAAGACTGGGCCACACAGTCTCCAGATTTAAATGCCATCTAAAATATGTGGAATGTAGTAAAAGCAGCAACCAGAGAAATGTGTTCCACAAATTGTAATGGGCTTTGGGAATTAATTCGGGCTGCGTGGTATGATATATCGGATTCCGTAATCCAAAATCTTTTCAATTGTATGTCCAGATGATGTTTGGCTGTTTTAAACAACCACGGAGCCTCGACAAAATATTAACTACTCCAGAACAACATTAGTACTGAAATAAGTGCAAATCTACTATTATTTAAATTATTGTTATTACTACTTGCAAGCCGCTTGAAAGAAGAGTCACTATAATTATGTGCCTAAAATACATAATTTTAATAAGATTTCACTATGTGTATACAAGAACAAAGAACGATCGATCAGACTTGTAACAAGAGCAACGATACGCAATGCACAACCCGCCCAAAATTTTTGAAGTAAGAAAACACTGTCATTGATAGTTTTGTATGGTAAGTGTAGTGTATGTGTAGTTGCTCGGTTTTTCGCGAATGGTAATTCTTCTATTGAAAACAAAGAATAATCATGAATATTTGATGATGTTTTTGTGGAAATCACAAGTTAATGAAGCTGTTTTTTTCCTAAAACATAAAAATTCAAGTATGTACAGTGGCTGCAAGCCAAACTCGGACACTATAATAAACTGATTTTGTTGAAAAAAATCAAACTAATAAGAAATAGTGAAGGAAAGCTGTTGTTTGATTTTTT
The DNA here is from genome assembly GCA_023159175.1 of Wohlfahrtia magnifica. NCBI lineage: Eukaryota > Metazoa > Arthropoda > Insecta > Diptera > Sarcophagidae > Wohlfahrtia > Wohlfahrtia magnifica. Next base: position 1,744,300 of record JAKWBJ010000057.1, read on the forward strand.
ATTATATATGTACATATTAAGCTATTAAGAATAGAAAACAAAATTAAAATTCAGTAGTTGTAAGTAGAAATAAACTAAAAAGATTTCAATTTGTTTAAAAAAAAGTTACACAAGCGAAACTCGGACGGCTACATAAATGCCTGAGAATATTAGTTATTGTTATAAAATTAATATTTTGTGTGCAGACCCTTCTTTTTTATAAACTTTTGGAGTCTCTTGGGAATAGAATCGACCAATTTTTGGCAATAACCAGTTAGTATTTTTTCCCATGTTTCTAATAAAATCCTTCTTAGCTCAGATTTGCTGAAAACCGACTGATGCTTAACTTTTTTATTGATATCATCCCACAAATTTTCAATAGGACTTATGCCGTGGCTCTAAGGTGGGTTTCCATGATGTGTGGCACATTATATAGCAGTTTGTGTTTGGGGTCGCTATCTTTGTAAAAGTACCAATCGTTAACCAGAGCAAGCTTATCCACACTTTTTGGCAAGTTCTCTTTTAAACTGTTTAAATAAACATTTTGATCCATGGTAGTGTCAATAAAATGTAAAGAACTTGGACCTGATGCAGAAAATGAGCCCCAGACAACCACTGAACCAGCCCCATGCTTTACTGTCGACCTCAAGTTATTCAAACGTAGTTCCTGATTTTGTCTCCTCCATACTATTGGTTTAGCATATTGGTTTAGCATATTATATTTTAATATAAGTTTTGAAAATATCGGAAGTGCGTTTTTATTCTTAACACCATAATGGTATTAGTTACGAATTTATGCTTTCAATTATCGCCCAGAGTAGGTGAAACCAGCGACGAGCAAGGATAGCGACTACACTAAGATTTGGCGAAGTTTGAAAGTGAATATCAAGGCTTTTGGGACGAGGGCATGATGCTAAATTATACAAAAATATTAAAAATTATACAAACAATTATTTTATGCAATATCACGAAAAGTAGAACTAATCGTAGAAAATGGATTACATAATTGCTATAAACACATAGATGACAGCGAGCAGCCTGCAGCTAGATGGTTTATATGTGAATGAATATTTTGACGGCAATACGACAAAAGCCTAGACATCAACCTTTCTAGCTTCTGTTCGACTTAGGCTAATTTATGTATATTATCTTGGGCAGCAAAAATGTTAAATAAAAACAATTTTAAAAGTATTCGTTTTTTATTTAACAAACAAAATAATAAAAAATGACTATTTATTGATCAATTTTAATAATACTTGTTATATATATAAATTAAATAAAGGGTCCGCCAAATAATTTTTGTTTGTTTTTGAAAATGCTATAAAAAAACTACTGAATATTTTCTTAAATTTCTTTTTTTATTTGAAAGTACAATCCTTCCGGTTAACAAAGGAAAATAATTTCATTCAAATGGCTGCCTTCGCTGGCCATGCAGTAGCCTACACGATCGGTGCAATTTTTAAGCACATTATCGATTGTGTGCAGCTGTATTTCACCAATGGCTTCACGAATATTGTCTTTTAAAGCGTCAATTGTCTCTGGCCTGTTGGCGTAACACTTATCTTTGACGGCACCCCACAAAGGTGGCCAAACAACTTCAGCTCTGCGGCTGATAATGCGATCTTCAAAAACAGGGCGCAAAACATCGAGTGCAGCTTCGGCTGTGTGGCACGTAGCGCCGTCTTGTTGAAACCAAATGTTGCTAATATCCTCCTCTTCAATTTTTGTGAACAAAAATTCGTTCAACATGGCCCGATAACGATCGCCATTGACTGTAACGGCCACTCCTTGCTCATTTTCGAAGAAAAATGGCCCAATTATGCCTCTGGACCAAAATCCGCACCAAATAGTGACTCGTCTTGGGCTGAAAATGAGCTTCATCCGAAAATCTGATTTTTTTTTTTGTTATAGTTCTGGAAATAAAGTTCCAATAAATCCCAACGTTGCTAACGCATAAATTGAATCATTTCATTCAGTAGAGATAATACACTGAATCTTGTGACAGAATAGAACGACATAAGTATTGCCAGATTCGAAATAATCACTGGTTCAAATTTAAACCGATAAATTGCCCACCCTTTATATCGGGTCCGCCATTTAACGTTTTTTTTTTCAACTAGTGCTTATTTCGTGAATGGTAACACTTAGCTCATGTCTGATTTGACGGATAATTAGTTTTATCCTTCCGCTGAACGAATATGGTTGTGTATACGCTTGAACAACGCTGGGAAATTGCGACATTACTTTGATCGACCGACTTACAGAAGATGCCGATTTTGCCAAAAAAAAATCATCTTTTCAGATGAAGCTCATTTTGATCTTGGCGGGTATGTAAACAAGCAAAATTGTCGCATTTGTGGCACAGAAAACCCGCACGCATACATGGAAAAGCCGATACACCCAAGACGAGTCACTGTTTGGTGCAGAAAATCTTTTTAAAGTGTAGGGAAAAATCGGAAATTTTTTAATAAGCGTAGGTATTTAAAAAAAAATTTCTGGCACTGGCACTGCCCTAACTTAAAATTGATGGTTCCTTTATTACTTTTTACTTAATCCTTCAAGAAACTAAAGAAATTTCACTTTGAAAACTAATGTATAATTTATTATTCATTATTTTAATATATTAAAAACAAAACACAAAAAACTCTTTCTTAAGTAATTTGTAGCAGAATTATGGAAAACAATACAAAAAAATGATGTTTTTGTGTAGTGATATAGAATTTTATATATAGTACTTTAACATGGTACAAAAACTAGTACTGTTTTCTGATTTTTTTTTAATTATTTTCAATTTTTGACATCGAGTACCAACTCCACTGTGCGTTAATTGGTGTTTTTTTTTGTAATGAAAAAATTCAAAGGTAGTAATTTATTTTGAATGTATTAAAAGCACTCGTATCACATAATTTTATCAGAAAATATTAAATATTGAGCGCATCTTAAGGCGTTTAAATTTTTAAATTCAAACAAACTGAAAGCTTTGTTTTCAAGCTCTTTTTTAAGCTGTTGTTTATAAATTTGAATCGTTAACTATAGAAAGCTTTAAAAATATTCTTTTTATTGTTGAACTTATAATATAAAATCAATTAAGGCAATCTTTATTAAGTAAAAAACTAATGTAGGAATACTTATGTAAAAATTTCTAAAAGAGCAAGATTAATAAATTGTAATTCTTTTAAGGTACATAAACCACAATTTTCCCATCAATTAAAAAATATATACATATGTATGTATGTACATTAGACTCATGATTGAAACATGAATTGCCTAAAGCCATAATTTTAATAGACTTGTTTTACACAAGTAAGAATAAATCAATCACTTCCAATTCTATCTACTCTTTCGGAGATGACAGAAATATTTAAAGTTTTTTGACCGCAATATCCCATGTTGTTTTTTGACACATAGACGTGGTGGTGTGGTGAAAAAGCGAAGGACATAGAACAGATTCCTTAAAATTATACCAAGACCCTGAATTACACTGGGGAACAATTTGTAACATAATATCTGTTGAGTTTGGTTTTTCGGATGGTTTGGGTCAAATAGGGATGCAGATGTCAAAAATATGTTTAGTTTTTTTTTTCTAGCACGTCAAGGTTTTTTCTATACTGTAAGCGAATATGTGTTCTCTGTTATCTAGAATGTTTTTCATCCTAAGATTTTCGGCATGAGTTTTGCCTATTTTTAAACGTAATTTTAGACTTTATATACAATAACTACATAAATATAAGGTAGACAACACACATCAGAAATTATCCAGCAATTGTTGGAGAGCTTCAAATTGCTTGGTTGCCAAATGTGCATCAAATGTTCACAGATTAAACACTTCTGACAAATCGTAATTTAATTTGCAATAACTACGAGTATGTATAACCTTTGTATGAATAAAATTATCTTATGAACAGTATATTTAGTTAGTTTTCCTTTTATTTTTCTTTATAGATATATATTTTGTATGACTTTTGAGAAAAACATAGTATGTTCCAGCTTAAAAAGTTGACGTAATAGACAAAAACTAACCTCAGTTATTTTCTTATTGCGCGGCCATTATTAGACAAAAACAAGTTACAGATCTAAGACAACGAAATGGGTGTTTCCCAGTGCTATGTATTTGGAAGAGTTGGATAATGTCTTTTAGATGTCGGAAACAAAGCAAATATAATAATGCACCCACCTACCAACCAGAAGTTTCTCGTTTCAATACCAGGCTAGAACATCTGAAAAAAGAAGAAGTTTTTCTAACGGCGGTATCGACTCATAACATTACTACTATTGAAAAACTGAGGCGACGATAAACTATAGATCCCTTTCAATGAGTCGAAAAATAGAATCGAATGCAGCTCGTTGATTACCGATTGAGATTTTACAATATTTTAAAATATTTACATATTAAATTAATTGGTTTAATTTTTCTTTATTTTTGGCATGACATATAAAAAGTCATTTTATAAGAGCCTCCTAGGCTTGATGTGCAGTAAAGGGTGTCCAAAATTGAGGTATCATTATCACTTTAATAAAAAAAAAAGACTTTTTCAGATATTAAAAATATTTTTATTTCAGTTTATTCAAATAGGTTCATTGAAATGATAAATGATTAACACATCCTGTCAAGAACTATGGGTGATACATACTAGCATTAATGACAAGACACATGGACTCAACGTATCATCAAAATAGGCTGAGAAATAGAATGTTAATATTTATCGTATTGAAAAAAATCTGCTAAAAATAGGCCGATAACGTACACTATTCACTGGAATGGGAACATCTACTTCATTTTGAAAGAAATACGGATCGATGAATTGTTTTTACATTGTCTAGTAGATTTTCTATAAATTTGTTGATAGAGCACTGAGGAGAGTAGAAACTCTTTCTTTGAGAAGGATTTTTTATGTACAATAACTATTTCTTAGTACTTTTTTTTATTTAGTAACATTTTTTTCAACATTACGCTATTATATGTTTATTACGTTACATTGGACTTGTATTAAAAATGATTTTAAAACACATATCGAATCACTTAAATAAATAATTACATTTAAAAAGAACTACAAGTCAAAAACATGTGTAAATAGTACTGAACTTAAGAAAGAAAAAAAGAAGAAAATAATAATAATAATAAAACATAAATACAACGGTATTTTTCTATGTTTTAGAAAAAAACATTGAATTGTCATTTTTTTGGAAGTAACAATTATTACAATTGCAATAAAGACAAAGATTACACAACAGTTTGAATGCAATCCGAATTACCGAAAAAACCGGAAAATCGAGGTCCAAATTATCGAGTTCAGGGCGTACCACATTTTTGTTTAATTCATTCAACAAGCCTCCATACTGCACATCAAAGTTTTTATGATATTTCTAAACTCAAATACTTTTTGCATCAAAACAGAATAAATAATTCTAATCTTAAAAAAACTTGAAACTGTTGGTACCCTTGAAAGAATGTCATGCAAAAAACATTGAATATCTAAATGACTTCCGTTTCCTAAGCTCAAGTAAAATTTAACCGAATTAAAACTAATCATATCTGATAAAGGCAATAAAAAAAAATAAATAATTAATAAACTGTTATTTATTTAAATTTAGATCAACTAACTGATTTAACAATGTCTAGTTAATAGTGATGATAACAGTAAAAAAAAGAAGTAAAAAAAAACTAACAGACTAACAGGTTTTAAATGAATATTTTGTATACACTAAGGCCACGACTTGCGTCGGTGAAACTTTTGAATAATGATAATAATCGATTGATTCGACAAGCGTCGTATTGATTTCAATTTGCATCGTATGTTCAACGTAAAATAAAAAGGATTTTTGCCACTTCATTCTGCTAATAAATATTTCTTCTATGAAAGTTGTCTTTTTTAATAATAAGGACTGAAGTCAAAATAAAGAACAATGTCAAAATATAATAACAAAAGCATAGCTTTTTAAAAAAGTGTCTGTTTAAAATCCGGCGACATGGCAAAAATACTTAATTTAGTTTTTATAATAAATATATATTTATCGCACCATAACAATTGATTTTTTATGCTCACTCTTCATAGTATTGATGTGAACGATGTTTGGTTTCAACAGGATGGTGCACCTTGCCACATATCTCATGCCACAACCTATTTATTGCGTCAACCGTTTGATGCCCGTTTAATTAGCCGAAATGGTGATATCAATTGGCCACCAAGAAGTACGATTTGACACCGTTGGACTATTTTCTGTGGGGCGCCATTAAAACAGGTGTTATGCCGACAAACCAGAGACAATTGAGCATTTGAAAGCCAAAATTCGTGCTACTATTGCCAAGATACGACCCCATACACTCGAAAAAGTTCTCGAAAATTGGTCCGAACGAATGGGCTACGTGAGACTAACCACGGCAGCCATATGAATGAAATGATATTTCATTTCTAACCAGAACAATTGTACTTCACAACAAAAAAATACATTTGGCAAAATTTCAAACCGTTATTCTTTTATTACATTTTTAAATTTAAACTTTAAAAATTATTTTTTTGGCCACCCTATAGTACCATATACTCGTATATGTATTAATTTCTATGGAATATCTTTTGAAGCAGTCAGCTGTAATTATATAATAAATTGTTCCTAATGTCACGCTGCAGATAGAGACTTATAATGAAAACCAGGCCGCGTATATTAAGGTAGAATTTTTTTTTTTAATTCGTCATATACATTGTCAAAATTAATAATATCGTTTGGCTAATTGGTTAACCAATAACCCAATAATAAATTAGCTAAATATTAACCGATTAAATACACAGATACCCCAATGATACTTAAATGATGTATATGGTATATAATTTAAAAGTTTTGTTTCTTTTCAAATCCACTTAGAAATCGGTTAATGTTTAGCTAAGTTATCAGGTTTGAAGTGCGTGAAGATACGAAAATCCGATAAGTATTATAAGAAAAACTGCCGGAATACAAAGACAAACATGATTAAGTTATTCTTTTGCATGGCAACGCTCGGCCTTACGTCGCCAAAGTTGCCTAACGATTGTCAGATACTATCAAATGCCGCAGCCGCCGCTTTCTCCGAGCATTGGTCCCTATTGCCTGTTTCGACGGATACAATATCTTCTAGCATGTCACCGAATCACTTTTTTGTTTTTTTTTTTCAAGATATATGAAAATGGCTTCAAAGTTGGATCACCTAAAAAGAAGAAAAGTTTTTCTGATAAATTTATTAATTCATTATCTTTTTTGAGCTGTAAACAAGGACCGAATTAATTTGTATTCCCAATACGTATATTATACTTAATTTTCTTCCAATTAAACTACGAACTATTTTAAAAAAGCCCAGCCGGTTTTTTTAAATATAATACCCACCCGGGTTTTATTGGGTTACAAAGTGGGTTACCAACCTTAGATATAAGAAACTTCAAAAATGTCACAAAATTCTTTCTTATATGCGGTTTTCTCTTATAAGCAATCATTGTTTCTAAGAAAGTTATTTCATATAAACATAAAAACATGGATATAAGAAACTTTTTTCTTATAACTGCGTATGTATATACATTTCTATATAACAAATAAGTAATTTCTATATAAAGTCACCTTCTACCGCTACAACTGTTCACGGATTAAATTTTCTCTGTACTTTTTGCATATTCAGTGTTGCCATAAGAAAGAAATTTTTTATACAATATCTTCTTCCATATTATCTATTGTTTTTGGTATTTGAGAAGTTTCTTAAATTACATTTTTTCTTATATACGATTTTCTTTTGTGAAACCTTTTTTCTATGGAAAGTATATAAAAAGACATGGTGTTTTTGTCTCAATTTCTTATAAGCAGTTTTTTCTTATATGCGATGTTCCTACAATATAAAATATATTTCAAACAATTTCAATCTGCTTTAATCTTTAATATTTTGACTAATCTATTTTTAAGAATGTTCTAGATTTTTTTTTATTAACATCATAATACCCACTTTTAATATAACTTTTATTTTATAATTAAGCACTGTAGTTAATTAAAGTTAAAATTAAAAAAAAATACTATTGTTCATAACCGTAACAAAAAAACAGAAAAACAAAAAAACAAAAAACACTAATATAGTAATTAAATTAAAGAAATATGGAAGTGATGACAATAATGAACAAAGTTCGGTCATTTTGCTTGCTGACTGACAAAGCCATATTTGTAATCTTTTTTGAACGCCATACATCAAACAATTTTTTCCAGTTCAGAGTTCATTTTTATTATTTTTTGTTAATGAATACCAAATATTGAAAATATAAGATTCTTAATCGAAACGGATCTGATTTTTTTATTTATTTTTAAAATTATTTCACTTGTTATTTATATTATTTAAAAACAAACAAATTAAACGGTTACTTCATTTGATGTTTCAATAAAGCTGTTTACATTGTGTATGAAATAAGGTCACGCCCTATTCAATTAGGTTTTATATACGCGTATGTATATAATTTTTTTTGCAATTACTGACAAATAACTTTTTTATTTAAATGCTATAAAAAGAACTACTGAATATTTTCTCAAATTTCTTTCTTTATTTGAAAGTACAATCCTTCCGGTTAATAATAGAAAATAATTTCATTCAAATGGCTGCCTCGGCTGGCCATGCAGTAGCCTACACGATCGGTGCAAATTTTAAGCACATTATTGATTGTGTACAGCTGTATTTCACCAATGGATTCACGAATATTGTCCTTTAAAGCGTCAATTGTATCTGACAGCATCCCACAAATAATAGTCCAACGGTGTCAATTCGCAGCTCTGAGGTGGCGAAACGACATCAGCTCTGCGGCTGATAATGCGATCTTCAAAAATAGGGCGCAAAACATCGAGTGTAGCTTCGGCTGTGTGGCACGTAGCGCCGTCCTGTTGAAACCAAATGTTGCTAATATCCTCCTCTTCAATTTTTGTGAACAAAAATTCGTTCAACATGGCCCGATAACGATTGCCATTGATTGTAACGGTCACTCTTTGGTCATTTTCGAAGAAAAATGGCCCGATTATGCCTCTGGCGAGTTTTCTGTGCCCCAAAAGCGACAATTTTGCTTGTTTACATACCCGCCAAGAATCTGTACGCAATTTTCGCACACATTGTGCAACATTACCATGATTTTCAAAGTAATGTCGCAATATTTCCCAGCGTTGTTCAAGCGTATACACAACCATGTTCGTTCAGCGGAAGGATAAAACTAATTATCTCTCAAATCAGACATGAGCTAAGTGTTACCATTCACGAAATAAGCACTGGTTGAAAAAAAAACTTTAGATGGTGGACCCTTTATTTACAGAAAATTTTTATTAAGTAATAAAAGTGTTAACTTGTAGTAATCTACCGTTTTCTTAAACTAGTTCTATACATATTATCTAATTTAGACATAAAATATTCAATATGTAGAAAACTGTGTGTGTAGGTATAAACGGAAGGTTATTTTTTTATCGCATTCTTTAAAAAAGATATGAGTTTGGGTGTAAAATAATTAATTTAAAATTTCTGGAATGTACATTTTCTGCAAAAATGCCACAAAAAAAACCTGTTTCTATTGATGTTATAATTTTCTTCCTTATATTCGACAGGTAAAAGCCCGGTTATCATTCTCCGGGTATTCTTAATACAAGACTCAAATCTTTTCCTAACATAGTTACCCTGCAAATAGTTAGACTGTCTCAAACTCTTTTTCAGTGAACAAAAACAAAAAGCTTCCGATTAAATCAAGAAATAAATCTTAGTTCAACCAGACGTGCAAATTTGCAGTCAGGTCCAGAGAGGAAGTATTCAGAAATTGGCCTAATGACAAATGCGATCATACTGATTCACTAAGCAAGTAGGTGAGATCTTCGTGTGCCATAGTACTTAGGTGTGAAAAGGCTTTATACGAGCAGCGCATACGTGCTTAAGTTCTTACTTTTCCGAGGGGAAGTAAGAGCTTTCGAGTACTCATTAAAAGCTTTAGGAACAGCCATAGTTCAGTTCCAGTCTTTATAAAGAACGACTAAGCATTCACTAACCCAGTTGAAAAGGCGAACCTTCTGGCTGAAATGTTTGCAGGTAATTCGAACTTGCCGGAGAGCGATCAACTACTGCACGAACTTGAAAGAGTATCAGTGACTATGTTTAGTATATTCTTTCTAGCTCGTGCAGTTAAAAGGGATCTTACAAATCTTGACGTTAATAAGTCTTCTGGGCCGGATGGCAGTCCAGTACTGGTCCTGAAACAGTGTTCTACGACGCTTGCGCGTTCATTGGCTAATCTTTTTTCGTGTGGGTGTTTTTCCATCTTGCTGGAAAGTTGCCAATATTAAAAAGGGGTGAGTGATACTAATCCCTGAAAACTACCGCCCAAATGCAGTTTGTTCGGCACTTTCCAAAGTTATGGAGAGTATGATTAATCACCACCTTGTGAAATATTTAGAGTCCAACAATTTGCTGAACGATCGCAAATAGGGTTTCCGTAAAGGTCGCTCTACTGGTGGTCTGCTGGCGTTACTCTCTGAAAGGTGGTACAGTCCATTCGTGGATTTGATACGAGCAAGGTTGTGGCCCTGGATATATCCAAGTCTAGTACGACGCTCCCTTATTCATGCTTATTGCCTTAGGTGTAGGTAGTCACTTTTCGCGATTCATATCGAGATTTATCAGAAATCGCACTACAGGAGTGGTTATAGATGGGTTCTCATCCGACGAGTTCAGGATATATTCAGGGGTACCGCAAGGCTCTGTTCTTTCTCCAACTCTATTTCTAATATTTCTTAGCGACTTTCTTTTTCTCACTTCTAATCTTATTTACTCTTTTGCAGATGAGAGCATCATTTGCCATTCGTATTCTTTTGATCGTAGGCCGAGCCGTTTGGAGAAAGGTACGAAATGGCGGAATATGAACGACTCACTTAGTAAGGACCTGTCGAAAATCTCTGAGTGGGGTCGCGCGAACACGGTTGACTTTAATGCGCGCAAAACCCAATGTTGTTTTCTTACACACAGACAATGTGTTAGAATTACTTCACTCCATCTGATCTCCTTAATATTTACAAGACCTACCAGTATATCCGACCCAAATTGGAATACAACTATCACGTATGGGTGCTTCAAAGTCTATTTTGGAGCTTCTCTACCGCGTACAGGAGAGGACGAAGGTTCTTATTAATGACGGTAGGGTAGCCAACTCTATCGATTCATTGTTCTATCGGTACTATAATGGAATGTGTTCTAACGAAATTAAGGAACTAATTCCCGGTAATCATATATTCTTACGTAGTGCACATATTTCTCGTAGAGCGCATACCTTTTTAGTTGATTGTCCAGTGAATCGTACAATGCATTAAAGGGAGAATTCGTTCTTTGATCGCACTGTTCGTTTGTGGAGCAATCTTAATGCGAATGTCTTCCCGGCCACTTACGACATGAGCAAATTTAAATTGAACGTCCAAAGACACTACTCTATCTATCCTCCTTCCCACAACCTATTTTCCTAGTACCACAACAATGCACTGCATGAGTATGGGTTATCCCCTGAGTGTTGGTCTCAAGAGAAGAATAATAGATCGACTCTATTAAAACTATTTAATAAAATAAATAAAAATCAAAAACAGAATAAGAATATCAGCTTTTGAATAGACTGAACTAAATGTAAAGTCATTCACTTATAAATTTTAAATAACTTGTTTCGATTTTAAAAGTACAATAAAAAGGCGTATTGACAACTCTACGTAAACAATTTTTCTTTTTAGATAATTCCCCGCTAATAAAAAAAAATAACTAAAAATAATAAAAAGTAAAAACAAGAAAAAAACCCTTATAATTAAATAATAATGAAAAAATATAATCAATTGTAACAAGACTCGCACTACGACGCAAAGCTTTTAAATTGCTTTTCCATGAACAAAATTATCTATTTGTTCCGTTCATTTTTTAATTGAATTTACGCAAAAGTCACTTAATTAATATGTGTATATGTATGTGTGTAATGACGATATGTATGATAATTACGATATAAATACAAGTATTTGTCTAGAACATAAAAGGGCGGCAGCAAGAAAAAGAGGAAAATATAATTTCTGTGGAATATTTATGAAGACAACCAAAAAATTATTGTATGATTTCACAAACAAACGACAAATTAGTTGTATTTTCTGGAATGAAATGACAAATAAAAAAATAAAAATAAAATAGAATAAATTAGAATATAATTTCAATAACTACTTTTACTGGAATCTAAGTAGATGCTTATCTTTATAACTTTTCAAATAATTTTATCTTTTTTTAAAAATAGCAACAAAAAGTTATCATGGTATTCTTTCCTTCTTTTAATATTTGTATGTGAAATAACGATAACAAGTTTAATGGAAATATTGGTATTTCTTGACTTTATACGTTTTTTGAGTTACTTCCGCATAGTAAGCGGCAACGACAAATATGAATCAACTTTGACCTAAACCTAGACCTAAACTAGTGATTTTTTATTACTATTTTGCACACATAAAATACACGTAAACTTTTAAATTATACAATCTTGTAGGCACACATACACTCACATAAGTATATGCACTAAAAATCTGTTGTTGAGAATCAAAAAAAAAAACGAATTAAAACATAAAATAAGTGTGAAGAGTAATCAAAAAATACTAAAATTCATATTTAAACTAGTTAAATAAGAAAAGTTTATAAGAAAAGGAAGAATAAATAATAGCCAAGCAATACAAAAGCAAACAAAAGAAACAAATTTAAAACAAACATTTGTAGTGAAGAGCTTAAAAGAATTCTTTAACATTTTTATTCACATTTCTAAGCAAATCAAACAAACGAAAGACTTAAGAAACAAATCTTAAATGTAAAGCTAACACGCATACACTATTACACTATTAATATATACATCAAAGATCAACCGTTATACTTAGAAATTAGAAATGGAACAAACCGTCATTGAACATTACTTTTTACCAATTAGGAAAATTAAATTAATAATTATCATCATTATTATATGTATGCAAAAACAAAAAACAGATATTTTCATTTCATTAATTATTATTTACAAAATACATATGTATGTTTTGTTGAAAAAGCAATCAACGTCAATTTGACGTAGATAATATTCATACATACATACATACATACATATGTACGCATGTATAATAAACGTAAACAATTTAATACTTAGTACTTAGTCAATGATTTTCTTATAACGAGCTTAAACATTGCACTGTGGGCCAGGATTGCACCATTTTTTGAATCAATTAAACCACTGAGCTTAGGTATTGATATCTTTGCAAAGGTGGTGGTCGTAGTATTACGAATCAATCAAAAAATGTTCGTTTTTATTGAAAAATATTAAGAAAGCGATAAATCAAAAAAATTAATTTTGTTTTAGTTTGGTAAGTCATTAAGCTAATGCAAATAACCATAAATATTTCGAAAATTACAATACACATTGCCGTGACCACCGTAGCCAACATTGTTTTGGACTGGAGTAACCAAATATAATTCCTAGGGCAATTTGCTAGGCTGAATTCAAATCCATTTTCAGTTTTTTCCATCGGGCTCAAAAATTGTTCTTTTATTTTTTTTATGGGCGTCGCGAATTTTTCGCCCAAAATATAGTAGTTATGTCAATTATATTTCATCATAACTTGAAAACATCTTGACCGATTTTAATGCAAGTACCGAAGTTAAAAACTTGCTTAAGATCAATAGTCTCCATGCAAGGCAATCTAAATGGAGAACTTTTGCAATTATTTTCCAACCTGCAGTTGCCTACTTATATGTAAATATCATTAATTCCGTGCCAACATCTACTTCTTAAATATTAAAGATATGAATTTTTTGTCAATAATAAATAATAAAAGTAAAAAAACTGTCCCATTTCGATCAGATTACATTCAGCAGCGTCAAAGTACAATTTTAATTAGAAAAAGGTATACGGACATGTGAGTTAAATTGTTGATGGAATATTTTTATCATCAAGTTACATAATGGAGCTGTAAAATTTTTTGCTTAATAACGTCTTAATAGTAATATGATGTTGATCAACGTGGAGAAATAATATTTTTAGTTTTGAATCGTTAAAGAGATGAATCTTCTGTGACACCTTACTAATATCGAATATATTCGACAAGAACACTAAAAGGATTTAATAATATTATTTGTATGACAATAACTCCAACTATGTCGTTGTTATTTCCTTAAAATATGTGTTCAGATTACTAAAACTTTCATATTGTACATGACAAAAAAAAAAATAAAATAAAAATAATCTCGATGCCAAATTAAGGAAAGAAAATGCTTTACTTTCTATAGCAATTTCTTTCTAATAAACTTTAGGACCAAATATTTATATTTATTTAATTAATCAATAAAGGAATTGTTAATTTTTTTTGCTATTTTAGCAGATGAGATTGGATTTCCGATTACTTTTTACATACATATATTATGCCTACAGAAAATTACGGTTTCAAATCAAAAGACTTAAGAAACATACATACACATGAAAATAAAAATATTAATGTACATACAGCCCAGCCCAACTGGTTAAATGAAAAATATACGTATATATTTAAGTAACTGCTGTAATCTTTTTCTCTTTATGTTCTATATACTGTCGGAAAATTATAAATGTGTTATACAAATGTACGAGTACATATGTACGTACATGCATACAATGTCTGTGCAGATTTAACAAAAAAAAAAAAACTTTAAATGTTTCATGTTTTCTTATGTTTTCATAACTAAAACTATAATTTAACTTTAAGAATCAATGTCAAAGTCATAATAAACCTTCGTATAAAATTATTCTGCAAAAGAAAAAACGAAATAATAGCAAAAAAGTAATATTAAATAAATTTAAATTCTTCAAAGTCAAAGCCAGTTGATATTTAATGGCTTTAAAGAGAATATTAAAGAGAATATACGTTCTGTTTTTTTTTTTGTATTATTATGGTCAATGGCTTTATGTTTAATGACCAGACAGATAGTTTAAACTATTTAAGATTTAATTATACAGCAGTGGCATTATATGTAATTGTGTGTTTGTTTTGTCTTTTAAAATATTTATTTATTTACTTTTTGATATCAATACATGAGACATGACATGAGACATTAAAAAAAAAAAAAAATTCAAATAATTTTCGTAAATGTTCTTGCCAGTCATACAACAATTAAACTCGTATTATCATGATTTTTCGGTTTTAATTATAGGTTCATTAAGTTAAAAGTAATTGTCACAAAACAAATAAAATTACAACAGATTGACAGAATAAAATAGTTAATAACAAGGATGAACGAATGAATTCGCTTTTGTAGTAATAATATTTGGTACATACATACCATGTACTATGTACGTAATAAACTTGTTAAGATCTACCAATAAATATGTATGTCATTGATACGTTCGCCGTCTTTAAAAGATATTAAATTGTATACGATGATTTATATTTGTTTATTTTCACGATCAATATCTTAAATCTTATTATTTAAATTATAATTATATTTTTAAATTTACATTATTCAAGGCTTACATTATTTTGAAAATTCAAAATAATAATAGCGTAGATGTTGTTTAGTAATAACCCAATTCCCCGAGATTCCCGAAAATTTTTGCATACACAATACAATTTTAGAAGCTAAAAAAGAAAATTACATTTATAAAACATTTTGTGTAATAATACCAAGTAAAAGCTGAGCTGCTGAAATAAAATGTCGAATAAAAACTTGCTTAAAAGAGTACATTTCAGTAATTAAGAAATGTAGTCGCCACAATTCCAAATACATATGTATGTGCTCACATAGTTATTAAGAAATTCGTGAAATATAACTTGATTGAAGGTGTTTTCTGTCTAAATCATGCCATACACTTGGCAATGGTAGGCACTATATAAAAATCACTGTTGCATTAAACAAATAATAGTAAACAATAATGCCAAAGAAGCTTAAGATGTATCATGGAAAATTGTAAAATTTTTCTAAAAAGTCCAACGAAAAATGCTCTGCTAGAAAAATACCACCTTGATCAAAAAGTTCCCCCCCCCCCGTGTGGTGGTCCCATCGATCCGATTTGAGTTTTTTTTTTTTGTAAGTTGATACATCTGTTGTCGATATTTCCGCTAAATCTTGCCATCATATCTTCACATTTGCAAAAGCTACGTAGCCAAGAGTACAACTATCACGGTTTTAATGAATTACAATGGTGTAGTGCATCATAAATTTTTGCCAGAAGACCAGACAGTAAACAAAAAGTATTATTTTGGTGCAATGAGACGTTTGCGTGAAGCAATTCTCCGAAAGAGACCGAATTGTGAGCAAAAAAAACTTGTGGCTTTTGCATCATTATAACGCACCATCGAACAGTGCCATCATTATTCGAAATTTTTTGACGAAAAATTCAACAACTACCATCCAACAGTCACCGAATTTACCTGCATTGGCTCCCTGTAACTTCTTTCTGTTTAATCGAGTTAAAAAGACATTACGGGAAACGCGTTCAGCAGCCGAGAGGAAATAGTGGAAAAATTGCAGGAAGCGGTATGATGGACATACCGAAAACCGAATATAAAAAATGCTTCGAGGATTCGATCAAGCGCTGGCATAAGTGTGTTGCAGTCGATGGGTATTACTTTGAAGGAGACAATATAGATTTAGATGAATAAACTTGTATTTTTAATTTTCTGAATAAATTCCGGAAACTTTTTGATTAAGGTTGTATGTCATTTTAGAACAAAAAAATAAATGTGTCTTGTCTCCGAGGGTTTAATTCGGTAAAATTTGATTGTATTTACCTATGACTGAAAAGTTTTAGCTTTTAAAGAAATCAAAACAAAAATCCCTTATTAACTTAGAAATAGTTAATTTAAGCATAACTAACTGTTTAGGGAACAAACATTTTTATCCTTACATTATCAAACTCAGAGGCTTCACAGCTAAAGCTTCATAATATGAAGGGGGCTTGTGAAGAATTGCAATAGTGAGTCTTCAAATTGAGTTTAAAATTGCTTAATAGTAACATGCTTATTTAAGTATAAATCTTGTATGATAGATGTGAGAAAAGGTATACCATTTTCAAGAGAGTTGTATTTCTCGTATGTCTGGATAACTCCAATAGTGGAAGTCTTCGCATTTTAAGAACAATATGAATAGTGGAAAAAATGTGGCGGAATCAATCACAAGCATTCATGTTACTTAAATTGGTAACAGTTACCGAAGCACACCGGGTATGGTATAGTTATTTGATTATTTATTTACATTTATTCATTCTTATTTTAACTTAAATTTTTTTTTTATTCTTAAATTAATTTTATTTTATATTGTAAATTTTTTACATATGACATTAGTCTAGACTAACAAAAAAAAAATCATTTTTATAACAATTTCTAATATTAAAAATATTGTTTTCTCATTTTTATTTTTATTTTTATTTTTATTGCAGTAATTTATGAAATTGACCATTGATATTTTAAAAAGAAACCTAACCTTTTTGCATACTTTTAAGAACGTTTTTAAAAAATAATTTAATATTTCATTGATCATCGTATTTTTAAGCAAGAAACATATCCATGTATACAAATTCAAATTTCGGGAGTTAAATTTCTAAATGTAGATATGTATCTGTATATGTATACATATATATGTATTTAATTTCTTAAAAAATAGACTTTAATCTAAATCGTTGACTATACTACGAGTATGTTGCTAAGTATGTATTTAATTCACTAATAAAATATAAAGCGATTTGCTTTTTAGGTAGAAAATCATATTTTTTTTGTATTTTTATAAATATAGATTTTAAAGGAAAGATGAAATATAAAAGAAGAAAATCAAGTTTAAATAAAGTGAAAAGTTCTTTTGAACTCCCAAATCCATATATTCTCTGCAATATAGCGAAACGTTTTTAAATAACTTTGCTTCTTGTTTCTTACAAATCACATACATATAATTGTTGTTATTTAAGTAATTAGGAACATTTTTAACTATGCAATTTAAATAAATTATTATAAATTTGATTTATTTGTGTTTACTTACTTAACAAAGTATGTACAGTACCAACAACTAGTATGTGTATATGCTCTATAACAGAGAAGAGTTTATTGATAATTTCAGGGTTTAAATAATTATCACTATTTAGGGAACTAAACAAAAAGTCTTTCAACTTTGAAGGAAAACAAATAAAAACGAAAAACACAATGAAAAACAAACAGTCTCTACAAAAACGTACGCACTCCTCAAATGGCCAAAACAAAAAAATAAAATAAAATAAATCTAAAAACATTCAAATACAAAACCAATCATTATTTATATACATACCACACATATGAAAATGGTGAAAATGTATTGAAGTTCTAAATCAATATTCATAAGGAAAATCCGATCCTCAATGTTCGAAAAAGCCATCCAATATAAATCAAACGTATTTTTATTTTTTTTTTCGAATGAATATTAGAGGGAGAGCGATTTGCTTTAAGTACTTCTTGAGCTTTTCATCAACAACATGAGCTCAATATATGTTTTCTATTAACATTATTGCTTTTCATTTTTGTTGTAATAATTGTTGTTTTGTTATACAATATTAATACAAAGAACTTTTATACCTTGAGTTTAACTAAAGCTTTAAAGTAGCTAAGCTTGACTTAATACGTCACCTCGGTTTTCGAAGTCATTGAATACGATGACAACAACAACGAGCATAACAACGATACACAGATACAACATTGATTACACCTATTATAAGTCTATCGATGTGTATGTAACTATAGCTATGTCTATATGTATATGTGTTTTATCGATATTATGTTATAGTACGACTTTAAAGATCGCCAAACGAACAGTCATATATATATGCATGTATGTATGTAGTGAATGGGGATGGTGTTGCGAATGTATTGGTACGAGTTCGAACTTGTTAGTATGTTTGGTAAATTAAGCGAGTATTAAATGATATTTTTGCTGCTGCTGGTAGACAGCGTCTTGAGTGCCTTGTTCAAAAACTTATTTTATCTTGTGCAGGTTGAGAAGCTTAGAAGTCAGTTGAGCATAAAAATTCATACGGTTCGGTTTGGTTTGAACACAATAAATTTCAACAGCCAAAAATATATATTTATTAATAAAAATAAATAAATAAAAACAGCAAAACACGGCAAAACAAAGCATTAATACAATATAAAAACATACATAATAAAAATAAAAGTAGAAACAGTGACAAACGTAAACTAATGTAACGGAAATAATCGTACTGAAATCAATCAATAATTCGGCAAATATTAATTTTATAACATTTGCAAGTGTATTCAAATAAAAAAGAAATACATGCATATGTGCATATACGAGTATATTTTGAAAATATAACTTACAAAATAAAAAATAAATAAAAAACAAGTAAATAAAAAAGAATTTGATTTTTGTTTATTGACAATATTAACAAGTGGAAAGGAAGTAATGATAATGCTCTCGTAGCACAATAAAATTATTTCTGGAATAAGTCCTTAATCTACATTCAAAGCATACCAAAAATAAAAATAACAATAACAATAGCGATAACGATAACGATAACGATAGCGATAACTGGAATATCCAATTTTATTTTTGAAAAAGATTCCAAATTAAAACAAATAAACAAAATGAATAGTAACGTTACATCGGGTTTCGATATTGCTGCTGAAATAGCCAATATTGCTATTGATGAATTCAAATCACATTATGTGACAAAGAATTTCACTGGATTAATACAAAGATATTACCATCTGGTCGAAGAGGATTTTGGTGGTAGGTTTTTTATTTTAAACTCTACGCTTCACTCTGCGCTCTTTTTTTTTAACATATTATATGAAGTAGAAATGGTATTTCCCATTGCAAGTGTAAAAAAGTTTATTACACACAGTATTATACTTACATACATATAGATATACTGTATATGTGCATTATAAGAGTAGATTATTCATATTGTCATTGAAAATATGCAATAACAACAAATAATTGGTTGCGAAATAGAATTTATAAAACTTGTTATTATCAAAGATAGTATATATTTAAATGTAATAATACAAGTATTACTTAAACCGATTACGGTGATGCTATTTAAGATTTTTTTTTTTGCACAAATTTTAAATAAATTAATTAATATACGATTTATAACGTTAAAGGTTGTAATGATGTTTTATAAAAACAATAATAACAAGAAAAAAAGCCAAAACAATTTACAACAAGTAATTAAAATAAAAACGGAAATACAAATAATAATAAATACTTACAACAATACAAGGCAGTAGTAATAGAAATTCAAAGAAAACAATATTTAGACCAAATCTATTGCGCGTACAGTCATTATTAGTTAGAATTATTAAGTTATTTTCCGATTAGTTAAGTACGCAGTACATACTTTCTGCATATTTAATTTTTTTGAACTTTAAAAATTTTTATAAACTCCAATAACAAACTTGTCTAATTGATTTGACATGATAAAAATAATTATTTTCTTTTCTTATTTTCCAACCAAAAAAAATATTTGTTAAACTAAATTTATTTAAAGCTTGTAAACTTACCATAAAAAGATGCATTTAAACATCATAGATGACGATATCCATTGACTTCTGCTTTTTTATTTGGGGCCAGTACTCAGGGAATAACCCCTACTAATACAGTGCGGTCCAGTGACTGGCACTAGGAAAACAAGTAGTAGGGAGGAGATTGGAGGGATTAGTTTTTAATTTATAAGAACGCATTGTCTCTATCATGCGTTGTGCGATTCACTGGACAAACAAATTACAAAGGGATATGCTCTACGGGTACTCTATGAAGATATGTGATTACTAGATTTCGTCAGAGTACTTTCTGTTATAGTATCGATAAAACAATGAAACATACGCTACATTGCGACGATGCTCTAAATAATTGGATACTCTACCTTCACTAAAAAGCACCTTCGCTTTCTCTGTACGCTGTCGAGAAGGTGCAATATAGATTTTGAAGCACTGGCATTTCTTACACCGTTTCAAAAAAACTAGACAATTAATACTCGAAAAATGGTGTCATACCAACGAACGTCGCTGTCATTTCTCATGCCCAGAAGCCATAGTCACAGATATCACCACACCACCACGTCTGTATATCAAAAACCAACATTCTTTCAAATAATGACTTACAATATTCAAATAATGACTTACAATATTAAAAATCTTCTTTTTAAATTTCTTATCAAAACTTAAAAAAAAAAATTGAAAGTATTTTTACACAGTAAAGCGTGTTTTTTATAGAGGTATAGAACTTTAAGTTGGCATTACTTTTCAAGATGGCGACCGATTTAACAGCTGTCAAGTGATTTATTCTCAGTTTGGCTTGGCAATTCACCATGAATAGACCCACGCACGACGTAGATTCGTCGAATGAGCCCAAAACAAGATTACCGTTGTTCCCGATTTTCATAAGCGAATTTCATTTAGCGACGAAGTGCACTTCTGTTTGTATAGCTACGTCAACAAACAAAACTGCCGCATTTGGAGTGAAGGTAATCTCAAGTGTATGTGGAAACACCGTTACATGCAGAAAAACTGACTGTTTGGTGCGCTTTATGGACTGGTGGAACGTTACAGTCAATGGTGATCGGTATAGAGCCATTTCATTTCTGAATTGAATAACCATGATGTCCAGAAGATGTGGTTTCAACAAGACGGCGCAACATGTCACACAGTTCGTGCCACAATAGATTTATTGAAAGACACGTTTGGTGACCGCCTAATTTCACGTTTTGGACCTGTGAATTGGTCTCCAAGATCTTGTGATTTAACACCGCTAGACTACTTTTGTGGGGCTATGTAAAGCCATTGGTCTATTCAGTAAACCCACAAACGCTTGACCATTTGGAAGACAACATTCGTCATGTTATTGCCGATATACGTCCACAAATGTTGGAAAAAGGCATCGAAAATTGGACGTCCAGATTGGACTACATCCGCGCCAGCCGTGGCGGTCATAAAAACACCCCTTATATTATAAATTTCAAAACATTTCAATGTACTCGTACTCGTATACACTAGCCATTACATCTTAGACAAATACCAAAGTAATATGGGAAAATATCTGTTTGACCAGATTGATTGATTAAGAACCCAAAATATTACAAACTTGTTTTGAATTCTGTGGAGGTAACTCTTTATGAGAATTTTAGGTTAATTGAGAACAAAAACAAAATCTGTTATATTATTATGTGTAAAATTTCCTTTGTGAGAATATGTCTTACTAAATTTACTCAGTTCACGTTGCCCGGTATAAGCCACCTATTTGCCTAAATAAAAAAAAGTTAACGCAAAGTTTCAATTCTCCCGCTATAATACCTTTTCGGATACATATATTATTATCCCATATATTATATGGGAGATAATTTACTATTTACTTTATATGGAGGATAAATTATTATTTGTCTCCCGATCATAATCATTTATTATTTATTTATGTCACCTATTTATATTAATATACAAAATGCTAAAACGACATTGGAAGTCTCCCGCTGATACTTATATGTATGTGGAGTCCATCTGTTTCTATGGATTTAATTTTTTAACATAGTCTTCATCTTAATAATATAATAATATGTGGAAAATTTTAAGACAAACACTTACGTAACTTTGTAAATTCCTTAAGGAATTAATTTTTAATAATTTTGAAATATTAATATGTATCATTTACAAACAATTGACTTCTTACTTTTTTATAATAAAAAATATTGGAGTTACCAATATTCACATTTAATATTTTTACTTTTTCACATTAAATGACTTATTTGGTAATTGTTATTTCTGATTCTAAGGTACGGTCACATTTGGCAAATATTTGTCGAAAAAAATCGTAACCATTATCTTATAGAAATATTTTTTAGCTTAAGGCTAAAATACAAAAATCAATTTTTGACCAAAAAATATGATCAATTAAAATCATATATATAAATATAAATTGTATTTATAAACAAATAAAAGAATTTAAAGTTATTTTAAATGGCGAAAAGTTTAATTGAAAAAAAATTCATAATCCATTCAATCAATTCGGTATTTTTTATTATCCTGTAGAAATGATGAAGACTGATTTACGTTGATTTCTGTTCTAAAACCTAAACTGGAAAATGACAAAAATAACTTTGAATTAAAAAAAATAAAAATAAAAAAACTTAAGAGAACATTGAATTTTTTGTTCAAGTTTGTAATATCGGGCGTTTTTTTTTTACAGTTACACAAGTTCAAATCATAATAAAACAATAGTAAAATAGTTTTAAAATCAGGGAAAAGGGGCGTAAAAGGCGCAATCTTGAACACCAATTTTGAAAAAAATTTCACAGTCAATTATTCTTCGAATGTTAATTTCCAGGTGTTCAATCCTCTGATTTTTCGACGTAGACAAGTGACTTTAAATAACTCCAAAGAAAATAATCCAATGGGATTAAATCAAACGATCTTGGCGGCCAATTAATTGACCTTTACGCGAAATTAATCTTTCATCAAAAGTTTTTTTGAGTAAATTAATTATAGCACGCGTGTGTGGTATGTGGCTTCGTTGTGTTGGAACCACATGTCAGCAAGAGTAATACCAGCTAACTGAGATACGAAAAAATTTCTAATCACATCCCTAAAGGTTTGAATAAAAATGCAATATCAATGTCATTTTGTTTTCAGCCCATTCGCCAAATTGGCGGGAGTGTAAGTCTATACATAATGAAAAGTCAAACCAAACTAAATAAAAAACAACTATCAGCTGTTAAATCGGTTGTCAAATAAAGCAGTATTGCCAACTCAAAGTTATAAACCACTCAAAAAACACCCGATATAAACAAAAATTGTTCTTTCAAACACATGACATTAATATTTGTTAACCATTCAATGATGTAATAATTTTTCAAACATTTGTTGCAATATTCGAATGACTGAAAATAGTTTGGTTTTATCTATTAGAAATTTTACAATTATGTAATTAAAAACAATAACAACAACAACAACAACAAGAACATTAATTACACAAATGCAATGATAAGAATTTAACTTAAATTAATTGTAAATACTTATTTCAATTATACATTATTATTTATTTTATCTCAAGATAATGGTAATCACATCTAATAATTATTATAAATTGGATATGGTGATTTTTTCAGACATAAATAAAAACAAATAATTTCTTTGTTTTAATCTTTATTATTTACACATATACAAATACACGTCTGCATGTGTTTACTAGCAATTTCGAAAATTCCAATTATTTCTTTATTAGAAATGCTTTCATTAGCCAAAATAATGCCTTAATAAAGCCGTTGTTAGGAACTGATACTTGAAAACTTTTAAAAAAGTGAATTTTAATTTATACCAAACAGTTATTGAAAGTACATTTTAGCATTTGTAAATTGTGTACAAATTTATACGCCACTTAAGTCCTTACAGTCTATAAGCGTTATCGATAATTATTCTTTAAACAGATCTTACAAATATTTCATTCTTGAATCGCTATTCATTTAATGAAATACCAATGGATTTTTGCATTTAAACATGAGTTTTAAACAAAAAGCAACCAGCGTTCGTAAATATATTATACTCTATTTTATTGATACTCCTTATCACGTTTGTGTTACCTGGTAAAGAATTTCACTAGGAATTGTTTCCGGGAAATACATAGAAAAGTCTACATACTCTGCAACTTTCGGTAACTAATTTTCTTCAAAAATTTTTGTTATTAAATTTCTCATTGTTAACTAATATTTTGGAGCCACCTTTGCTCATCTAAATAACATTTCATTGAAAATAGGAATTTTTTGTTTTTTTTTGTAGTATCACTAGAAATATTGTGGCATTCTTTATCAAGAGCATTTTGTAACTGTTTGCTGTTAATTACAGACTTTTGTACTCGGCGGTTCAATTTATGAAATAAATTTCTACGAGGTTTTTGACAGGTGACTGGGAAGCAAAATAAAACTGTTTGGTAAGATTGTATAATAACGACTCCTTTACAAAGCTTGCTGTGTGCCTTGGTTTATTGTGTCGTTTGAAATACCTGCTTGCAAAAAGACCCTTTTTGTTAAGAAATTGCTTTGAATTAATAAGGTTTTTAAGCTTTTCAGTAACTATGTTTTTGATTTTAAATAAAAAATCATTAATAAAATACTATTAAAATAAAAACAAAACTTTTTTACACGTACATATGTATCAAAATAACATTGTTGTTTACTTCGATTGTGATTTACTTGAATAAAAAAAGGGAAAACGAATGCATACACTTACACTTCTGTTTAAAAATTATATTAACATCGAACACAAGTTAAAATTGCAAATGCAAGTCAATCAACTTTGTTCTTAAGTATCTACATACATACATACATATGTATGTATATACGGTTCGATAATATTCAATTGTGTTTCCCCACATACATACATATATATGTACGCATTAATTTCAATCACATACATATGTACGTACGTACAATAAATGAATTAACAAAATTTTTACCTTTTATACTACAAATGGGTATAGAACAAAATATTTCTGTTTTTATTAAATTAAAACAATTTAATTGAAAACAATTTTTAAAATTTTACAACAACTACTATATACATATAATTATTTAAATCAAAATTTTCTAAACAAAAACAATCATAAAAACAATTATGAGTTTTTGTCTGTGTTTTTTTTTTAATAATAATCAGCTTGCAAATGTCAATGGTTTTAAATAAAAGATGTTCTTGTTTGGCATGATTGTTCACTTTAGTTTAATTTAGTTTCTTTTGGTTGAGTTTTTTTTTTTTATTTTGTTGCTTATACTTAATTTTGTTATGCGAACACAATTATATACATAATTAAAACGTATTTAAGTTATAATAAAAACAATTTAACTACATTTTATTTAATGTTCGCCTGTACACACTACTTCCACTTCCATTATGACCAAAAATTCATTAGTCTACCAACCACTGTTAAATAACAAAGAAATACTCGTTATTATTTTTTAAATAACTATTTTATACATAATTTCAATTATTTTCTAGCAGTTGACAACAAATGCTTTTATTGCATAGAAAGATCAATTTTAATAATATATAGAAAACAATATTAGATACCCGTTCTCCATACTTCTAAGGAAAAATTTCGATCTATTGAAATCTTTCGATTATACATACATACATACATATGTAAGTAGTTAATGCCATGGCGTATTTAAAATTATAGGAAGTTTTAGTACGTTCGTTCGTTTATTTGTTTGTTAAAGTTCACTCAATTGTGACAATTCATAAAGTATATTTTAATTTGTTTCATGGTCTTTGGGTCTTTATTTATACTCATATGTACATACACATACAGATGTATGTGTTTTGAAAAAAAAAATTCTATAAAATTAAATTCGTTTCAAATGATCATCTTTTAAAATATGCATAAATATGTATGTATATTATCGTCAGTGTTCCTAAAACTTGCTCCAAAAAACGAACAATAAAATTATTCATTTCATATAAAATTTAAACACGAATACATTCATTAGTTTTAATTTTGAAGAATTGATTTCAAAAAATTTTTTTTATTTTAGATCCTCGTGCCAAACGTTTTCCCCTCATGGACAATCCTTTATACACATTCGGTTTAGTAGGCATATATTTATCTTGGGTCCTTGTGATAGGTCCCCTGTTTATGCGAGATCGTAAGCCATTCCAACTCAGACGTACACTTGTCATTTATAATGCCTTTCAAGTGGCCATCAGTGCGTATATGTTCTATGAAGTAAGTTTATTTTATTTTATTTTATTTTATTTTATTTTATTTTATTTTATTTTTATTAAATAAAACAAAAAAAACTTTCCTAAATTATTGACGTTTCGTTATTGTTATTTATTTTTAGCATTTAATGGCAGGTTGGCTAAGCTATAACTTAAAATGTCAGCCAGTAGACTACAGCGATGGACCAATGTCAAAAAGAGTAAGTCTAATTGACTTATTAACACATTTATAGAATACATAAATATTTAAATAAAATTTAAGAAATAGTGCAAGCCACAACGAAAAAAAAGGAAAAAAATGCAAATAAAAGAAGAAATATTTTTTCAGCTTTCAGTTTCAACTGATGTTTTTCTCGTTTAAAAAAAAGAAAAAAAATTTAATTCAAGGTCAACCGTGAAGCTGTGGTAGTTTCAAAAAAGTTTGTGTTTGTTTATTTCTTTCTTGTTATAAACTTTTAGTTTTTTTGTGATATTTTTTTGTTTTGTTTTGAATACAAGTATTTATCTATATGATATGATTTCATTTGTTAGGCATCTCCCCTCCAATTCGTTCAAAGATTCATATTTAAAAATAAAAAATATGTATATATCAACATATCTACATATATTTGTATGCATATGTTTAATGTTTATCAAAAGAAAGACCAAAAAAAAAGAAATTAAATAAAATAAAAAAGTCACTATTAACACCAATAACAGCTCCGAGCCGGTTGTCGGTAGTGTATTGTTGTTACTCGTATTGAGTTGAAACATTAATTGATTCACATCAATTAATAAAGGAACGAACTCGAATTTGTGTGTGAATTGTACTGACATATTTAATAGAAAACATTAAAAGAAGTATTTAAATATCTTATGCATTCACTATTTGCTTAAATGCTAAAATTAAAACAAAATGTTGCTGCTTCACAATACTGTATGTTCCTCCATAAGCAATGGAGAGATTAGGAACAAAATAAAAAGACTTAAGGCACAAACCTGAAATAAATAATACTCAGGCACACTGTCAAACAAGCCAGAGTAACTGTGTGATACATTTTCATTTTTTTATGTATTCTAGTATATATTTCAAGTTTTTTTATTAATAATTTCCGGATATTTTTTCTTTTTCTTTTTTGGCAAAATATTTAACCGAAATTAAATAAATACTACAGACAAGCATAACACGTTCAAATTAAATATTTAAATACTGGTATAACAAGACATTTTATAAAGATTATAGCAATTTATATTTGATAAATAACAAATTAAATTGAATTCCAAGCATAGTAAAGGGTCCGCCAAATAATTTTTTTTTTTTTTTGAAAATGCCAAAAAAAACTACTGAATATTTTCTGAAATTTCTTTTTTTAATTGAAAGTACAATCCTTCCGGTTAATAATGGAAAATAATTTCATTCAAATGGCTGCCTCGGCTGGCCATGCAGTAGCCTACACGATCGGTCCAAATTTTAAGCACATTATTGATTGTGTGCAGCTGTATTTCACCAATGGATTCACGAATATTGTTCTTTAAAGCGTCAATTGTCTCTGGCTTGTTGGCGTAACACTTAACTTTGACGGCACCCCACAAATAATAGTCCAACGGTGTCAAATCGCAGTTCCGAGGTGGCCAAACGACATCAGCTCTGCGGCTGATAATGCGATCTTCAAAAACAGGGCGCAAAACATCGAGGTAGCTTCGGCTGTATGGCACGTAGCGCCATCCTGCTGAAACCAAATATTGCTAATATCCTCCTCTTCAATTTTTGTGAACAAAAATTTGTTGAACATGGTCCGATAACGATCGCCATTGACTGTAACGGCCACTCCTTGCACATTTTCGAAGAAAAATGACCCAATTATGCCTCTGGACCAAAATCTGCACCAAACAGTGACTCGTCTTGGGTGTATCGGCTTTTCAATGTATGCGTGCGGGTTTTCTGTGCCCCAATTGCGAAAATTTTGCTTGTTTACATACAAGTTGTTTACCGACAAGATCAAAATGAGCTTCATCTGAAAAGATAATTTTTTTGGCAAAATCGCCATCTTCTGTAAGTCGATCGCAGGCCCACTTAGCGAAGCGAAAACGCATTGGACACATCCACATTCATTCAGCGGAAGGATAAAACTAATTATCTGTCAAATCAGACATGAGCTAAGTGTTACCATTCACGAAATAAGCACTAGTTAAAAAAAAAACGTTAGATGGCGGACCCTTTATATCATCTACATATTGTTTGCCTAATAGTTTTAGATATTTCGTATTTTATTTTTAATAAATATTTAGTATCCGCTACAGTTTTTATGTTTTTAAGTTATTTTAATAAAATGCGTGTTTGTATAACACGATGCGACAAAAATGAACGAAGTTGAAATACCCGGGAAATTGTACTACTTTTCTGATAGGCGCTGTCGAGTAGAACAAGGATCTGTTTTTGGAATTTTCAAAACATTTAAAACTTATAACTTAACTGAACCCGATTTTATATTTCTTTTCGAATTTGAAAAGAGGAGAAACAATTTTTTTAAGTAACCTTGACACCGTCAATTTCCAACGGATTTCTAAATCGTAAGTCTTATTTTATTATTTAACTTAATATAATTCCTTAATTAATTCATCAATTGTACGATTCCTAAAGAAAAAATTAGTGCGCAAAAACGCATTTAAACTTGAAAAATATGGAAAAAATTGGATTAAAAATGATTTTGCTTCAGAAATACACGCACATTCTTCTTCCAAAAAAAAAATATGTTTCTCTTCTTTCCAAATCCGAAAAGAAACTTAAAATCAGGTAATATAGTATTCAGTCCAAAAAACTGGTTTTTCACCTGTTACTCGGAATCTTCGAAAACTTCAAAAACAGATCCTTGTTCTGCCAAGCAGCGCCAATCAGAAAAATAATATCACATGCCAGGTAATTTTTTTTGTCTCACCGTGTAATTAATACCACAAAAAAATTCTTAATTCATGTACGTAAAGCACGTGATTAACAACAAATCTATTAATATAAACCAATAATTGAATTTTACTTCATATCTAGATCAATTGAGTCCAACTCTTTGGCCCTTTATCAAATGAATTAACGTATCAATATGATATGAATTAACTTTTTGTAACATTTAAAACTCTTTTAATGGGGAACTTTTTTTTCGAAAATTTAAACAAACTTATAGGAGTTCACAAAAATACGATTTCATTAAATGATTACCAATTCTTTTATTTGGTGCACATTTTTAAAATTTATAAAACCTTATATGTAGATATTAGGACAATACAAAAACAATTGCAAAGAAAAGTTACGTTCTACACACCCTGTAATTATTATAAAAAAAATTTATATTCGAAAGTATATAAGAAAATCATTGATAAAGTAGAAGGACATTATTTGTTTTCTTTAGTTTACATTAAAAATTAAAAATTAAAAATTAAAAATTTACTCCTTTACTATTGTTCTTATAACAAATGTAATTAATAAGCCAATAAATACGCAACTGCTCATACTTAAACGCTTATCTATCGAATTTTGTTTATTAACCATTCGAGATTTTGAAGGGCACAGTTACAAAATATTGCGATAGTGTGTTATTGAAAGGCAACATTGATTATAAAATAAACACATTTGGATATGCTTTTAAATATTTAACAAAACTAAATAAACTGAAGATATATAAATATTCTTAACGTCATTATGTGGTTTTTATATAGAAATACATGTATACTAATGTACATAGAAATAAAAATACATTTAAACGAATAAATAAATATCAAGTAAAGTGTTTGCTAGAGATTGAGCAAAGAGTTGTTGTCGATATTTTTTTTTTGTGATTACAATTTGTAACGGTTTATTTGCCTAAATAAGCCATGAGCATAGAGTTAATAAAAACTTCTAGCCCAGAGAGATCAACATTAACAATTCGATTTTATTAAAAAGCAAATAAAGCTTCAAAAAATAGCTTTAATAATATTTAATGTATATGTATGTATGTGTTCTTATTTTCAGATGTTAAATCTTTGCTACGTTTATTATCTATCTAAACTGACTGAATTTGCTGATACTATATTCTTTGTTTTGCGCAAAAAATCAAACCAAATTACTTGGCTGCATGTCTACCATCATTCAGTGACTCCATTGGAAACATGGGTTTTAGTTAAATTTATTGCTGGTAAGTAACCCTGGGCCGAAATCGTCACACTCGTGATCGAATAACTTCGACAATTCTTAATATAAATTAACATTATTCGGTACCGCTTATACAACAACATTAACTTTAATTCACTTATTTGTAAGAAAGTTAGGATCCATATGCTAATAAAATCTTCTAATGCTAATAAAACTTCATATATGCATACACAAGTACGAGGGCGGATTAATATTGAAGCTACCTAAGTAGGAAGAAAAGATTTTTTTTCAAAAACCATTCATTTCTCAACACAGTCTCCTTTTAGCTCAATACACTTAGTAAGACGAGTTTCTAACTTTTTTATACCATCTGAATAATACGATTTTGGGAACTCCTCAAAATACGCATTAGTTTCGGTAATCACTTCTTCGTTGGAGGTGAATCTTTTTCCTGTGAGCCTTTTTTTCAAGTTTGGAAACAGGAGAAAGTCACTAGGGGCTAAATCTGGACTACAAAGTGGATGATCAACCAATTTCTCGTATTTTAGCATCGTATCTAATTCTGTGTGAGCCGGTGCGTTGTCTTGAAGAAAGAGCACTTTTTTCTTGTTTAAATGTGGTCGTTTTTCCTTGATTGTATCAACTAATTGATCCAATAATGCACGATAATCCTCTCCTGTGATTGTGGATCCCTTTTCAAGATAATCAATGAGCAATATTCCGTGTGCATCCCAAAATACAATGGCCATAACCTCGCCAGCCGATTTCGCTGTCTTCGCCTTCTTCGGAGCACTTCCACCAGCTGCCACCCATTGCTTAGATTGATTTTTGGTTTCAGGTGTGTAGTGGTGGACCCACGTTTCATCAACAGTTATTAATCTACGCCAAAAATCAGCAGGATTATGCTTTGTCATGTCCAAACAACGCTGTGAAGTGATCTGTAGAACTCGTTTTTGTTCAACACTGAGCAAACGCGGCAGCCATCTTGCCGATAGCTTTTTCATATGCAAATGTTCATGCAAAATGTTGAACACACGTTCATATGATATGTTTACCATTTCAGCAATCTCACGTATTTTGATCCGGCGATCGTTCATAACGATATCGAGCATTTTCTTGATATTTTCTTCAGTAACCATCTCTTTTGGCCTTCCTGTTGATGGTATTGTTGCAGTGCTTGTTCGGCCCCGTTTAAATTCATCAATCCAATATTTTACCATATAATCTGACGGAGCAGATTCGCCGTAATGTTTATCAAGCTTTTCTTTTGTCTCTTTCGCCGTTTTGCCTTTCAAATAATAGTGTTTAATCACTACACGAGATTCATTTTTTTCCATTTTCCAAGAAACACAAAAGTTGCTTACTTCAAACGACTACAACAAATAAACTAATCGATGAATTTGGTTAAAATTTTAACAGCTGACGTTTGACAGATCGTAATTTCTAAGAAAGTAAAAGTTTTTGAGTTTGTGCTGCCATCTAGCGCTAGGTAGTTTCAATGCCAATCCGCCCTCGTATATGCATTTGCATGCATCGGCATGTATGTAAATATGTATATATGCATATCTAAAAGATTTCATTTGAAGAGCAACTAATTTGAAAATTTTGTGTTTTGACATGAACAAATATTTAAGTCAAAATTCGTACGTCCTAATAAAATTTGTAAGTTTGTGTTCTTATCAATAAACGCAACATAATTCATGATTGCGGTGAAGTACGTTTACGTTTTTTCAATTTTAGTTTTCAGAGCTCCCAAAGCAGCTCTGCTGAATTTTCATATTACAACTATAAGTCAAAAACTTTATTTATCGCATGTTTCTGTTAGTATATCAAGTAAATATGTAATTGGAATTCCATACTTCTAAATTCATATTTAAAATGAAACAACAATTTTTAAAGTTTTTTTAAATTTAAAAAAAAAATTGTTTTTGGTATCCTAGAAATGATTTTCTTTTTAATTTTTAGCACATTTGAAATATCATATTAAGTATAATAATATAGTCTACATTAAAAAATAGTATGTTAATTAATTAATAGTATGTTAGTTTGTATATTTTACAATAGTTTCAATGTTTCCACCAGGAATTGGGGAAAAATGACAACATTAGCTTTTTATCTTCCCTATAATCATGATTATTTTTTTATATATATATTTACATATACCATAAAATAAAAAAATTAATTCAAATCACATAGTTCGGAAAGAATTACATATATTGTATAAGTATTTACATATTCTGTCTGGTTAATGAGTGTTCTGTGTTAATTCTCTAGGTGGTAATGCAACCTTTCCCAATTTGTTAAATAACTTCGTGCACGTTTGTATGTATTTCTACTATATGATGTCCGCTATGGGTCCTGAATATGCCAAGTTCCTATGGTGGAAAAAGTATATGACTGAATTACAAATAGTAAGTATTTTTTTATTATTATATATATAATTTTAATACTATGTATTATGATTTTATTGGTCGTGTTTTTAGTATATGAGTATAAGTATGAATATATGTAAGTATGATATCTTACACGCCTCAAAGTATTAAATGACCTTCTTAAATACAAACAACAACAAAATCAAAAGCCTAAAAAAACAAAATCTTAAAAAAATACTTGCTAAAAGACCACTTTGAAAAGTTGAAAAACCTGTAATGTAAACATTTTTGTAAAGAATTTTATTAAATTTAAAACATTCGCAACTACAAATTCAGTTTTTTGCTATGCAGTTTTATAAACCATGATTAAATTTAGTCAATGTATGGTTACGATACGACGCCGTTGTATGTGTAAACTTACAGACATACATATATACATACATTTTTGAATTGAAAAATTGAAAAAAAAACTTATAAAATTGAGTAATTCTTAAAAGTAGTTTCTTTTTTATTATTTTGTGGAAGTCTTTAAGTGTTTAGCTTTCGTTAGTGGATTTTTCTTGCCACAATTGCCCAAGCAAATGTTTGAAAAACAAAAACAAAAACAAAAACAAAAACAGTTTTAAAGCTAAATATTTGGTAATTCGCAAAATGCTACAATCGTATTGTATCGTGGTGGAATAAAAAAACACAATTATATTCCATTCGTATCGTGCCAACAAAAAAAATAAAATAAAAAAATTCAAAATGCCACAATTTGCTACGTTTATAAGCGCACTCTAGTTATGTACTTGCTTCATTCAATAACATCATAAATTTAACATTTTCATTAAGCAAACTGTCTGTTCTATCGTATGAATATATAACGTAATACTATACCTACATATACATACACATATTAATTGTTTTAGCATAAACACAAAGTGTCTCACTATCATTGCTGCAACATTTATTAACTTTATTTTTGGCAGAATGATACATATGTATGTACATAATAAAAAAGAATTAAAGAAAAAGTAAATACGATTGCAAGATTTTAACATTTAGTCAACTGTTGATTTATTTAAACAAAGTTTGGCTTACTAAGTAAATTCGTAGGTAATAATCGATAGATCATTGTAAATTAAATATTCTAATATTGGTACTCGTTAGTTGTTTTCCCTTTGTTTTCTGTTTTGATTTATTTTACCCACTGACCTACATTAACAAACAAACAAAAAAAATATGCGCAAGCAACACCGTAAGTAATAACTTCCTTTCGTTTTCGAACAACTACATACAATCGAAATTCCGCCTTTCTATCCTCTCAGTGTATGAAAATTAATATCTTGCAATGTTTTTTATATATAATTTTATTTACTTTAATAAATACTATAAGAAAAATATTGAACAGCAAAAAAGAAAAGGCGATAACAAGCGAAAAAAAAGCAAAAACAATAAACCAAGCAATACACACAACCAACCAATTTATTTTTTGAAATTTGCAAACGAAAAAATAAATAAATAAACAAAAAAAAATAACAACGAAGACACAAGTGCATTCAGTGGTTTTTCATGAGCATTCGTACACAAGGCATACATAGAAAAAAGTTTTTAATATGATAGTATTGGTTCATTGTATGATATTATTAAGGAATAAAAATTAAAATTATAAACAAAAAGAAGTATGTAAAAAACAAACTTAATAATATAATTGACTTACATTTCTAAATCAAATGCAATTTCCAAACAACCGATAAACCGATTACAAACTCATTTTAACACTAGTCTTACCAAAATGCCAGACGCCTGATGGTCACACATAACTTTTAAATGTAGCTAAAGTAAAACTAAAGCTTTAATCAAGACCTTTTTGATTTGCTCTAAAAGATTTAAATACAATACTTTGGGGTAATGACTAAGTAGGTTGGTTGTATATGACAATTTTGTGTCTTTTAATGCACACAAACAAAATATTGGTTCAAGCAATTTGATTGCCTATCGTCGACATTTTAAATACATGCATAGTAAGGACACAGCAACAAATTGATGAACAGCTGTTTGTTAAACAAAAAAAATATGTACATACATGCAGATATTGTGTCACGCTTTTCACATTTACAAAAACATCGATTCTCATTGACTCAATGACTTTGATTCGATTTTTCACAACCCTTCACTAGAACGTTACAAAGTCGGGATCGATTAACTGTTGCGCAACATAATGACATATGCACCTACTTTTGAAAACTGATTGAAAAGGAAACAACTATCCCGGAAGAAAATTCCGAATGATCCAATTGAGATCAACGACAATAATCAAGAAGCCAGTATTATCTTCTATTAGAAGTAATTCTAAGTGGCGATGTAAGGCATTATACTCGTAGTTTTGTGTAGTACATTAGCTGACGGTTTTTCATAAAAAATACTGTTATTAGTTTTAAGTATTTTTGAGCTTTTCTTTAGAATTAGAAAAAAAAAACAAAACAAACCAAAACAAATAAAAATAAAAATATATTCAAATAAAGAGCAATTCATTTTTGTATACATACATGTTCATATGTATGTACGTATATAGAAGATTTAAAATATGGGTATAAACTCACGTGTTAAGATTGCTTATGTTTTTTACCAGGTGAAAAACACTGAATTTTCAAAACTTGTGCATTTACATTTAGCAACCAACAGCTTAATATGTACGTTTGTATAACAATAAAAACAAAAACTCCAGCAAACAATAGTTAAGCAATAATATTTCAAGACTACAAAAACATAAATACAATGAAAACCAAGACGAAAAAATACAATAATAACAATAAACAACAATAAATTAATAGTATCGATTTTACATCGATTTTATCGTAAAATACTTGTATTTTATTGCACATACTTATATACTCGTATGTATGTACATACATACATACATACACACAGCCATACATACATGCATATGGTTAAAACACAAACACTGATCTTCTTACAGTATCAATGCAAAAAGATCGCATGTTTCTAAAAAACTTTAAAAGTATAAAGTATATTCATGCTTAGACTGAGGCTCGCTTTATTTGCAATTGAGCAAACTAATAATTCTTCTTTTTAAAAGAAACACTATAAAAAAATACACTGTCAGAGAATTGTCGTGCTGTTAGTATTTTAAAAAATTTTATTTCGTTTTTTTTTAGACCTAAACAAATTTTTCTGTCATTTTTAGCCCTTTCGGTACATGTTTTTATTTAAAAAAATTTTTAAAATACAATGAAACTTCGATATAACGAATTAACATATTCGTTATACATATATATGTATTACATATGTATTGTATGTATGCATCTGTGAAACCTTTTTATAAAAATCATCTACATACATATGTATAAAAGAAGAAAATAAAAAATACAACACTTTTGTGCTTCTTCTTGTTTTGTAAGATTTTAATAAAATATTTAACAAGGGACTCTTTTCCTTAAGCTTAATTTGTCTTTATTCTGGCTTCGTTGTATAGATGCTTTTGAATGAATTCTTGACTATAAAGAGAATTTACATATACACTTGCACATACATATGTATTTACATTTCGTTGTTTTAAAACCGGGACTTTCCCATTTTAATTCATTCTGCTTTTTAATGCATATTTCGTTATATAGAGGACTTGTAGCTGAGAATTTCTTCGTTACAGCTATAGCGTATTTTTGTAAGAAAGTCTTTGCAATAAAGAGGTTTTTTCAAGTGACTTAAAAAAAATTCGTTTTATTGAAGTTTCACTGCAACAAAGATACAGCTTATGTAAACGAGGATACTTTCAGAAACATTAGGCAAGATGGTCAATAGTATACCGAAACGAATTTTATGTGCGAATTGATTTAATCCAATTTGTTTACTTTTTATACTTTAAATTGTCGCGTGCGAAATACATTTATAGATATTCCTTAATTAATAAAATATCAATAAACACTTATTTTTTCTACGTTGTATACATATCCAAATTGATTTTTATTTATCAGACACGTTACTATTTTATGTACATATATTCAAAATGAATTTTGGAATAAATATGTATGTATCTTAAGTGATTTATAATTCTTAGCAAAATGATCATATTCATTAGAAATATATACTTTATTTTGTCGCGTAGTGTACATACATATGTATATGTACATACATACATCCCTGCTGAAAATGCGGCTACCTCCCACTACGGCTACTAGTCGAAACCTAACCCCAATATATGAAAAAATGTGTTCAACATAAGGTTGGTTTCGTAAATACATACCCTCTGTCGATACCCCAAGAAACACCACAGGAGACTAGTTTAAAAACTACCCTTCAGTATGAATACTTAGAACACCCCAGCTTTCTATTGCAATATTCTAAAGAAAAATCTTAATAAAGAAATCTTCACCGGATACGTTCATAGATCATTTTATACTATATTTCTAAAAATTTAATCAGAGATTATTTTTTATTTTTTTCATTCAGACCCCGTTTTATGTGATCAATTCGTTCCACGAAAATTCGCATAAAACGATAAATTAACTCTATATAACATAAAAACTAATGTTTTTTTTCCTAAATTTTAATAAAAAACATATAAAAGCTTAATCGCATAAAAGAAGTAAACAAAAATTATTTTCCCATTTACTAAAACGTTAAAAAAAGATAAAGAGTATAATAATTATTCAGTATCGAGCAAAACATAAAAATCATTTTCTAATAATAATTGATATATCGCAGTCATTAAATATAACAATAAATAGATTCGTATCAATTGGGGTCATGCCAGTTTGATCACTAGAAGAAACATGTACATAATTTATTATCATCATTTGGCAGATTATTAATTTCATTACCAAAAATATTCTCATTATGAATTTTCAGCAGATTAATTTTTTCCTTCTCGTACAAATAATTTATGACGTTCAAGTTTTCAGTTTTACGTTAAGACTACGCTGATGCTATGCTCGTTCCCTATCTGGATCCACATTGAAAATTACATACTAAAAAGCATTAACTTTGTTAAGAGCTTCACAAATTTATTTTTAAGTAACAGGTCTAACCATTTATTCACAACTATCAATCAATCTGGAAAAAAATGGAAAAAAATGTTGCACTTTGTTGACCTTTTTTGTATTCCTTTTCTAAAAAATTTAATACAAGGAAAGGTCGCTAATATTTGATGTTTCTTAATTTTTGACGACGTTTAATGGTAAAGAACAAACGAAGTGCAAAATTTTTTTTATGAAAAGAAAACGCCATTAGAGAAGAAATCCGTCGCCTCTAATTTGGCCAGCCACGATTTATATTTCATCCGATAATGTCGACATTTCCTCAGCAGTGTAGTTACCAACATAATCTGAGCATTTAGCTTTCCAGCACGCAATTAAGGTTTGAATCCGTATTTTTGTTGCTGAAGATGCAACTATAATAATAAAATCATAATAATAGAATATGTGCCGCTGTGGTACGGTAGGTAAGACACCCGCTTATCAACCAGAAGCTCATTAGTTCAATACCAGGCCAGACCATTTGAAAAAGAAAAAAGTTTTTTCAACAGCGGTATCACCTCACAACCTTAGGTGGTAACAGGCTATGAGTATATTACTATTATTGAACACTTCTCTAATGCATTTGTCGTTCGGAACCGGCTTTAAACAGTAAGTCCCTTTCAATAAGTCCAAAAATAGAATCGGGTGCATCACCGTGTTCCATCATGGAATCTGGGTCGCAACGTTGAAGGTAAGGACGTGAGCATTTCTTCTTAGATCTGTTCAGAGAGCAGCGGCATTGCGCATCATCTCTGCTTATCATACAGTTTCAGAACCTGCGGTTCTTGTGATAACCGGTATAATCCCTGTGGACCTACTAGCAAGAGAGCGTATGGAAACTTATCGCGCCAGATCTACTGGTATTCCCTTGACAAATGCTATAAGGCAAGAGACCATTTCAAAATGGCAACGTCGCTGGGACGATGAGGATCGTGGAAGATGGACGGCAAGGCTTATACCAAGCATAAGTCTATGAATAAACCGAAGATTTGGAGAGGTGGACTATTACACTACACAGATGCTATCAGGTCACGGATATTTTAGATCATATCTGTACAGAATGGGTAAGTGTGACTCCCCATACTGCCTTTACGAGAAGGAGTATGTAGTTGATGACGCGGAACATACTATATTCGGCTGCCCGCGTTGTCATGTCTACCGCTCGGAATTAGTATCAACAGTCGGAAGAATCACGGTCGAGAACATCTTCGAGGTTATGATGTGGAACATAGGTCACTGGACCGCTGTGGCGAAATTTATGGAGCGCATTCTAAAGCGAAAGAAGAAGGTATAAAACGAGGTTTGAGTGTACTTACAATTTAATAATTCACTACAAGCATTAATTCGTTTCAGAAACGTGTTCTTTTCTTAATTTCAATAAAATGTTCTTTTTGTGCTCTTTTTAGTTTAAATTTTTTTAAATTTTTCAGACATAGTCCCTGCCTACATTACATAAGATCATGTTGTAACTACATAGCCCACATATGCATTACATAGGACCAACTTTGTAACTACATTCTCCATCAGTGCATTACAAAGCATAGCTGATAAACTACTCTATGTCACTATGTTCTCAAAAAACATAGTCCATGCCAGCAGTTTATATCTGCATTATATAAGTGCAATCCTAAAATTACTCTATGTAGCTACACAGTCCATGACTGCATTTTATATAATCATGGTGTAACTACTCCATATTAACGCACTCCAACTTTTTCTGCAGAGATTTACATATATACATATATAGCGATAATTAATAAAAAAAACGAATTTTGAAATTAAATGAAACACTATTTTCGAGTTATACCGATAAAATGCACAAATCTAGAATAAATAATTATTAAAACTTTACGTTTTTGTTGTTGACAGTTCAATTACATATGCTAAAATTAAACCGAGATGCTCTTTAACATCCTTTTAAAAAAAAAAACCCTTTTTAAGGATATATTTCTCCGAAATATTCTCCTGTCAATTAATTTTCAAAAATATTCAAATTATGAAATTTTTTCAATGTGCCAACTGTACTGGTATTATGGCTATACGAACACTGCACACTTCCATGTAATTCTCTTTTTGTTATTAGCAATACCAACAAGCCAATATTTCAAATTGATTTTCAGTTGTAGCTTAGTGGCAGTAGTAACTGCAAAATAGTGGCAGTGTTAATGGAAACTTGTTGCATTCGTTTGTTGACCAATGAATTGCTTTGTAGGTCACTAATATATAAGTGAATATACCACACATACATAAAGTCAACGATAGACGATCAAATTGTTTGAACCAACCATTGTTTTTGTGTGATACATAGAAATCCTAATATTTACATACATATCTTTACATATAAAAATCAGTGTGTTATACATATGTATGCTTGAAGTCTATAGACGGCTAAACCTATTATCTTGAACCTTTCACTGTATCATCCTGTATACCTGGAAGGAGACATAGACTACAGTTTTTTCGATAGGGTCAGCGGGAGAGGTACCACCATATCTAATGAACTATATCAGCCAGAGTCATAAAACTTTGTCACAATTACTTTCGTATGGAACCGATTTATTAGAAAACGTTTATGGCGGATATAATCAGGAGAAGAGGTATACCCCATACAAAGCAAATTTTAATTATCGTATATGTAAAAAACTTTTATAGCGACAGTTTTCAAATTTTGTTCTAATCACTTTTCTATGGAACTAATTTACTGGTATAAATGTATGGCAGGTACAATCAGGGGGATAGGTACCCCCCTTATAAAGCAAATATTAATTTTCGAATACTATTACATAGATTGCAATAAATTCCAACCCCTTCCTAAAAAAAAATCAATAGAAAAAATTTTAGCGGGATAGGATTAGGGAGAAAATTGAACCCATACTATAGAAAAATAAATCTGTGTTTATTTGAAGACTATATACAGCTAAAGAGTAGAATCTACAGTGTCGTTATTGAAGAAACAAATAATCCGGAATGGGACAAAATGGGGAAAAAGGTACAAATGTAACTAGGATAGCATTTGAGATAATAATTAAGCCGTGCCAAGCAGTCACTCGTAATGGGTACATTGACTTCTGTAAGACTACGTTTAGCTTTTCTGAGCCCCAAATACGTCAATGTTACTTATTAACGTACCCACCAAGAAAAATTGATTTTAAATGATGATAAATATCGAATAAATCCTAACGTTGCTCAACGTAAATCAATTCATTTCGTTCAGTGAAGATAATATACTCAATTTTGTGACAGAATAGAATGACATAAGTATTGTCAGATTGGAGATAACCTCTAGTTCAAATTTAAACCGATAGATGACCCACCCGATACATTTATGCATTATATTTTAATTCATATTTGAATTTTAGTTCAATTAATAGTTTAACTTTAATACTGTTCAAATAGGTTTTTTGGTTTAGATTTAAAGACAAATATTTATATAGTACTATATTAACCATATGCAATGTCCAATATCCAAAATATATCCTTAAAAACAATTTTAAAAAATTAATTTTTTTTAGCCGAAAACAATTGTTTTAGCCTTTTTGTTTGAACGCGATTAAGCTTTATGTTATTTTATAATCTGCACACAGAAAAAACCCAACGTAAAATCAACATGAAAAAAATTTATTTGAATTTTTGAAAAAAAAAATTGACGTTGTTTCATATTTAATTAATACTTGTACACGTTGTTTTACTATTCAACATTGTTGTTCGTGTTAACATAAAATTATGCATATTAATTTTAACTTTTTCCGATGTAAAAACAAAATGATTAAATGTTAATTTTACATTATTTGCGCACACAAAAATTACCATTTTTTGTTTTATATTATTTTATCGAAGTATACCTTAAATTTGTTGTATATATTTATGTGCATATATTTGCTTTTGCTTTCAAAACTTTTGTTAAAAGAATTTTCTGTTTTAAAATTTTCATATCAATAAATAAAAACAAAAAATAATTTTATTTTATAATGAAATAAATCTCCATCAAAATAGTTAGATATGTGTATATGGACCATGTAATCCATATCTGAAAATTTGGGAAATAAGAAAGTGTATGTATCGAATATAAATATTCATGTATAGTATATGCTTCATGTATGTATGTATATGTATATGCTTCATATGTTTATGTACATATATCCTAAAACTCTTGATACGGATATGGTCCATACATAACAAGCTAGCATAAATGAAGGAATGTGGAAATCAGTTCAAATGAACACAAAATTTCATGTTATTTAAACATGTTTTCATGTTAGTTTAATATAACCATCATATTAGTTTTAAGTAATTTCATTCAACATGAAACTCATGTTACTTTAACTTTTCACAATACTGATTCAATAAGATCTTCATATTATTTGAACATGATTATCACTTGGATTTAACTAGAACTACTATATTTATTTAACATGATTTCTAGTTATTTTTGCATGAAACGATAATGAAGCAAAATCATTATTAAAAAATGTTGAATCAAACTTGTTTTAATTGATCTTACAATGATTTTTTTCTGTGTGTGTTCACATTGATTCCACATAAGAAAATTTTATTAATATTTATATGTACATATGTATGTATATTACATACTATTAAATATATATACTTATACTTTTTTAAATAACCTTTTCTTCTCCGGGATGCGCAACAAATGAAATGTAAGTGGACGTACTAATTCAGGAATTTTTATATGTATTAAAAATAGTTTTTATAAAGTTCATTTTTTATAGCTTATGTACGTACCTATACATATTTTATGTCACATTCATATCAACAAATATCCGATTAAGTAGTTACATATGTTTGTACACACATATACATATGTACATATAACATGACTTTGCATATTATTATTTTTTTTTGTTTTTATTAATAAAAAAATAAAACAAAAGGCATAATTACACCTTCGACATGACATGTAAATTCATTCAAAATGCTAAATCATTTAATTCTCCATTAAAAGTGATACGAAACAAATTGAGCCATTTTCTGCTAGAAATTAAACAACAAAACAACAATCTTTGAATGTTTCCCTCTTACCATATTCAAGTTTAAGGTCGATACAACAGTAATTGGTGGCCAAAGTAAATTTGTTTAAAGAAAGAAGAGCGAAAGTATTAAAAAAAATCTCTCAGAATATTTCTAGAGAAGTCATATTTTTTCACATAACTAATACGTTCGTACAGAACTTTGGGTTCTCACAATTAAAACCGTCAAAACGAAACAGGCACGCAAATTTGTTTTGCACAGTGAAATGCTTAGAATCAAAAATAAATAATTTTTTTATATGCACTCATTCCATTCTGCCAAAGTCATCTAATGTTATTTTAAGTTTACATAACGTTGATTTAATAAGGACTTCAAATTATTTCGACATGATTGTAACTTTGATTTAACTAGAACTACTATATTAATTTGACATGATTTTTAGTTGTTTTTACATGAAACGATAATGAAGCAAAATCATTAATAAAAAGTGTTGAATCAACCTTGTTTTAATTGATTTTACACTGATTTTTTTTCTGTGTGTAGTTAAAAGTTTTACTTTAATGTATTACAACAGCCAATATTTTAATAAAGATATCTAAATAAACTTTGTACAAACTTTCAAATGTTATAAGATATTTATGAAATATTCACTAAATTGATTCTTTAAGTTAAAAAGGAGACTTAGTAACCTTTCCACAAGTTCTTTTCTTTTCACTGGATAACAGAGTCAGCATCCTTACGAATGATTCAAGCATTACGTGATTAAAGTTACTCTGCAGCAAATCAGTAGAATATCTATGGTTAAGGCTATGTATTATATTACGGTTTTTATTCTGTACTAGCTAACATCCGGCGTGCTTCGGTACCCCTATATTAATTATTATCTTAACTAATATCTTATCATTTTTTAACCTTTTTACTTCCTTCCGGTGCAAGTCCAAATATTTTATATATCATTTGTATAAGTTGTGTACTATATATATATATATATATATAAAGCTTTTAGCCGCTTATCCAATTTTTCCCATTTTTTAGCTTATGTGAATAAATAACGAAGCTATAACTGTTGTCCTCCACATATGAAAAATTCCACATTTAGCGTGAATGGAAGGTTCCATGCCCACCTATCCAATCTGATGATTTGGATTGACTACGAAGCCACTGAGTTCAAATTCAGAAACATACACTTTAACCATTAGCCATGGTACGATGCCCACTTATCTAATTTCGACCACTTTTTTACTGATGATTTGCATTGACTATGAAATCATTCAGACCCAATCCTTAACCTTTATCTCAAGATTTACAAAAACCAATATATTGCTTAAGTATGATGGCAATGAGCTGCTTGGATGCATACATCAGCTTTTGTGCAAAATTGGTAGAGATAGCATGCCCTCAGATTGAAGTCTCGGAGTACTCTTTCCTATTTATAAAAAGGTTGATCCCAGTTTATACACTAACTATCATATAATTAGTTTTCTTCCCAT
The DNA here is from genome assembly GCA_023159175.1 of Wohlfahrtia magnifica. Lineage (NCBI taxonomy): Eukaryota > Metazoa > Arthropoda > Insecta > Diptera > Sarcophagidae > Wohlfahrtia > Wohlfahrtia magnifica. Next base: position 1,788,965 of record JAKWBJ010000057.1, read on the forward strand.
CTTTTATAAAATGTTATCCATCGTAATGTGTGAGCGACTGAAACCTATCGTCGGTAGATTGATCGGCAGCTATCAGTGTTTTTGTGCAAGGAAAATCCTAGAGAAAACCCAAGAAAAACAAATCGATACATACCACCACTTTGTCGATTATAAAGTTGCCTTTGATAGTCCTATACGAGCAAATTATATAAGGCTATGTCTGAGTTCAGAATACCTGACAAACTTATACGACTATGTAGGATGATGCTCACAGATACATAGTCATCAGTGAAAATACGAAATGACCGTTTGTTGCTAAGAGAGGGGGACAGTCAAACAGGGGAACAGTCTATCTTGCTGCCTCTTCAACACTGTAATGGAGAAAATAGTGAGAAATGCAGCGGTGAATACCAGTTGCACAAATTACAACAAGATCCACATGCTTCTCGCTTATGCTGATGATATCGACATAATGGGCCAAAACTTACGAGAATCCACATTAGTATTTTCCAGAATTGAGAGAAATCAAGAAAAAGTTAATGGTCTACACGGACAGGCAGTCCACGCGCCTTTGACCATCATTAGGCATAAATAACTTTAATTTCGAAATTGGATAACTTCGTTTATCTCGGACTTAGTAAGCATTTTTGTGATAAGACCTCGAGTAGAAAAATAAAACTCCACATATACAAGACGTTAATTGTACCTATTTTGCTATATGGTGCCCAATCGTGGGTAATGACACAGACTGATGTGACGATTCTAGGGGTTTTCGAGAAAACGATTCTCCGTAGAATATACGGACCTGTTGTCCTAAATAACGAGTATCAATACCTGATGAACTCTGAACTGATGATATTTGTGTTGACTATTAAGCTATTTGGACTATATTTAGAGACTCTTACTGCTACTATTTTGAGGATATAAACAAATAAGTAGTTACTTTTTATGGGCCACCGCCTACTTGGAATTTTTGTAATTTATATAGTCTATAGTTCCTCCCAGACATAAAATTTCAAGAAAATCGGTTCGGTTATCTGTCCATAGATACCTGCTTAAAAACACACACACACTTTTATATACATATAAGATTTTTTTTCGTTACTCCTCTTGGGTGCATAGGGCTTCCACAAGGCCTTTCCATCTTATATTTGCTGCTGTTGTCTTTGCATCTTCTCATGTAAGATTGTTTTGCCTTAGTTCTTGGATAATTGTGTTTCTTGGTCAACCACGGTATGGCTGACCCATCTGCACTTTCTTTGCCTTATCTGCTTTAGTATTGGCTCTTCGCTTGTTAAATTCCATAGATCTATGCTGCTTGTGATGTTAGGACAGAATATCTTGCATATGATTCTAAGGCACTTGCTGGTGAATACCTGTAGCTTTTATGTAATGGTATTAGACACAAGCCAGGTTTCACTGCCGTACAACAGAATTGACTTTACACATGCGTTGAATATTCTGAGCTTGGTTTGCCTGGATATGTATGAGCATCTCGATACTGACCGTAATCGTTCGAATGCCAACATTGCTTTGTTGAACCTGTTGTTAACGTCTATTTTTGCACCGCCGTTTGTTACCATTGTGCTTCCAAATAGCAAAATCTATCGACATTATATATTGGTTGGCCTTGTAGTATGATGTTTTCTGTATTATCATTAGCTTTGGTTTTCTGGATACTTATCTCAAGTCCCACATTGCGAGCCATTTACTCCAGGTCATTTAATTTTGACTGCTTTTGGAGATCTTGTGCGAGAGTAGACATATATCGTCCGCATAATCAAGGTCCTCGAGTTGTCGTGATGTCCTTGTTATACCTCACCTTTGTGAACAGACTTCGCTCATGATCTCATCGAATACGATGGTGAATAATAGAGGAGAGAGTGGACATCCTTGCTTTATTCCAGCGTTAGTATGGAATGGTTGGCAGATGCTCCGTATATTGCTCTTATTGTTAGGATTATTTTCTCCTTTTCTTCTCAATGATTTCCATAATGGCAGTCCTTTTGATGGTACCGAAGGCTTTCTTGAAGTTGACGAACAGTAGGTATAGAGGGGTACGCCATTCTAGAGACTGTTCTATTATGATGCGTAGAGTGTTGGCCTGGTCTATGCAGCTTCTATTTGGCCGGAAGCCTGCCTGTTCGTCTCGCAATATGTTCTCTAGTTTGCTCTGAAGCCTTCCCTGTATTATGACTGCTAGTATCTTGTGTTAAGCAGCGTAGTTGCTCTCCAGTTATTGCAATCTTTCAAGTCGCCACTTTTAGGTAGTTTCACAATGATGCCCTTCTTCCAAGTAAATGGCAGCCTCTCTTCTTCCCATGCTGATATGATATGAGGCCGTAGTAATTCACCTGCAGTTGTAATGTCTGCCCCTAAGATTTCCGCTTGTAAACCATCTTCGCCTGCAGCTTTATTATTTTTCAATTTTGTTATTTCCTCTTTTATTTCATTTAAGCTGGAAAGGCTGCATGCTTTGGTACATTTCAATGTCTTCATCTGTGTCCGTTACGCTGCTAATTTCCTCGAAATGTTCCCTCCATCTTTGCATCTTTGCTTCATACATATACATTTATAAAATTATACATTTATAAAATTATTTATTTACTTATATTAATGCTTTTTTATTATTATAATATCGTTATTGGAATTTTTTCTAAAATAATTTATTACTTTGCTATGAGATTTTACATAAAGTATTACAACAACCAAAATCTTAATAATTAAATAAATAAAACTATTAAAACTACAGAACTAAGGAAAAGTTGTCTAAAAAACATTGCAAAACCTTTAAATGTTATAAGAAATTTTTAACTAATGGACTCATTAAGTAAAAAGAAGACTTAGACTTTTTATTAAATGACAGAGTCAATTCCATTGCGAATGATTCAAGCATTACATGATTAAAGTTACTATGCAGCAAATCAAAATTTTCTTCTCTATTACCTGCAGTTTATCTTATTTGTTCTAGAAGCTTTGAAAAACCATACTTAGCAGGCATATGTCACAATAGGCCGGATACGCATTCTGTACAAGAGAATCTTATTCCTGCAATTATGCTTAGATCTTCTATTGAGTAAAGGATAAAGAGCACGATTGCACTTTACTGCCTTCTCACAAATATATTGCAAATATTTTCCCATATGACTTCGTGTTATCGACCTATTATAGCCTGTGTCTTACAATCAGAAACCTTTATTTTCCGCCTGTCAAAGTATTTGCAGGTTATTTTAAGCTTTCCTCCATTCTTTTACTATCGCGGTCTATATTTTAGCACAGCAAATAAAAGCACTATCAGCAAATAAAAGCCATTTCGTGCTTCCTGAAAACAGTAATATCCGATATATGAATTGTGTAAGGAGTTGGAGATTATACTGACCCTTGCGAAAGACCTGTAGGTATTTGTCGATCACTTGATAGCATGTTATCGATAGATACAACAAAAGAGCGATGATCCAAAAAACCTTATTATAATTTTCTGCAGGAGTTGGAAAATTAAATGTATCAAGAATAAAAAGCAGACCGTCATGCCAAATGGAATCGAAGACCTTTTCGACATCTAGAAAAAAAAACGCCAGTACTCTTTCTATTCCTTCTGTTACACTCAAGATAATAAACAACTCTTTTCTCCCTGTGAAATCCGGGAGATTTCACTTTTTGATTGATTATGTTGTATTTTGGCTAATTAAATCATAATCAATCACAGACAGTCGATTATGAATTTGTGTCGCTTATGGCCTTTTGGGGACGATATATATTCATATATTACATATATATTTTTTAATAATGATTTATTTTTTAAACTTTTAATATACATAAAAGCCACAAATAGTTTGAATTTGAATTCTTAAAATATATTGTTGTTTTTCTTCTCTATTTTTCAGGCCCAATTTGTTCTTTGCATTATTCACACACTTAGAGCCCTCTTCAGTCAGCAGTGCCAATTTTCGAAATTTATATCAGCCCTGTTGTTGCTAAACTCATCAATATTTTTTTGTTTATTTATGAATTTCTACGTACAGGCCTACAAAAAAGGCAAGGACCAAAAACCAACCGTTATTTCTACATCAACAGCAAAGACGACTGAATTAAAATATTTTCAACAGAAATCATATGAACTGAACAACAACGAAAGTAGGCAGGAAGTATTGCCCCTATTAAATGAAAAAAAAATTAATTAAAAAAAAGAAAAATAAATTCAAAAACCAACAATGAATTACCCAAATGATCGACCAGTGATCACTAAGCAATCAACAGTCAGTCAGCTATGTAGATCCTATTTATTACTTTATGCATATATGTATATAGTCATGTGAAAAAAAATAGGTATACATTACAATTTTCCTTAAAAGCTTAATAGAAAAATGAGCTTTACTTGGAAACGGTACAAAATTTGGTTACTAATAACGGTTCTTTACGTTGTCGAAATTTCAGCAGACAATTATAAGATCTTTTTGATAAACGTTTGAATATAAAAACAGAGTCGGATTTTTAACTATTTTGATATAGTAAGTGTCCCTATTATTTTTCGCATGACTATATATAAGAATATATGTATATAGCGTTAATTTGTATATATAATTATTCTTATCTAAGAATACGTATGTATGCATACATGTATGCATACATACATACATACACACATACATACATATATGGTATGCATATGGATAAGTATAAGCATATTGTACATATGTATGTATGTATGTGCTATACGTACAGAGTACATGTAAATTTGGTATAAAATAAGCCATAATTGTAGAAAAACAAAAGAAATACGTACAAAATATATTTTTTACTTTTTTCTTTTATTTCCTTTAAAATTTTATAAAAGTTTCCTTCTTCTCTAGAAACTTTCGTAACAATATTGGGTCGTTTGTAAGGATCTTTTTAAGTTTTTTAAATAAGAAAATATAATCACTGTTAACTATTTTGTTAGAATATACATATGTATGTAAATAAAACAAGTATGTACGTACGAGTATATATGTATATTACTAATACCTATTATGTAAATAATTAAATAAGTTTTGTTAAGTTCTTATTATTACAAAAATTGTTATTTTTAGAATTTAGAAATATAGACGTATGGATGGATGGTAGTCACTCGTATGGATGTGTGCATGAATGTGTCTTTAGAATTTGATAAAACATATTCAACGTAGAAGATACCCAAATACTTTAATTTTATTTCATTTGAAGATGACATATTTCCAAATTTTTAACGCTTATTTGGAAAATGCAAAATGATTGAAATGAAAAAATAAAAATTATCAAATGTGTAGTGGATATTTTTTACAAATGTGCATATATTAAAAAAATTATACTAAATCTTCTGTCTGTACTACTCTTAAACTAGTCTTAGTTACAAATAGTAATTTGTTTACATATTTAATTTACATGTACATACATATGTACGAATGTATGTATGTATAAAACAACATGTGAATATACTTTAAATATATTATTTGTAACTAATTGAAGTATTTTGAATAGTGGTAATAAAACGAATACTAAATTTATTAGTAATTAAACGAAATACATATGTATTTATGTATATGTATATACAATATTATATGGTGTACCATTATTAGTTTAATATTTTATAATAAAAGAAAATTGTATATTTAAAATAAAATAAAAAAAGAAATAATACTCGTAATTCGATTTTATGATTTTATGTGCCGGTTTCAGTAATCATAAAACTTCTTTAAGGTTAAACGATTTGCAGGATATTACATTTTTTATTAATTTATTTATTTGTTTTATTCAAGATTTTTTAACAAATTTATATATAGCCCACAAAGCTCATTAACTTGACTGCAGAACTATATCACAAATTCGTTCTTAGAGTACAGTTTTTACAATTAAATATTTTCTTTTCTTAATAAAATAATTTTAAAATAAATTACTATAAAATTATTTACAATTTTCATAAAGTACATTTTTTTGGTATTATTTATTTATTTATTCCTATCTCGATTTAAGTGTTTATAAAATTTGTTTTATTTTTATTTTATGGGCGTGGCAAATATTTCGCTCAAAATATGGTAGCTGTGTCAATGTATTTCATCATAACTTGAAAACGACTTGACCGATTTTAATGAAATTACCACCAAATGTTTAGGAACAAAATTTCCTATAAATCAACTGAATATATATATATATATATATATATATATATATATATATATATTTGTATTTTCAACAGTTTCGGAGTTATTCGTAACTTATATGCGAAAAAACAAATTTATCGCGCAAAATTAGAGCAATTTTTTCCCAAAAATTAATAAAAAAATTTTCAGAATGTGAATTTTACATCTTAAGCACTTAAATTAAAGTTTAGAATAAAATTAGCTATAAATCATGAAAATCGGTTGGCTTTTGGGGATTTTATTTAAAATTAAATGCAGGTACCTAACTTTGAACAAAATTACCAAACAAATTTTTTCTTTCAAAATTATTAGAAATTTTTTTATCTTTTATTTCCACAAAGTTTTAAAAAAATTCGTAGAATATAAATTATACATTTCAAGCATCCAAATGTTGAAAGTAAAATAACCCATATAGACAGGTACCTAACTTTGACAATAGTAAAGGCTCATTTTTAATGGCTATGGTAGGTAAAAAATATTTTAAGAATAAGATTGTTTTATTATTGTGGTAAAAAATTCAGTACAAAATGTACTTTTGAGAAAGATATCAAAATTTATTTCATCATTCAGCACTTGTTTGAAACCAGTCGCTAGTAATGTTGTGGGTGATACCCATGATGAAAATTGTCAGATAGTGTGGCCTGGGATTAAACCGAGGACTTCTTGGTTGGTGCCACACATTATTAAGTAGTTGATTTATGTTTCTAGAGATGTCCTCTGAAGTGTGAAAATCTTTGGAAATCGATGGAAAGGATAAGTTTAGATATTTTGAGTGTCTTTCAATACTAAGTTAAAAAGGGTTTTCGACACCAGGAATTATTAACCCTCTGAAATACTTATATCTAAAAAAATTGGCAGCAAAAAAAGGCGCTGGCAAATAAAACTCTTACAAAATACGCTGAAAAAATGAATCACCGGATGAAATATTAGGACATTGTGATGCCGAGGAAGAAATGTCCTTTACGACCATAAAAACGCTGAACGCTGTTCTAGCATACTTACTTCCTAGAAACTATAATATGCCGGTGGAATCAACAATGTATATGAGGGAAACATTTGGTTACGTCTTAACCTTTTTAAAACGATTTAGTTCGCTTAAATTGCGTTAAAATAAAATAAACACCGCTTTATTTTGTTGTTTTACAGTTTTTATTTATTCCACTATAACTTTTATACTGTTTGTCTTAATACAACACTTAATATTCATTTATACAACACTTTTATTTCCGCTTTAACACAACTTTATTTGTTGACAGCCAAACGATAACTAGCTGACGTGTAGGTAAAGCAGTCTCTTTATATACCTTATTACCTACAGGTTGGAAGGTTCCGGAAATGTCTCATATTTTATATATTTATATCCGTTAATTCAAATATAACGTAAAGATGGTCGATTTAGAATTATTCGTAAACCGGTTTTTGAAAAAATTCAAATAAATTCAAATTCAAATTCGATCTCCTATACTATGTGTTAGCAAGAATTTTATAGTCACATTAGTTTCTTTAAAGCCATATATAGCTCTTCAAAATCGGTGTAGAAGAAGGGGCGTAAAAGGGATACATAGAACTGTGTTAGCCAATTATTTAAGCCGACAAAACACGTCTCCCCCAGACCCTAAGCCTCTTCATTTGATTGGACGAAATCTCAAACCAGACAGGAAAGGCATAGAACATTAGAGGCCTAATGATCTGCTTGCATACAAGCAGCTTTATCTCCCTACGTAAACATTCCCTCCGGTGCAGGATCTGCTTGTATACAGGCAGCTTTACCTCCCTACGTAAATCTTCCCTCCGGCGCAGGAAGCGACAGTAGGAATGGTAAATTCCCTTCAGCTATATCCAGAACAGAATCCACATGTTGATAGTACTCGAAGTTCTCGTGGAAAATCACCTCGAGATACTTAATGCTGTCGGAGAGTCTTAATACCTCTCCGACCATCCCCAGCACCGGTACGAATTTTCTTGCGTTGGTATACAGCCGCCCACGTCGTTCCTTAAATATCACGCAATCCGTCTTTTCCACATTCAGGCAGAGACCACATTTGCAAAAGTACTCATGCAGCGTGCTCAGCACATCGTCCGCATACAGAAGCAGTATGTCCTCGTCAGGTGGTCGAGGTATAACCGACATAAATATGTTGAAGAGGAAGAGTCCCAGTAGTGGCCCATGTAACACTCTAACAACAACACTCCTTTCATCAGAGAGTGTATCACCCACTCTCACTCTGAGGGTGCGATCCCCAAAATTAACCATTTCATAAGTTGACCTAAGCTAGAGAGCAATGACATGGGCCTGTAGTTACCGGACCCCCAGGGTCACGCCCTGGTTTGGGTATAGGAACAACAATATTGAAACAATGATTAAACATCAACGCCAATCACGTCCTCCTCAAAATCAGGTTCGGAATCACATCCGCCCCGCTGAACCCTTTGTCCACCCCACCGGAAAGCGTCTTGCCAACATCAGAGGGAGTCAACAAAGAAAGTGCCCCCAGCGAAATCCTCAACCTGAACACCATCCGCCGTAATATCCGGAACAAATCCATTGATGGAGGCCTGATCATGAAACATGTCGGGCCCTCTATTCAACGCCACTCTTTCAGCGCCCGGATTCTCACGGATAAGTACAGCAGTACCTCCACCACGTCCATTCACACGATTCTGCCTAAAAGTCGTGTATCCTCTGATCTCAAAAACATTCCTCGGAAACATTTTATTCTCAGCCACCATTAAAACATCCGGTCCATGTTCCCCAGGAATAAGTTCAGATAGTGCCTCCTATGCGTGGGCACTACCAAGTTGGCATTCACGAAGATACACTTAATTGTGCGAACTATTCTGAAGATTCAGCAGCATTCCCAGCAGGGTCTAGGATTTATCCTAATCAGTCCTGAGTCTGCTGTACTCAAAAGCAAAATCTCCTATCTTGCCCAAGCAATGCAACAAACCTCCTCCAAAAAACCGTCTACAATCTCTATCGATGAGATTGCAATTTAACATCGCCGTCTCCAGCGTAAGATCATCAGCCGCAGCTGGAGGCGCCCCGACTGTGGTACTTCATCACTCCTAGCCACAGCAGCGTACGATACGCCCGTAAGAGATGCCATCCTTGGCAGCCAACTTCTTCATAGCAGCCTTCCTCAATAGCTCCTGACGTTTTTGGCACTCAGCATAGATAGAGGGCTATCTGCTGATATTTCTTTACTGGTTTGCCATCTGTCTTTTTCATTGGCAGCTATTACCTTTGCCAGTACGGAGTCTTTTCTCTGAGCCGTTGACAAGTCCCTCCCCATTAGCCTCCAAACGTAATTGTCGGATGTTGATAATGCTCTCGTTGGCCTTATCTCCCGTTTTATTTACGGCTATTTGCTTGTCGTACTCACTTATTCCACTCCAGCTGCACCAACCTCTCGACCTCCATTGCAAAGGCCTGTAGTGACTCATTAGCCTTTTGTGTTCAGCACCTTAACTCCATGCGGTATATGTCTCGTTTGTGCTCGTCACCAAATTTACACTATAGTACCACCATTAATTCGTTGTAGTTATTTCTGCAGCCTTTTAACGCCAAAATTAATTCTAGAGCCTTCTCTTCATCGTCTCATCCGTTTCTGCTGGCTACAGTACAGCCAAAGGTGTACTACTAACAAAGGGGTGTTTATTCTGCTAGAAGCTTCTTGTATGAACGCACAGGTCCCGGCTTTTAGCACTGGAGACTGTTGATTTTCTTCTCCATTACATTTAATTTTTCGTCTACAGTCTTCTCGAAATTTAACATTCTTGTTTCCACACCATCTACCCTTCTGCTTACCGTCTCATATATTTCTCGTAATTTCTCGGTTGTTTCTTCAAATTTGTATTCAAGTTGCTCAAAAATTTCACGTACCTCAGACAAAAGCTTTTGATTATCAGCTCTAGAAGTTTCTTGTGCATTCGCCACAGCTTTAATTTTTCCATAAGCTTTTCATTATCAGCTCTACAAGATTCTCGTACCTGGGCCAACAGCTTTTCATTATCAGTTTTAGAAGATTCTTTTACCTACGCCACAAGCTTTTCGTTATGATCTCTAGATGTTTCCCGTACCTCAGCCAGAAGCATTTTGCTCGAATTTACGTCTATATTAGTTGTTGTTTTAGGTCACTATCTCAGGATAGTCAAATTCGTGAGCATCTATATCTATACAGACATTTAATTCAGTTTTATTACCGGTTGTGATTTATTTAATTTCCGTTTGAGCCTGTCTACTTTTAATTCTTGCCATTTCATCTTATACCGTTTTATTTGATTTTTTAAAATCAAATTATTTTATTTTTATTTATTTTATTTTATATACGCAATATAGGCACAGCAGCCTCCTTATATATCTAACTGCCTACAGTGTGGAAAGTTGCGGAATGTCTCAAACGCTCTCAAATCCTGTATTTTATGCCCGTTAATCTTAAACATGTAAGATTGTATTACCCAAAGATGGTCGAATTAGTAATGCCGTCAAATACGCAAATCAGTACGGCATTACCAGGTTCACACATTAACAACTTGGACACAAGCCCACAATACAGTCCCAAAGGCACTAGTATGGTGTATTTTTTAAGCATTTTTATTTTCATAAAAATATATTGTATCGTTTTGACATTTTTAAAACGTTTGAGTTCGTTTTAATTGCGTTAAAATAAAATAAACACCGTTTTATTTTGTTGTTTTACTGTTATATTTTTATTTACTATACAATAACTTTTATACGTTTTACAACAACTTAATATTCGCTTATGCAACACTTTAATTTACGCTTTAACACGTCTTAATCTTACTACAGCCAAACGATAACTAACTGACATGTAAATAAAACAGCCCTTTATATACCTAATTGCCTGCACTTTAGAAGGTTCAGGAAATATCGACCATCTTCTATTTCCATATCTGCTAATTCAAATATAACGTAAAGATATTCAATGTGGCAGTACTGCCAACTTGACACAAGCCAAAATCTTACAACGCAGGGTTGTATTTTATTTTCGTAACAATATATTTTAGAACGATTTTCACGGTCTGTTACAAATATGTCACATGAGGCTGTTAAGAGTTAACATTACAAGTTTGAAGATATAGTTATTGATTAGTTTCTAGAAGAAAAGCCTTAAATGTGATATCTTTTATTTTTATTGACCTCATCGTCTATAAACACACTTGAGTGATAACTAGGCCTATTGAAGTAGATAAAGCTGAAACTATTTATTTTCTAGTCACCTTTAGGCATTAATAAATTTTTATTCACGGGAGATTCCCTATCTCCCAATAAGAAGCGCCTGAATCATAGTACCGATCTGATAAGATCAAAAACAATGATGAATGCATAAATTTATTTTGTAATGTATGCCCAAGACACACCAAAATTTTAATAAGCAAATATGCATAAAAACCCTCTTCGTTAAAATATTCAATGGATTGTGTCTGAAATAAGCAAAATTCATCCCAAATGAAACCTGGAGAAAGCATTGTATTTTTAATGGAAAACGTAAAAATTTATAATGGGAATTGTATACGTACTTTTACAAAATAATTACAATATATGTATAAAACAATCTGATTTTTGATTTTTATTAACAATTCTCTGCTTTCTTGTTTGATTAATATTTGACAGTTGAATTGATCTGGCAGCGCTGCTTATACATGTAATTTATTTGTCTCTTGGTTGGAAAAATTTATTTGCTAATAATTTCTGAATAAAATTCAATAAAATTTATGTACCTATTCAAATTGAAAATTTATATTAAAAAATAGAAAAAGAATACAACTAGGAAATCATCCAAATGACTGTGACGAGCTCCCATGTAACCATGGAAGTGCAAGTTAAGGCTCATCAGCCCGCCAATCAGGAGGACACAACAAACATCAGCAACCAAATCACTTCGGCAAGACCGCCTTCATCAACGGCGTTTTTAAAGGATATCGAGAAAAGAAAGAAAACTGAGCAGAACAAAGGTATAGATAATACAGAAGAAGTTAAAAATGAAGTCTTGTGCGGCAACAAGTCGACATTACTTCTGGCTAATACCAAGTTTCATTTGGACACATACCCTGATATGACGGAGGCGTTGGTATGTGAAGGAGATGATAACTATAAAAGTATGTTTGTAGCTGGCGAAGATGCGAATGATCATTTACTAAATGAGCATCAGAAATATCATCACCAGGTCACTTGGCTGGATGATGATAATATTGACACTTTAGACTTGGCGACACTAGACATTGGCAACATGTTTAATCGAGTAGATAGTGCAGAAATAATATATCAACAGAAAAAGAAAAACATTAAAATGGTTGGTAAATACGTAATGGGTGATGTTCTTGGGGAGGGATCCTACGGCAAGGTTAAAGAGGTTTTGGATTCTGAAAACTTGTGCCGGAGGGCTGTTAAAATACTAACAAAACGTAAATTACGACGAATACCGAACGGCGAACAAAATGTTCAACGTGAAATACAATTGCTAAAACAGTTAAGACACAAAAATGTTGTCGCACTGCTAGATGTCCTGTACAATGATGAGAAACAAAAAATGTACTTGATTATGGAATACTGTGTAGGAGGCTTGCAGGTAAATAAAGAAATATTCTACTGCCAGAGTTCCATTATATTCAATGCATAAATTTTTTTAGGAAATGTTAGACAGTGCTCCAGAAAAAAAGATTCCGCTTTTTCAGGCACATCGTTACTTTCGCCAACTACTGAATGGACTCGAATATTTGCATGGCATGCGCGTGATTCATAAAGATATAAAACCCGGAAATCTTCTGCTAACACTAGATGAAACACTGAAAATTTCTGATTTCGGAGTAGCTGAACAATTAGAATTGTTCGCTCCTGATGACACATGTACTACAGGACAAGGTTCTCCCGCATTTCAACCACCAGAAATTGCCAATGGACTTGAGTCATTCTCAGGCTCAAAAGTAGACATATGGAGCAGTGGTGTTACTTTGTAAATTACGAAACATAAGAAAAGTATTTTACGCTAAAATATTTTTATTGACTTTCTTAGATATAATCTTTGTACGGGCCTATATCCATTCGAAGGCGACAACATATATCGTCTCTTAGAAAATATTGGTAGAGGTCAATGGGAGGCTCCTGATTGGTTGTATAAACTAGATAGTAATCTTGCAGTCCTAATATTGGGTATGTTGCAAGCGGATCCTGATAAACGCTACACTCTACAACAAATTAGAAAAGATCCGTAAGTTGAAATGGTAGTATTACCCTAAAATTTAATGCCAATTAATAGAATTTTATTTTTACAGTTGGTTTACATCCGCACCTGAAGAAACAGGAACGCCAATACCCATTCCTCCACTAAAAAGTGACAAATACCGTCGTTCTACTGTACTGCCTTATCTTGATGCTTATCACTATGAAACAGAACGGGACTTGGAAGAAGTTTATTTCACTGAACACGATTTAAATCGTAGGAAAAATTGTAAATATCAAATAATATCAAATAGTATCGTTATATTTTCTTTTAGAGGAACTAGCACGCAAAGCAGCCGCAGCGGCTGCGGAAATAAAAGCTCAACAGCAAAATAATAGTTTTGCAGCAATGGGAGCCTCTTCGAGTGGATTTCACACCTCATGCTCGAATTCAGCATCTCACCATCATACCAAAGAGAAAAAGTCATCATCTTTGAAAAGACGAGCTAAAAAGCTTACATCTTGCATTTCTGTGCGAAAATTATCAAATTGTAGACCATCCTAGAAGACTTCATTATCATACCATCTCACATTTATACACAGATCCAAACACACAAAGGCTTTTTAGTAACAAAAGTAAGTTACAATATCATTTGTTTTGCAAATTCAAAATCATTTATTTTCTCCTACAAACTAAAATATAACTATGTATGTATAATTCGAGGCATTATATATAAAAAAAATATTTACAAATTACTAAGATTTTCTTTTAAATTTTTTGAAGATATAGTTTACTTTGTTGGTTTGTTGTTCCCTATATAAAAAAAAAAATATTTTTTGAATAAATTAATTTTATCAACCGATTATTTAAGTAATTAGGTTGTCTACTTCCTCAATTAGGAATATTTATTTAATTTGTATGTATATTTTTAGTTGTTGAAATATTTGAATAATTTGTTGCTTAATTTTTAGATATAAAAATTCACTTTTAAAATAATTCGTTATAAATGGAAATAAAAAGTTAATATTACTAAATTCTAAAAAAAATCGAACTTCACATTTTGTTGCAAATAGGCCTAACTATATATGCAGATATTTATACTCACATGTAGCTTAATTTTTTTTACATATATAGAAGTTGTAATTTACCCATTTGTCATTAAAAAAAACAATTGCTTACAAGTATCATTAATTTAAAACTTATATTACTTTGTCTTGTGGTAATAAAAAAGAATTTTAAAATCAGGACGAAGTCTCTACATCCTGCATAGGCTCAGATGTTGTTATTATTGTAGTGCTAGGCGATATTTTTGTTGAGCTAGATGCTGCCAATAAGTTAACTTCAGGCATGATAAACATTTGATAATAATGCTCTCCTAGCTTAGTCAGTTTCTTCTGCATTAAATTTCGCAATGTATCCACATATTGTGGTGATATTTTGCAAAGTTGTCCATTACGCCATTGCAAACCGTTGTTATCTACATGAAACAGAGCCGGAGAAGGTACATGGTCTTTCAAGTAATTCCAAACACATTCTTTTAATAGCAGAGCAATCTACAGCAAAATATAAAATAATTAAACTTATGAAATATGATAAATACATAAATATATATTTTACTTCAGCAGGTTCGAAATGTTCTATTATAACGTGAAGATTTGAAAGTGGTTGCGGTAGCAATTGCCCCATTGCCAGAATTTTTAAAAGGTTTTTAGTGCACTGCAAGAGCTCCCCACTCTGACTGATTGATTCAAATTTATTAACTGTAAATATATTCAGAGTGCTAGAAATTACTAAAAAGAAATACAAATTTCATAGCATCTTACCATTTTTAGCTCTCCACTGATGCAAAGCAGTTGCACACAAGGCCCTTAAGAGAACTGAAGAAAAACACAACGCAGGTCTATGTGTAGAAATAAATCCCAGCAATGCCCACAATATGGGAGATGTTATGAAGGCACGTCGAATTAATAAATCTCTTTCCATTGTGACTTTAGTAAATTCTTCATCAGGAAAAGGCAAACCATTGTACATAACATCTGTAGAAACCATTTCAACTAGTAGTAGTGATATGGTGGAATAAGCTTCTACAACTATTTGGCGATCCTAAAGGCAAAAGAAAAAACTATGAAATTTATATACATAAACTTTAAAATATTGTAAGTAAACATACATAATCGCTACAGCAGACGTCTAATGCTTTTAGAAACAGTGATTGCATTTCAGGAGGGCAACGTTCAGCAGCTGAAATATTCTCAGGCCTCAAACCTCTGCCAATTACTCCAGCATGTAAAATTGAACGATTCGCATTTGGACCTAGACTTTGTTTTTGATTTTGCAGCAAAACCATCTCATTTTCCGGTATTTGCAGCTCATCATACACAGTTTCTTCATATTGACCGAATAAATAGCTGTAGTAAAACAAACATCCCTCTATCAATTCTCGCAAACAGGCTGAACGAGATGCTTTTCGAGCACGGCATTGCCTTTGAAACAATTCATACGAACGATTTACTGCTTCTGTGCGTTGTACTGGACCTTAAAATAAATAATTATTTATTGTGAAATCCTTTTTTTTTAATAATTGTTAGCAACTTACTTTTTTCTGTTAAACTAATAAAAAAATATTTTACACTCAACACAGCCAACTTTAACACCTGTCAAATAATAGTGCTAATAAAATTACTTTAAAATTCAATGACTTCGCTCTTTACCTCTGTAGTGCGAATGATAGTTTTTTTACATCCTGCTTCAATGGAATTCAATAAATCGATTATTGCATGTGCTAAGCAGAAGCGCTCCTTTACACCATTATATTCATCCTCTTCGATATTTACGTTAAATTTTTGTCTTTTTCCTTTGGTATACATATTAACCGTATTATTGTTTGTTTGATTTTGTATTTCAAGAAATTTTTCATCACTGTGCTCTAGAGCTTCTGTATCCATACGCAAAACTAGCTTGTTAAGAGTGACTTCAAGTATTTGTAATATTTTTGCCAAACATTCGTTTAAAGCCCAAGTCAATTGATTTTGTTTCATACATAAAACATTGCTCTTTTTCTGCATGCTTTGAATAAAAAAATGTAAAGAATATATATAAATACTTTAATTATATATGAGGTAGAATTAAATAACTTACATGCTTAATGTGTTTAGATTTTGAAATGTGTTGAGCGCTTCCCTGTTATCAGTAGCTGCAGACAATCGAGTTTTTTTAAACTGTTCCTGAAGCAAAACATCTTCCAACACCATTTGTATGCCTGGCTTGATGTCGGGAAATTCCACAACACCTGCCTGCCCTCCGAAAAGACGTATAACTGCCCCAAGTCCCAAAGGGTTAAGTGTGTAGCATTTACGTAAAAGTTCCGATATAGTTTGATGATAAATATGGGAATGTTGAGTAGCTGCAGTAAAATATAGATTAAAATTATTATACATGTATTTTTAATTTTTGAACTTGACTTACAAACTATCAATATCAAACGAACTGCAGTCTGCTGTTCATAAATATTAGAACTTAGACAACTTTTCCACAACATATACTTTGTTTCTTCAGTTGCCAAATCATCCATTAAAGGACATAGCCTAGCATTTAAGACTACTTGCTCCAACTCCTGCATAGAATATTCTAAAAAGTCCTGACACCAGGTATTTTTATCTGCCATTTTCGAAGTTGTAATTAACAATTGAGCACCATGCGATTTCAAACGCAGCACAATGTTATTCAAAGACGGTTGCATATCGGCAAAAAGCCTATTTGTCATCCACAATGGTGCTTTTTGAATGATTATTGATCGCATATCATCGTTATCTAACAATATTAAAAGTTGATTACTAAGTATTTTTTTAATTAAACAACCTGAGAAACTACTTACATATATCAAGAAAAACACTGACCATATTTTGTAGCAGAATATCTGAATAGTTACCAAATTCCAAAAGAAATGGCACAATTAATGTATCCAAACTCTTCTTCGGCTGAAGACCTTCCTGTAATAGTTCTCGTACTGAATTCCTAAGAACCTGTTCATGAGCAAAACAGAGGTATTCCAAAATACCAATTTCTGAATCAAAATGACAGCGATAATCATCGGCAAATCTTTTAAGACTACACTGAAGAATTTGTGAGATAATTTTAGAAGGAAAGCAACCGCCCAAACGTGCAACAACCCAATCAAATGTCATCGAATATCGTTGGTAAGCGGCTAAAGATTAGAAAATGAAATAAAAAACTTTATTAAAAGATTCTTAAAGAAATTAACTCACCCAATAATGTTTCAACGCAAGTTTCTGCTTCAACATTTGTTAATTTTCGAAAACATATGCTAATCAGGGTAAGTAGACCACGCATAGTACTGCAATTTAGCCAATAATTGCAAGCAGCACCAATTGACATTCTTTTACTGTACTTATCAGAGAGGCTTCCAACCAGATCCAAGCTCCATGAGGCTATAACAGCTCCCCAAGCTCCAGGTCCCTTACTAACCATATTTTCCAATGCCTGTTGAATTGCATCAAAACAAGAGTCCTCCGCTACCGCTAGTAATTGTTGTTGTTGTTGTTGATTTGTGTTTAACTTTTGCAACGGTAAAACTGCTCCGGTTTGAAGATCCACATTAGCAGTCACATAGCTTTGCACTCCAACTTCTGCCACGAGCGCAAAGTACTCAAAAATAATTTCACGGGCAGCCGGCAAATCTTCCAACAAATGCAAGGAACTACGTATCAATGAATTTGAGGTCAACACTTTAGGGTTGCTGCTACGTTGTGGATTTATACATTGTATAAACTGTTTCAGTTCAACTAAAACATGTTGCTTAAGCATTTTTACTGTAATAGCATTTATTTAGAACTTTATTAAAAAATAAATAAAAATATAGCACTAAAACACAACAAATCTTACAAACTTTAATTTGCTAAAAAACATTTGACATTAAACGATGCTGCCATACTTTTAGTATTCAAACCAACAGATTGCAAAGACCATGGCTCCATAAATAAGTTACAGCAGATCTACAACAATTTAAACAAAAAAAAAGAATGTGTCAACGACAGCTGATAAAGTATAGGACTGCCAGACGTTTTGTTTTGTCATATATCATTTTGTCATTATCATATAAAAGTAATACTAAGTTTTATATAGATATAAAATATCATTATGATCCTATACAGAAGACTGTTTTGAAATAAAGGTTAATAAATTCCATAATCTGAGTATATTC
>JAKWBJ010000057.1:1810000-1920000 GCA_023159175.1 Wohlfahrtia magnifica
ATTAACTGTATCAACATTTTGTTTACCATTTTTATTATTTAAATTTTTTGACATTTGCCTTAACATACACAAAAATATTGCCTGTTGTTTTTGTAAAAAAAATTAGTTGTACGAGCAACTTTATCGCTATTTTTAAAATTCGATCTTCGTTATGTGAAGATATAGCTAGATTAAAATCAAAGTCAGTATATAGCAAAAATAGCACATATTTTATTAGTTTTTCAAAAAAATGTACGGCAACTCTATAAATGCTGTTTCACATGTTCATTTTTGTTGGAGTTCGAATACTACTGCTGCAATATACACCACAATGTATACATTGTGATATACACCACAGACTATATATTCCGCATACACACTGTGGTTGCGAATTAAGAGATGTCGGACGTTTCAATCTAGTGTTTACAAGTTAATCTGTGGCAAATAAATTAATACAAAAACAGAATTAATGAAAAATCTATGTGAAATGGAAAACAATAGTAAAGCGGATGAATCATGGCAAAGTGACCCTAAAAGCTGGTCTAAACCGATTAAGCCATTAGAAGAAAAATGGAAACTTGTACCAGCGTTTCTACAAGTTAAAGGTCTAGTAAAGCAACATATAGACTCATTCAATCATTTTGTAAATGTGGACATTAAGAAAATCGTACAGGCTAATGAATTGGTTATTAGTGATGCAGATCCAATGTTCTATTTAAAGTATTTGGATGTTCGCGTTGGCAGCCCAGACATTGAAGATGGTTTCAATATAACAAAACCTACAACACCGCATGAGTGCCGCTTACGAGATACCACCTACTCTGCACCAATAACAGTGGATATAGAATACACTCGTGGCGCCCAGAGAATTGTAAGAAATAACTTGTTAATCGGTCGCATGCCGGTTATGTTAAGATCTTCGAATTGTGTGTTGTCGGGAAAATCTGAATTTGAATTGGCCAAACTTAACGAATGCCCTCTAGATCCTGGAGGATACTTTGTCGTCCGTGGTCAGGAGAAGGTAATTTTGATACAAGAACAGTTATCATGGAATAAAATGATTACAGAAGAATTCAATGGCACTGTACAGTGTCAGGTCACCTCATCTACACATGAAAAGAAATCAAGAACTCTGGTTTTGAGTAAACATGGTAAATACTACTTAAAACATAATTCCATGGTTGACGACATACCGATAGTGGTGATATTTAAGGCAATGGGTGTTATATCTGATTTGGAAATAATGTCACTAATTGGCACGAGTACAGAAACACAAAATCGATTTGCACCTTCGCTTTTAGAAGCATTCAATTTAAAAATATTCACCCAACAAAGAGCATTAGAGTATATGGGTTCTAAATTGATGGTGAAACGCTTCCAAACAGCTGCTTCTAAGACACCAGCAGATGAAGCTAGAGAACTTTTGACTACTACAATATTAGCTCATGTCCCCGTTGAAAACTACAACTTTCAGATCAAGTCTATATATGTCTCTCTCATGGTTAGACGTGTTATGGCCGCTGAACTTGATGAATCAGCAGTGGACGACCGAGATTATTATGGAAACAAACGGTTAGAGCTAGCTGGCTCTTTAATTTCGTTGATGTTCGAAGATCTTTTCAAGCGAATGAACTGGGAACTGAAAATGATTGCAGATAAAAATATACCTAAAGTTAAGGCAGCACAATTCGATGTTGTAAAACACATAAGAGCAGCTCAAATCACTGTCGGACTAGAATCAGCGATTTCTTCTGGTAACTGGACAATTAAGCGTTTTAAAATGGAACGAGCTGGAGTTACACAAGTACTGTCCCGTTTAAGTTATATATCTGCACTGGGTATGATGACAAGGGTCAATTCCCAATTTGAGAAGACAAGAAAAGTTTCCGGTCCGAGATCATTGCAACCCAGTCAATGGGGTATGCTTTGTCCGTCTGATACTCCTGAGGGTGAGGCTTGTGGCTTAGTTAAAAATTTAGCTTTAATGACTCACATTACTACAGAAGTTGAAGAAGAACCAGTTGTACGCTTAGCATTTAACGCTGGTGTAGAGGACATTCGATTGGTGGGTGGCGATGCTATCAACAATTCTAAAGTCTTTTTGGTTTTTATAAATGGTAACATCTTAGGGTTGACTATAAGCTACAAGCGTCTAGTGGAAGTTTTTCGTATGATGCGACGCAAAGGTCGTCTTGGTCCGTTTGTATCAATTCACACTTCACATACACAGCGCTGTGTTTATATTCACACAGATGGAGGCCGGCTGTGTCGTCCATACATAATAGTCAGACGTGGCGTTCCTGCCGTTCGACAACATCATATTGAAGAACTTAAAAGGGGAATACGAAAGTTTGAAGATTTTCTACATGATGGTTTAGTAGAGTACCTTGATGTTAACGAAGAAAATGATTCCTACATTGCCTGGAATGAAGCAGATATAAATGTTGAAACAACAACACATTTGGAAATTGAACCATTTACACTATTAGGTGTGTGTGCCGGTCTAGTTCCATATCCTCACCATAATCAGAGTCCTCGTAATACATATCAATGTGCTATGGGTAAACAAGCAATGGGAGTGATTGGTTACAACCAAAAGAATAGAATTGATACATTGATGTACAATTTAGTATATCCCCAAGCACCGATGGTCAAATCAAAAACAATAGAATTAACTGGATTTGATAAATTACCAGCTGGTCAAAATGCTACGGTGGCTGTAATGAGTTATTCCGGTTATGATATTGAGGATGCTTTGATTTTGAATAAAGCATCAATAGATCGTGGTTATGGTCGTTGTTTGATATATAAAAATTCAAAATGTACGGTTAAGCGTTATGCTAATCAAACTTATGATCGCATTATGGGTCCAATGAAAGATGCTCTTACTAATAAGGTCATATTTAAACATGAAGCCTTGGATACTGATGGCATAGTGGCTCCCGGTGAAATGGTCGTTAATAAGCAAATTTTAATAAATAAAGAAATGCCGGCTGTAACATCAATTAATCCTATAGAACAAAGTGGTCAAGCATCTCAGGTATGATAATTTTTATTTGTTGTAAAGAAAATTGTATTTTTAATTCTTATACTAATTCAGATTTCATATACGGCTGTCCCAATATCATACAAAGGTCCTGAGCCAAGTTATATTGAAAAAGTAATGGTCTCAGCCAATGGGGAAGAAGACTTTCTCATAAAAATTCTACTTCGACAAACTAGAAGACCAGAGATTGGTGACAAATTCAGTTCCCGTCACGGTCAGAAAGGTGTCACCGGTCTAATTGTCGATCAGGAAGATTTACCATTTAACGATTTTGGTATATGTCCTGATATGATTATGAATCCTCATGGATTCCCTTCACGTATGACGGTTGGAAAATCCCTAGAGTTACTAGGTGGTAAAGCAGGATTACTGGAAGGAAAATTTCACTATGGTACTGCATTTGGAGGCTCAAAGTGCAAAGATATACAAGATGAGCTCTTTAAACATGGATTTAATTATATGGGTAAAGATTATTTCTATTCTGGAATAACAGGAGAAAGTCTGGAGGCATATATTTATTCAGGGCCTGTATACTATCAAAAACTAAAACATATGGTGCAAGACAAAATGCATGCTCGTGCGCGAGGACCTAAGGCAGTACTAACACGGCAACCCACACAAGGTAGAAGTCGTGAGGGCGGTCTACGTTTAGGTGAAATGGAACGTGATTGTCTAATTTCATATGGCGCTAGCATGTTGATCATGGAACGGCTTATGATTTCCTCCGACGCGTTTGATGTTGATGTATGCAAAACTTGCGGCCGTTTAGCTTATTGTTCGTGGTGTCATTATTGTCAGTCATCGGCAAATGTGTCAAAAATTTCAATGCCTTATGCTTGTAAATTATTATTTCAAGAACTGACTAGCATGAACGTGGTGCCAAAATTAAAATTACAAAACTATTAAAAATATAAAAATAATTATAAAAAAAAAATTTATTTAAAACTATAACTAAAAAGGGTAGTTTATTCCAAGAAAATAATGAAGACACAATTACTACAAATACTTAAACACTATAATGAGTTATAATAAATAGGCTTTTATATCCCCTTTAGCCGAAGTAGTTTTAACATGGTATTCATAGAAAGTGAAAACCCAACTCTGTATATTTTTATAAATACTTTAAAATCTTTTACTATCTTTTTCATATTCATAGTGGAAAATAAAGTATACTTTATGTTGAACTGGCTTTAAATGGGTGTCAACTACAATTTGCTTAATGTTTATATATATTTTTTATAAAGTATTTAACGGTGGAAACTCTAAACAGGTAGTTTTTTCTTAAACCTACAATGACGACCAGTCTTTAGACCCATTTGTATACCTGACTGCTAAAATTTGTTTATCAATGAATTTTCTGTATTGGTAATTCGTAGTTTTTATGAAAATTGCATCAAATTGTATCTAGAAGAAAATTATTTCCTTAAAATGTGGATAAGGCAATTTTTCTAACATCAGTTATTTTTCTGATTTTTTTTTTCGTGACTAATATTGTCAAATTGATAATAAATCGTCATATTTGGCAGCTCTGTATATCATATCTTATAGTTCAGATACACTAATATTGTCAAATTGATAATAAATCGTCATATTTGGCAGCTGTGTATATCATATCTTATAGTTCAGATATACATATAAGCAAAATATCCTTGGCGTTGGCATTTATTATTATATTATATTTATTATTATATTATATTTATTATTATATTATATTTATTATATATTATACTTACTATATATTATATTTATATATATATATATATATATATATATATATATATATATATATATTATCATATTAATTATATATTATATTTATTATTGTTATGATTATTATGATTATATCAGTTAAATATGTTATTTTATTAGTCCATTTCAAGATAGCGGTCAGTCCACACAGGCCATAAAATACAGAAAGATTAACTGACTTTGGACATTCAAAACATTATATCGTTGCTACAGCTATCAGTCCTTGTTAGAATGCTACCAAGGTAGAAGGAATAATAAACTTTTCTAACTTGATATTACGTATCCTGAATTTGGTGTTGTTAAGGGTATTGCATCGAATTATTACGCATATTTCTTAATTGTGAGCCTTAGTCCCATCTGTGCAACTACACTTGTCAGAGGCAAATATCATTGCCAAATTCCATAGTCCCAAGTGTTGGTTATATTTCCATTTTATGCCTTTGCTAACGGTTGTATCATTGCAAACGATTACATCAAATTCTATATTCTATAGAAACTGGGATAATATGCATCCCTGCTGATGTTAGAAAGGTTACGTATGAACATATAAAAAAAATCATTATCATTTAAAACAAAAGGTTTAAACCCTTCTTTTATCTATTTAAGGCTTCCTAACATCGAAATCCCTTCCACAATAATAAATAATAGTAGAAAAATCTCTTCTAATCAAAAAATTTTTCACTAATTTTTCATTTATTTTTTTTTTTATTATTTAAAAACAGAGTCAGCTAGTTTTATATTTAGTCAACTCTTAACGTCAAAAGTGTACATTAAGTTGTCTATGAATAAGTTACAGTTCTTTTGATCACTTCAAGTAAACTTTATTTTTGACTATGAATATGGGCTAATGTCTATACGTTTTTTTTTATTTACTAGCATAGCTTTTTGAGTGTATTATGATTATCTAACACTAGGCAGAGATGTTGCTTTTGTATGCGTATGCGCCGAATCCATTATTTGTCAAGTTGTACTAAATGCAACCAAATTACTGTTATTCCTCTTCCTCGTTCTATGAGTACCGTTCTTTTGTATGTGTGTGCTTGTGTTAAGTTTCTTGTTAAAATAGAAAATTAAAACTACAAAAATATTTTTTTCGTCAAATTTAAAATAAACATTTTTGTTTTGTAGACAACGAATATTACCAGTTCATATAATTACAACGAAAAATAAATTATTTATTTAGCAAATGTATGTTTTATATAAATAACTTTAAATCTAATTAACATACATATGTGTGTATGTATGTATTATATGCTCATATAAATGATATATTGTTAAGAAAAAGTTAACTCCTGTACATTTGACAAAGAAATAATCTAAAAAAATATGTATAATTTTGTAATATGTTGTGGTAAAGACTAAAAATATATGTATCAAGTGAATGTTAATTAAAAAGCATATATTTATTCTTTTTAATGAACAAAAATTAATGAGGAGACACTTTTTTATATACTCGAAACTCACAATTATACATTTACATATATTAATATTTATATGAAGCAGAACAGCCTTTATCACTTACCCACCCACTCAAAATAAAAAATAAAAAAATAAATATCAAATAAACCCACGGAAGGAAAAGAATATTTTATACCATTATCACAAATATACAACAACAAAAATTATGACTTATAAGGGCACTTCTATAAAACAGCTTCCATTTATAATTTATAACTTCTTGGACTTTAATTATGAACACATACCTACTTCAAAAACATTCGACAAAAGGTGTGACAAATAACCCATTCATTGGTCTAAATGTTAACATTACACACATATTTATATTTACACAAAATCAAATGAAACAAAATTTTATAAATTTTTATACATATTTTATGACATTAAATTCTGTTTTATTTTAGTAAAATAGATCAAAGTTAATTCAAGAATATTATTTTCGATGGAGAGACGTACTTTAAATTAAGCGTTTCTGTTGTCTATAGAAGAGAAGATTTTATTGAGTGACACCTGACTGAGAATCTGTAGGCATTGAAAAACATAATTAAGCGGTCATTTTTGTCGCCATTTGTCAATAAATTTCTTGTGATATAGTTATTTATAAAACGGCCTCAACATTACGGAACAAAAGAATCAAGTAACTCGCTCCGAACAGAGCAACAACGATTACAGAGTTGTTGTTTTCGGAGCTGGGGGTGTAGGCAAAAGTTCACTAGTTCTACGCTTTATTAAAGGTACCTTTCGAGAATCGTATATACCGACTATAGAGGATACATATCGCCAGGTAAGCTAAGTAATAAACTTTCACACATATTTATCTATGTTCATATGATATTTTCTAAAGAAAAAATATGAATTAACGCTTATCCATATAAACAAAATTATATAAGTTCCTAAATACAGCCGGTATTTTCTGCGGAAAACCCGATATTAGTATTATAAGCGTTACTTGGAGTTTTACTAAATTGATATTTTCAAACTAATATATCACACACTGAATCTTGAAAAGTTGAAGCTTTCAATTTTTCAGTTATTTATTTCACATTACTTTAAAAAGTCATTTTCCTCTATTTTTTTTTTAAATTCCATCGAATAATTTTAATTTATTTTACAAATATTCTTGATTGATTATAGTATATTACCACAAATAAAATTTAGAATTTTGTTCAACTTTTTTATATTTAAAGACCGTTGGAAAACTATAAATCGTTGGTAAAATTACTTTTTTAATTTTTTTTTTAAATCAATAAAAGTACAAAGTAATCTAATTAGATAGAAAAAAAAACAAATTTGAGGTTGTTTAAATAAATTAATAATTTATTTGTTTTTTACATTAGGTAATAAGTTGCAATAAAAATATATGTACTCTTCAAATAACCGACACAACAGGATCACACCAATTTCCTGCAATGCAAAGGTTGTCGATAACAAAAGGTCACGCTTTTATTTTGGTATATTCAGTATGTTCTAAGCAAAGTCTTGAAGAATTAAAGCCAATATGGAATCTTATAAAGGAATTGAAGGTATTTTGCAATAAATAATAAGATTTAAAAGCAGTCTTTGTTAAAATTCCATGTCTAAACAACGATTTTTAGGGCCCAGATATTGCAAATATACCAGTAATGTTAGTTGGTAACAAATGCGATGAAAGTGATGAGCTACGAAATGTATCAGAAATGGAAGGCAAAGCCCAAGCAGACAGCTGGGGTGTATCCTTCATGGAAACATCAGCAAAAACTAATCACAACGTTACAGAATTATTTCAAGTAAGTTTTTAAAAACATTATTTATATAATGAGATATAAAGACAGATAAGGTGTGACAAAAAAATACCTATGTTCTGCTAGGCGCTATCGAGTAGAAAACGGATCTGTTTTTGGAATTTTCGAAACACTTCCAAAATCTCTAGTTACAGGTAAAAAAGCGGTTTTTCGGACCTTCGTGCAATTATAAGGTAATACCTTAGCTAGTTATTAACCGATCTTAAATCTCTTCGGATTTGGTAGGAACAAAAAAACCTTTTACATTTTATTGTTACGTTTTTACCTTTTTAAAAACGTGTGTTTATGAGTTCGTAGATTGTAGTTAAAATAAAATAAATTTTGTGTTTGGTTTTCATTAAAAATCCCTTATTCAACACAGTTTTGTGCACCACTGTTTGTCACCTTTTTACAGGCAATAACAATATTCTATTCTTAATTACTCCATCTGTTTACAATCTTGTGAACAACAACAATTACTCGACAGATCTTTCTACTTAAAGATCTTCCAACCCGATCGTAGTTATAACTTAGGTTCGATCACAACCTTTTCAACCTCTTTACTGAGTTAGCTCCAACTAAACTGGTTTTTTACTTCACGATTCACTTCACGAGTTTACTCCTTATAAACTCACTTCACACAAATTGCACTCGCTGAGTTTACTTTACTTAAACTGCCTCTTGTTCGCATCGATGTGCTTTTTATATGGCTGAGTAAACAATACATCGAAAGCTCTCGAACCTCTCGATATTTCAGGTAGATTCCATTTCTTTCTTTTCTTTCTTTTCTTTGTCGGCAGCTTCCTCTACACCTGGCACTCCATCTACTCTTTTACTATCGGTCTTATAGTTTTCCGACACCTTTTCGCCTTGCATCGATGCCATCAACTCCTTCGCAGCACCACTTATAGAACGCTTACGCCTTGTCATACATCGCCTCGGAAGTTTCTAATACTTCAGCGAAAATTTTCTTATTTCTAGCTTGTTCCTCTTCGAATTGCTTTTCGATCTGCTGCAATTTTTCCAATATGGCGCTCAGCAGGAAATTCACATCTACAGCGCTCTTTACTTTGGTGTGCACCATACGTTTCTCCTCATCAGCAAACTCATAGTTCTCGGTATTGAGACCAATATGCTGAAAATAATTAGCTATTCACTCTTGCGTTTCTACATTTTTAAAAACGTGTTTGTATAAATTGGTGTCAGAAGTGGGATTGTAGTCAGTAAAATAAAATAATAGAATGAAGTTCACAGAACTTAATGTGGATCGCCTTAGGCGTGAGTTGGCGAAATTGGAGTTGCCGTCAACTGGGACCAAGACCGAATTGCAAAAGCGATTGTATGAGGATTTTCAACGGCGGGACATTAACGTTGATACCCACGTACTTGATGATGATTTCAGCTAAAAGTAATACGGATACCAATGCACTGCTTGCCGCTATAGTTGAAAAAATCGACTATAAACCAAAAAGCTTTTGGCTGAGGTACGAGAAACTTCTGACGCTGATAATAAAAAGCTGTTGGCGCAGGTAAAAGAATCTTCTAAAGCTGATAATGAAAAACTGTTGGCGCAGGTAAAAGAATCTTCTAAAGCTGATAATGAAAAGCTTATGGAAAAAATTGATGCTCTAGCGAGTGCACAAGAAATTTCTAAAGCTGATAATAAAAACCAGAATTTTCTGGCAAAAATTGAAAAGATATTTGAAGAAGCATCGAGTGCAACAACATAGAAGCTGCAAGAAATATATGAGACGGTAAGTAAAAGGATTGATGACGTCAACGCAAGAGTGAAAAGACTGTTGATGAAAAATTTAATGCAATAGAAGAGAAAATCAATAGTCTACAGTGCCAGCAACACGAACCAGTGCGTATTATACCAGAAGTTTCTAGCAGAATAAAAACACCTTGCTTTGATGGTAGCTCACCCCTATCCGTATTTAAATTCCAATTCGATATAGTTGGCAACAGAAATAGATGGGACGATCAAGAGAAGGCTCTAGAATTATTTTTGGCGTTAAAAGGTGCTGCAGCAAAAATTTTAGAAACCATGCCAGCCAGCTGCAGAAACAACTACAATGACTTAATGGTGGCGCTACAGCGTAAATTTGGCGACGAGCACAATCGCTATTTGTACCGCATAGAGTTAAGGTTCCGAACACAGAAGGCTAATAAGTCGCTTCAAGCCTTTGCTACGGAAGTCGAGAGGTTGGTGCAGCTAACCTATCCAGGGGAAAATCACCCACTAGTACAGCAAAATAAGGTCGAAGCATTCATTAATGGTTAAGGGACCCGGATATTAAGTATGCGGTGTGTGCTGCTCATAAGGCAACCTTCGCGGAGACCGTGGTATTTGCACTGGCACAGGAAACCGCTCGAGAGATATCCACAGGTACATAAAGTGTATAGCATGAAAACTGTGAATACCAAAGAAAAATTCATTGCAACTATCAAAGAGGTGGTAGAGCGTCTTTTGGCCGCAAAAGAGCAAAGGACAAAAAGGAAGTGCCGAAACTGTGGCAAGAGCGGTCATTTTCAAAGGCATTGGTAGGGCACCACTTAGAAGTGTAAGATTTGCGTCACCATGGAGACATGAAAAGTGGGAAAACACTGCTTATAGAAAACCAGAAACATTTCGTAACCATCACCCTACCAATAGAGAAGAGAAGGGCTTAGGTATACACAACAGAAAACAATTAAATGAGCGCCGTAATGTGAATGGTATTGGGCATAAAAGAGGCTGTGACATAAAGAGATTGCCACGTAACAGTGAAATTGTTACAAGAGTGAAACGAGTAAAGACAAATGTGAGATAGCCGCTGATAAAACAAGTGATAAGGCCAAAGAGACCATTATCAACATCAGGCAATTACGTCTTGAGGTTACTGAAGACTGGTCAACAGCTTAGAGGTCTGGTCAACGGCTAAGTAAAAAAGACAAACGGCCTACTAGTAAAGAGATATCAGCAGATAGCCCTCTAATAAAGGCTTATTGGGCTCAATGGAATAGCTTTAAGCAGATAGACGGGTGCTTATAACGGAGCTGGGAAAGTGCAGACGGCTATACAGCTTCCAATCTAATAGTGGTCCCTTCCTCAAAAATGAATGAAATTTTGAATCAGTCTCATAAGGAACATAGCGGAGAGCATCTTGGCGTGTCGAAGACAGTTGACCAATTAAAATATCGTTACTCTTGGGTTGAATGCAAGCGAGCTGCCGCAGGGTGGATAGCGAGGTGCACTGAATATATTGCGGCTAAAAATGCAGTTAGGACAAGTCAGAATCATCTGCAGCAATATAAATCGAGAGCACCAGTTGGTAAAGCCAAGAAAAGTGACAACCCCAAAGAACTTCATGAAACGATGTATACACGACTAGAAATGGACCGTAATAGATTGGAAGCCAGGTATGAACGAGCAGCGAGTGCTAATGGCTTCCATGAGGAACAACTGGTACTACTACACTACAACCCACAGCGGAAGAAGGGAGTCTCTCCAAAGCTGCCAACTAACTGGGATGGACCTTATAAGGTAATCAAAAGGCTAAACGATGTGGTATACCGAATACAGAAACACAACAGTCCAAGAACTAAAATGAAAGTAGTACACATTGGCAAGTTACGGGAGAGGAAGTAATGAGCCTATTCGGGACGAACAGGCTTACGAAAATAAGGTTGGGCACCACATTATTACATCGCTAAAATAAATAGACAAAAGCTGCAAGAACGACTATACGTGCTGTTTACAAATAACCAAATCTACAACAACAACCATTAGAAGGGATAAATTAAATAAAAATAACACGGCAACAACAATAATTAAGCAGCAAAGAAAACAAGTAACAGACAATAAACAAGCAACAACAAATACTAAGAGCTGAAAGAGGTAGATGTTCACATACGCATGGCTACAAAAGAAATTAAAAGAAAGAAATGGAATCTACCTGAAATATCGAGAGGTTCGAGAGTTTTCGATGTGTAGTTTACTCAGCCATATAAAAAGCACATCGATGCAAACAGCAAACAGTTTATTCGGTGTAAACTCAGCGAACGTGTTATTGGTTTGAACTCAGTGTAAGAGAGTATAGTGTGGTTAAGCTCTGGTTGAAGAGGTTGTGATCGAACCTAAGTTATAACTACGATCGGGTTGGAAGATCTTTAAGTAGAAAGATCTGTCGAGTAATTGTTGTTGTTTACAAGATTGTAAACAGACGAAGTAATTGCCTGTAAAAAGGCTACAAGCAGTGGTGTACAAAACTATGTTGAATAAAGGATTTTAATTAAAAACCAAATACAAGATTTATTTTATTTTAACTACAATCTACGAATTGATACATACACGTTTTTAAAAAGTTAAAAACGAAAATCAAGTGTGAGAACAATATATATATATATGGAATGTTAAGGCAATTATATATATATATATATATATATATATATATATATATATATATAATTGCCTTAACATTCCATGAGGGAGCATGAGGACTTCTCTCAGTCAATGAGCTGCACCCGATTCTATTTATAGACTCATTGAAAGGGACCTATAGTTTACCGCCGGCACCGAACGGCAAATGCATTAGAGAACTTTTCAACAGTAGTAATACGCATAACCAGTTACTAGCTAATGTTATGAGGTGATACCGCTGTTGAAAAAACTTTTCTTTTCTTTTTCAGATGATTTGGTCTGGTATAGAACCAACGACCTTCTGGTTGGTAGGCGAATGTCTTACCTACCATATCACAGCGGCACACTTTAAATTATGTATGTGTCGTTTAAGTAGCCGTGAAGAATCTGGGTTTATTTCTCAAACAAACACATTTTTCATCAATTTTTTTATATTTTTCAAGTTTAGATACGTTTTTGCACACTAATTTATGTATGAACCGTATTATTTATGAATTAATAAAGAAACTATGTTTGGTTATGAATAAAATGAGTCTTAGGTTTTAAAAATCCGTTGCAAATTGACAGATATAAAGCTCTATTTTTCTCCTTTCCAAACCCAAAAAGAGACTTAAATCCGGTTAGTAATTTGCTAAATTATTGACCCCTATTCTGCGTTTCGATTACGTCTCCGCATTCAGTTACGTTAAGTGTTGCCACCAACTTCATTATTCATTGCACACAACCGGCATCAAAATTACACATGAAGAAAAATTACACACAAAATTCTGTTTTTTATGAATATGATATACAGACAGTGACACCAAGGTATAAACAGACAAGAGTTTTTCTCATAGAAAAGTCCTCGAAAAATAAAAATTAATAAATACGTAAATTTTTCGGGGTGTTAATTATATCAATATGAATAACAAGACCATCATTTTATTCAATAACAATTGTAAGTTTCACAAAATACCTTATTTTCAATCAAAGCAATGTATGAATACTTAAAATGCAATTATCGAACAATTAGTAATAGTTTACATATCTTTTGTAATCCAGAACAGTCGCCAAGCGCCTATGAATCAATTTTAACACATTTTGGCACTCTTGCGGCACTTTGAAGTTCAGAAATTTTCGTATGTCAAATTTCTTATGATTAAAACTAAAAATATAGCGATTAACACGTTGACTGCCATATAACAAAGAAAAACCAATATCAATATAAAAATTCGACTTCTTTTAGCAGGCTTAAAAAATTGTATTCTATAAAAATAACATATCTTTACAAAGACGCCATTACAGGGAAATTAAAAATATCATCAACGAACCGAAAAATATATGATCAACAAAAAAATACCCTTAAAAAAAATGTGACATATCGGTGATACACATGCAGTCAACGTGTTAAAGAAAACGATAGAACAAAAAGTAAAATTACACACAAATTACAAAAAACGGAATGGAAAGAAAACGACGAAGACAATAATGTTCTCAAAGGCGTATGAACACTAAATTTTTGTTTGGCTTTTTCATGCAAGTAGACAAGCGTAAATTAATATTTTTATCAAATATTTGTTATATTTGGTATATTTTGATTTTACAGTTTGCTTAATAAAAACTAGTGTACATAGCATAGCGCCTGACACAATCATCCGCATTCTAGCATCGAAAATTTATTTCTTTTCATTTAAAATTCTTCATACAAAATTTTCCTTAAATAGATTTCAAATAAATTTCTTATTACATAAGCCTAAAAATATAAAATAAAATTCTTCAAAAAATTAAAAAAAAAAAATTATTTTATATTTTTATATGACAAAAAAATATACATACACACATAAATATTTTCTTTTGTTTTTTATTTGTAGCTACACAAAAAAATGTTTTTTCTTTCTGTCTAGTAAGAATTTTATAGTCGTTTTACTCCCAAAGTACTGGATCGATTTAAATAAAATTAATAGTGTGCACATCTGCACAGAAAAAGCTTTAAGCCCATATATATCTTTTTGAAATCAGTAGAACGGACGTAAAAGGGGTACGAAGAAATGTGCTAGCCTATCAATTATATAATAATAAGTTTTATAGCCAAATAACAAATTTTTGGACTAACAAACAAGAATCAAAAAATCTCTGTCACAACTTTAACAACTTAGAAAAACGTAGCTACGATCGTAATGCAGAATACATACAATCTAAAGAAACTGAACAGAATCAAAACGCAGAATAACAAATTTGACAAACGGAGAAAATTCCGATTTGAATCAAAACAGAATAAGGCTGATTAGCTTATAAGTGCGTTAAGGTCCAAATAGCCGGTTTTTTACTCGTACTCGAAATTTTGAAGGTCCTTATTCTACTCGATAAAGCCTATCAAAAAGTAGTATCATTTTCCAGCTATTTCAGCTTCGTTCTTTTTTGTCGCACCGTGTAATTGATAGAGAAATTAAGTTATCAGAACATACATATGTATCTAATAAAGTCCGAAGAATTAACCAATTTAATTTTCAATAATTTGCGGGTATGTGTTCTGTTAATCTAAAACGAGTGAAATTTAAATCGAGTAAATTTTCGAAGATAAACAAAATTCAGTGCGTCATTTATTTTAAAGATTTTGATAATCAATGTAGATATATGAAGGGTGTTTTAACGAATAAATAAAAAATAAATAAAAATCTTGTAAGATATGAAAATTTTAGCAATTTGAAGTTTCATTCGATTTTAATTTCACCCGATTTCGGTTTATAAAGCATACCCGATAATTTTTTGTCTAATGATTAAGGATTATAAAATAATCAATCCTATGTTCAAAATATTTCTTTTGAAAGTTGTCCTTTGTTATTATCTACATATGTATGTATGTATGTATATTAATTGATTAGCTAGTGATAATTTTATAAAATTAATTAATCAGTCAATTCCTAAACTGCAAACTCTTGAATTCTTATAAAAAGTGTAGTGGAGTGGATTTATTTAATATATTTCTTTTATTTTATAAATATATTTGTTTTAATACTTTTTCAGGAACTATTGAATTTAGAGAAAACTCGCACCGTATCCTTGCAGCTAGATAACAAAACTAAAAAGAAACAAAAAAAAGAGAAAAAAACGAAGGAAAGCAATGGTGCCATATCGGAAAATGGAGAAGGAAGTACAAGCGGTTCTAAAGAAAAGTGTCATCTTATGTAAAAGAACACATAAATTTGTCATTTATTTATTGCTTGAAGCGAGGTGATCATCAAAAAAGTTAAATTGAAAAACATATTGGAAATATGATTAATATGTTAGTGAGTGAGTTTGTTAAGAAAGTGCGGTTTGCCAATTATGGCGCTTTATTTCGCCAAATATACTCGTTTTTTAATACATAATATTGTTAAATGTAATTTTCATTATGATTTAAAGCGAAATAATTAATACTCGTTAAAAACTAAAATATATACATATGTTCTATATTTTTTAAATAATGTTATTTAATTTTTTGTTTGCACCGCCACCAATTAAGGCTTTGATAAATACTACATACATGTATGTATTATTGCATGGATAAAATACACTTGATTTATTTTTTGCTTGTTTTTAATTCTAACTCGCACAATTATAAGAAATCACTGCAACACTCAAAATAAGTCACTTATATTAATATCTGCAAATCACAACTTTTATCGAAAGATAACAATTTCAAATACATGCATACATATCAATTTTTTTTTATTTTTCATAACAATTACTCATAATTTAATAAAAAAAATAAATACATTTGACACATGCACATACATATACATACATACATAATTTTATATTAAATAATTGTAAAATTTCTTCAAATTTTAAGAAAAACCAATTTAGCAAAACATTGGACACAACAATTAAATTAATTTTATTTGATTTATTTAAAATTAATACATATATATATATATATATATATATATATATATATATATATATATATATATATATATATATATATATATATATGTATATAAGTTAAACTTAATGGGGAATCTCTTAAAATGTTCTTTTTAGTAAAAAAAGCGTTCTGTGAATATTTGAAATCGATATATTTATTTTAACACCTTACTTATTGAAAAATTTTAATAAAATGTGCCATATAAGGAGAAGTCTAATGTACATATGTACACATACATATCGCACTTGATAAACAAAAGGGCATTATTCAAAATTTTAAAATTTTCAGTAGAGGTCAAAAACTGTTTGTGATTACATTTTAAAAGATTTAGAAAATCTGAATGCATCATAAGCAAATGTCATTTAAAAAAGTATTTACATTATTTTGCATTTTGCTTTAATTTTTTACAATTATTGCAAAAAAAAAAGTATATTTTGGAGTTAAAACCATTTTTCTGAAACTTTTCTATATAGTTTTTGTATAATTTTAACAACAAAGAGACATCAACCAAAAATTTTTAACCTGAATAAAAATTCAAATCAAAATAATACCTTTTTTATGAAAATATACTATGAATTTTTATTTCAACTTTTGCATTAAGTAAAAATAATACCATTTTGTTGATATAAAGGGAGTCACCACACTATCACGAAAATGGACTCAAATGTGGTTTTAAAGATGAATGAGTAATCGGAATTAGTTGATAGATATCGGTGATGCTAGTTCATTTCTTGCAAAAAATGAAATTCTAATAATTTTGAATTAATACCGTCTTGTTGATCAATTGCGATACGTATATTTAAGTTTTCAACAATGCTTGAGAAATTCTTATTATACAAAAATGTTTCGATAGAGTGCTTATTAACGGCTTATATTGGTATTTATTAAATTACATTTTTGAAATTTTGTATTACTTTGATCATAGCAAGCAATTCTTTTATTGTATGATAAATAAAATAATTATTAAAAAATAAAAATGATAGATTTCTTAAATTTTTTTATTTGTTCGCATAATGATCTCCACCATAACTTGTGTAATTAACTAAACTTTCAAGCTTTTAAAGTTTTATTTTTGTATACGGTTTCCTACTCATTATGACATTCTATATAATGATAAGATACATATGTATGTACATATGCATATGTATGTATGTACATACGTACATATGTATGTATGTATATTGTTTCTTATATTAATTTTTTAGATTATGCTGTTTTTGAAGCTTATTTTACAATTATATACAAATATTATAAGTTAAAAAATTCGCACATTCCGCATTTTTTTATTTATTAAACTCATTTTTAACTTTTATAAATTAAAAATTAAAATTACAATGCTAACAGCTAGAACGGATCATCGAATATGCATACAATTATTTATTGCGTTAACATCACTCTTTGCGTTGTAGTAGCCATTTTAATAAATCTCTAGCACAGAAGAAGTACCTATTATGACTTGATAAGCATGTGCAATAAAAATTTTTTTAAAATAATTAAAGTAATATTAAATTTTAAATTTACTTCTTATGAAAAATATTGCTAATCCATTAGGTACTTCTTCAAACGTACTGCGAAAGTACGTACTCTGTGCAATCATTTTGTTTTAGAATACTTTAAAATACATATATAACATCAGTTAACAAATTGTCATAATAGATGCCATGAAATGCGAAAATGTTAGCTTATATTTATTGTAAATATTAAATATCGTATTCCAATGTTCTTAACAGTATACATATTTGGGATAAGGATTTTCCTTTTAATAAGATTCACGAACTTTTTTAAAAAATAAAGGTAATGTTTCCAAAAATTACATACATATACGCACAAGCCGTTTCAAAATAAATTTTAAAATTTTTTTTAATTTTTTTCGATTTTTTTTTAGAAAAAGAAAATTAATTTTTCAATTTGTTTTTATTTATAAAATCATTTGTTCATTTTATCAAATCCTGTCAAATATATATTTTTTGAATACGTTCTTGTGAGAAATGAAATAAAATATAAAAATAAACTTTGAAACTTTTTATTACTGAGTTGAGAGCTTCCGTTGCTTTTAATAACTTTAAAAATTTAATTCTGGAATACTTTTGTATAGATTTTCTATATAATCTAAGTTGTTATTTATCCATTCATCTAAAACTTTGCTTTCGAGATTCTATGTTCAAATTGACGTAATTGTTCAAAATCTTTTCTAGAACGGTAGCGCCATAAATTTTCTATTCACCCCTATTCTGCGTTTCGATTATGTCTCCGCATTCAGTTACGTTTCAATCGCAATTTTGTATTAAAAA
Organism: Wohlfahrtia magnifica; assembly: GCA_023159175.1. NCBI lineage: Eukaryota > Metazoa > Arthropoda > Insecta > Diptera > Sarcophagidae > Wohlfahrtia > Wohlfahrtia magnifica. The sequence goes on from JAKWBJ010000057.1 coordinate 1,828,572, forward strand.
AAAAAAAACTGAATCTAAAGAAAAAGGAGACAATGTTCTCAAAAGCATAGCAAATTTTAACAAAAACTTAAAATATAGTGCATACGCACAGGGGAACCCCTGTGCAAAGAAAACACTCACTTTTTCTTTGTTGTTTTTCTCATGCAGATGGACAAGCGTCAATTTATATTTTTATACAAATTTTGTATATTTTATGTATATTTGTATATTTTATTTTCTATTTAATAAAAATAAATAATATAATACAAAATTTTAGCTGAATAATACAACTTGGACTAAAAATAATAAAATCTAAAGACTCTCCGTCACAACTTTAACAATTTAGAAAAACGTAGCTACGGTCTTAAAGCAAAATACATATAATCGAAAGAAACTGAAAAACTAATATCAAATTTAGCAAACAGAGAAAATTTCAATTCGAATCGAAGTGCAGAATAGGGGTGATTGTATTAAGGTTGGGCGATCTTACAAAATGTTCATATCATCTTAAAATCACTTTTTCACAATTTATGTTGTATTAATGGAGACGTTATCTTGCTGAAAAATAAAATTTTAGTCCTCAAATCGTTTTACCATGCACATTTTTGATATACAGTGGAGTTATATTTTGCAACGGGGCTTATTATTCAACAAAATCGTAGTAATTATTTTTATATTTCTTTTTAATCATGACATACATACATCCAGCTATTTAGAGGCATAAAATTAATTTATAAATATAAAATTTTGTTGAAGAGTTATTTAATTATTTATATTATTGTGCCTTACATTGGATTAGGTGTAAATCCTTATTATCCATTAAAGGTTTATATACATGCATATGTACATTTTTCGAAATTGAATTCTTTATCCTATAATATTCAAATCTAAAACTAAATATGTATATACATACATACATACATAGAATTTTATTAATGTCAAAAATATTAATACATACATACATACATATAAAAATACATTGGTTGCTGAATACATAAAATGAAGAATAAACATAAATTTTACTCAAACATATATTTAAGTAGAATTAGGCAGTTTTACGTAACTTAATTTACATTTAATTTATATATAGAAATACATATAAAATCAAAAAAAAGTAAAAACAACAGATCCACCTTAAAAAATTAAACTAAAATAATTTTTTTTATTTTTGCTTTTTATTAACATTAGTTTCGTAGGAATATTAGTTAGAGTTAATTGTTAGATACTTTATTTAATAAGTACAATGAAAGCTTTAATCATTAGAAAAACAAAAACGTTTAAGAAAAAAAGTAACTTACTAGTAATTTAGTTAAGAAAAAAATTAACAATTAAATTGATTAATTAAAGTCGAAATCCTTTTGTATACATTTATTATTATGTAATGCTCATACATTCGTTATTCAAAAACCAGAATTATTTATTTAGATTTTTGTTATAAAAATCCATTTCGATAGAGGACCAATACTTTGAATAAGAACAGCTTTTTATTTCTAATTCTTAAATTTATGTTTAAACCTATACAATGCTTTTTTTGGATCAAATTTAAAATAATTAATTATATAACTGTAGTACACTATGTATAATAAAATATTTGTAATGAATAAGAGTAACTGTAAAAATTGCATATAACATACAACGAATATCATATTTGCTTTGCATATTTTTTTAAATAAATAATTAAGTATCAGATATTATCAAAATAATTGAATTTTAATTTACTACTTGAGTAACAACGACCCTAATCATGTTATTTTGAGGACGCTTTTTTGCATACATAACTGCATATTACTTTTTATTGTTATTTTCCCAAACAATACTATTTAATTAATGCTCGTTTTTAAATAAAAGTATTTATTTAGAATATTAATACTACAATTTAATTTCAAATGCAGTCTGTAAAAGCATAATTTCTTCGAAATACATTAGATATATACAAAAAAAAAAAAATAATAATAATAATAAATAAATAAATATGTATGTATCAAGAAAAAATTAAGCTTCTTTAAGAAATTATTTAATAAGTGAGACATTTTTTTCTTGGGTAGTTTTTTAAGCGTTAACGAGATGAAAATAAAACAACATTTTTAAAGACAAATAACAAACAAACATTATGATCTAAAATATTTAGTTTGGAAAATATACAACACAACATTAATAATGCATACACATGTATGTTGATATACATACATACATACTATTGGACATACATATTTCTATTTAAATAATTATTACATGTACAACTATTATATATAACAAAAGTAAAATTATAATTAAATTTGAAAAATAAAAGAAATTAAGAGTAAAACTAGAGCTACAACTTGTTTGTATTTTCAATTTGTAAAACAGTTAATCAACTTTTAAAAGTTATATTTTATGATACGCTTACAGTCAGATATGGTTTAAATTTTTTGCGGAAATTGGCAAATGTCAATCGTAAACCAGTTTTTTCTAACTGTGTACTGTGTTGAAGAACCATTCTATTCTATGGAATTTAACAAAACTCACCAATACATCTTGAAAATCGGGTCTTTAGCTTACTTTTTTCGTTTAGTTTATTTTAACTTAAACCGTAACCCAAAGTAAAATCAAACAATAATTTGAAACCGTTTAACTTGTACTTAAATTTTTCATTTTAATTAGGCATATAATTGTAATATACAGTTAATAGCATCGATAATAAATAATAATAAAACTGTATATAAAAATTAAAATAAAATGATTAAGCTCGAAATAATGAATATCACCGTCTTATATGTAAGAATTAAAAAAAATATTCTAAGACTCCTTTGGCAAAGCTTCTAATGCAACATCAGAAACCTTATCTAATAAATTTGTTCTAGAATTATTATTATTTTGTGGAGCTTCCAGAGAATTTGCCTCTATCTTTTTACTTTCATTTTCATTTGGGCTGTCTATAGCTTCTTTAACTTCTTGCACTCCGGATACTGCAATTGTTGGAGACATCGTGTTCTGATAAGATGATACATTAATTGCGTTTAAAAGCAATTTTAAATTTTCACCAGATATACGATCTTCATTGTGAATGCATCGTGTATTTGTTAAATGCGATAGTTGTGGTTCACTTGATTTTCTATATACAAACTGCATCCATGCCGAAGGGCTCAATATGTATTTGAACGTGAGCTTTAATATGTAGCAAATTATGCATACTAAAAATACTCCTGAAATAATATTGTATGGAAAACTCAAAGTTCCATTTAATGATGCTATCGTTGTAGTACATTGCTCGAGCAGTACTTGTAAATATTTAAGGAATATATCATTGAAATACATTATAACCACATGATCTGGTCGGCAAAAACCTAAAGATAATTTTGCAGAGTTCCTAAAATAAATTATTAATTTCATAATGTACATTACTTATATATATATATATATATATATATATATATACATACTTGAGTTGCTCATGTTCTAAATTCTGAGCTTCATTACTCGTAAATAAACTCCTTAAGAATTTAACTATGCGCGACCCGTTGTTAATTTTTTCTTCTCCGTTAGCGCTTTTCAAAATCTCTAACATTTTACTTACTTCCATTTCCTTTAATAAAAATAGTTATTCAATTTAAACAATAAACCATCATATTTTTTCAGTTATTACCCGGTTGCACTCCAAATATGTATGAAGATAGCCGTATATAAAAATGCCGCAACAAATCAAAGTTAATAAACTAATATTTAAACGTTTCTTAATAATGCAAGCAATTAAAATTACAGCAGTTACAACCAAAAGGAATCGTACCTGATAACAAGATAAACATATTTCAATTTTAATTTTGATATCTTGATCCATAACATTACACAGATAGCATGTTATTCGCAATACAATAAATACCTCTGACATATTTGTTAGTTCTAGCACATTGTAAAATATCTGAAACACTGATGACATAAAACCTGATGATACATCTGTTATCTGATGTCGTCGACCATCACTGCACATATTAGGAATACGTACATTTTTAAATATTTCCGTTAGTATGTTGTCCAAATCACGTGGATCTTGCAATTGTTCTAATTTATCCAGTTGAGACGGCTGAAGAGTGAACGTAACTGAACGTTCATATATTTGTAAAGTGGATTCATACTAAAAATATAAAAACGAAGTCTTTATAATACACGTATATAATACAAAAAATAAAAATACTTAAATGTATGAAACAGGAATGCCAAAGATTTTAATTTATAAAACTTTGAACAGGAGAAACGAAAACGGTTTTGAATGCTGAAATTTCAGGTTATATTTTTGGCGACGGCAATTTTCAAAAATGGTAAAAAATTGCTTTTTATATGACCCAAAGCTTAAAAAAATACAAAACTAGTTTATACAAGTACATTAAAAAAGCATGATATACTATAGTACAATTTTAAAACATCATATATACAGTTTGCTAAATAAATGTTTTCAAAGTAGAAAAATATTAAAATCTTATTTTTATTTGAGAATTCCAACAACAAATTCTTAACATGTTTATTTTTCGTTTTTTGAACTTATTCCGTTTTCGTACCTCTTTAATATTATAAGACGGCATAACTTTTAAAATAGACCCACACATTACAATCCCAGCAACAAAAACATATTAAAAATAACAGTTCGTTATTTTTAAACAAACTTCCTTCAACGAAGGTTGGACGAGAGGCTTGAGCTCAAATACTAGAAACATGTAGAATAAAGTTTGTCACTATATTTGCTTGTAAGGCAAATATAACGTAGGGGTTATGAGTGGGAGAGGAAGAACAGAAATTAAGGGGTTAATTCCTTCTTTTATGGAAAGTAATTATAGAGAATAGTAGTTACCTTTATGATGAGTTACCAAAATCATATATAAGTAGTCGAGTATTATTCTTAGGTACGTTATAAAAACTTACTTATATATTAAATTTTATATTTGATTTAGTTATCTCTTGGATTTGAGGGTAAGTATTTTAGGTTTAGGTTACTATTTATTGCACTTAAGTTTGTATATTTAATTATATTATTATTTAGATTTTTTATTTATTATTTTTTTTATTTTTTATTTATAATTTTATTTATAATTAATCAAATATTCAATTTAGGATAAGTTTATTCTAACGAGTCAATATTCCTTCTAATGTTTCCTTCTTTTTCAGCGTGGAATATGATGTTATATACAGCCCTGAAAACAAATCAGCGAATTTTCTAGCTGGTTTGCCTTTATAACAATACAATCTTTTGGGGCTCGTGGACTGCCGGAGTGTTCCCTTAATTCAAAAAATTCTAATTTCTTATTTACGAAAACATTTATTTGACAGCGTAAAAATCAGGTAAAATTCTTTTTTTATTTGTTGTTATTGTAATGTGAGGGATTATTTTAAAAGTTATGACGTCAGTTAGAGATGGAACAGAATTGGGGCTTGACGATTTTTACAACGTAAAATTACAAAAAAATCGTCTGCAAAAGCAGTCGCGAGAGAATCTATTCCTTATGCATTTTTGTTTTGGCGCGAAAAAGGTAAAAACAAAAAGTAAAACAAACATAAAAACGAAAAATAAACATAATTAAAATAAATTTATTTATTTTGTGAAAATTAAATATGTGACATAAATGAAAAAAAAGTAATTACAGAAATACAAAAATATGAGTGCATATATAATTTGTAATCAGGTTTATACAAAAACCCTTATTTTAAGCAAGATTTCTGGATAAAAATGTATAAACATATGTCAGCAACAAAATAGCCAAACCCTGGCAATGCGACTCTGCAAAAGCACACAGTTGATTATTCAATTATTCTTTATTGTTTACTTGATTGTAAAAATAAATAAAGTTATTAAAAGTTCTATAAAAAAAACTGGCGATTTTTCGTATTTTAATATTTTTTTAAAAAAATGTTAGCTTGGTGAATAACGCACCAACCTTTGACAATTTAACAGAAGTGGGATCACGAATTCGCAAAAAAAGTGAGACGCCATGGAAAATTTTAGAACTTTGACTGTAAAACAATTACAATCTAAATGCTGAGAAGCCGGATTACCATCTACTGATAACAAAATGGCTTTAATTGAACGCCTTGAAGAAAAAGCCTAACATGTTAATACTCCCAGCATGAGAGAACGAATAGAAAACTATTGCAAACTTATGTGCGACGTCTGCTCGTTTCCAGCCTCCTCATTATTTATCAATTGTATCACACGAAAACTCTTCGGTACGTATAAGCCCGATCGTGTTTCAGACGGAAACAGATTAGCCACTGCGACAAGTGCAGCCGCCGTATATACCACTATAGCAGCGAATAACATCGTCCAGCATTTTCCACCTACAACTTCACAGCCGTATACGCTTCAATCTTTACCACTAGAATCACGTATTGAAAATATTACACCCGTTACCACCGTACAGCCAACTACACAACAAATTCCGATAACTGATTATATTCGTCAACCTCGTCATAGTTATAGTCAGTCGTTTTTTTCGTCCAGAATAAGTCAAAATAATGTATCAACAGCCCCAGCCAACTGCTATGTCACACAAATACACTCACATATAATGTCTTCGAATTACCACATAACGCCGCCGATGGGATTACCTAATTTCGCGTCGTCACCCAATCAAAATTTACCACCGTCTACCCAAAATTTATCAAACCCGTATAATAGCGTAAGGGAAATAATCGCAATTCTGCCGGATTTCGACCCAACATTGAATGAATCAGTAAATTCAACCCAATTTGTCAGACGCGTAGATACGCTCAAATCAGCTTACGGCTGGGACGATCAATCTTTAAAATTCGCCGTGCAACATAAGATGAAGGGTCCCGCGAATACTGGGTAGATTCGTTGCAGGTTGTCTTCTTTTCGTGGCAACAAACTGCCCAAGAGTTTTTATTTGATTTTTTGCATGAGAACAATGCCGCGGATGTCCATATAACGATCTCACGAATGAGGCGGCGTTTGAATGAGACTCCACAGGAGTTCTACTTTAGAATATACGCTTTAGGCGGTAGGGGTAACTTACCTGAATCCGCAATAGCTAGACACATCGTAAATGGTATTAATGAGCCGAATTTAAAATGTAAAATATCTAATGAATATACCACATGTAACCAACTATATCGTGACATTGATAGTTATTGTAAGTATAATGACGTCATCACTACAGGTGTGAATGTGCAAAATAAAACAAGATCGATTCCACCAACTGCAAAGATGGAGCCACCTATGACTAGTTGAAATGTCTGGCACAATTCTATTAGTCACTCTCCGTTCTTATTCCTGATTCCACAACCGTGTTTCCCATAGTGGACCGGATGTTAGTATTGTCGCTACCTATCTTCGCGTTAAAGTCACATGAGTATGATGATATCAACTCCTCGAATTTCTGTGAGCGTGGATGTCACCTGTGTGTGGAATTCATCTTTATTAGATTCTTCAGCGTCTTACATTGGGGCATAGCACTACACAATAGTAACATGTCGTCGGTTACTTTACCATTGAAGCGGGCCATTATCATTTTTAAGAATAGGTATATTAATTTTACTTCAGCTATAATTTTTAATGAATGATTAATTTTACCAGGAGTTGACAGCCTTAATATATTCGATTTTATAATTATGTTTAATAAAGAATAATAACAATTTTACATGTACAGTCAGGAAAAAAATTCTACATACACCCTACGATTTTTTAAAAAATTAGTGGCGAAATTTGAAAAAAATGTTATACCGATATTTAAGGTATTTATACTCAAGATTATTTGAAGAAAAAAATAATATGAAAAAAATATAACTTAGAAGTTATTGGGGAAAAACATAATAATTAGTAGGAAAAAAGTCTACATACAACGTGGAACTACTAATATCGAATAGAAATTTGAAAACTTTGTTGATTTAGTGAAATTTACAAGCATTAAAAATGTTGAAGTGGACAGAGTGATAATAAAAGAAGCAAATTGAAGAGATACATATTTCAGTTTGAAATATGGTAGTAATTCTTCAAAAGGAATATAAATCGTATGAAGTAATTGCTAAAACTACAAAATTCAGTCCTGCTACTGTACAGATGATCATTAGAAATTATAACAACAATAGTACTGATAATAAACCACGATATAACAGACCTAAGAAGCTTTCGGGACGTGATATTACCAGTATTGTAAAATTAGTCCATCAGGATCAGACAATCAACGTTCCAAATTTGGGGGAACGTATCGAAAAATATTCCAATTAAATTGTTGCTCCAATAAGAATAAAACACGTTTTACATAGCAATGGATTTAAGTGCAGAACAGCACGCAAAGAGCCACTAATATCAGCGAAGAATCATAAACTTCGTCTTGAGTTTGCTGAAACACATATAGACAAGGGTACGAATTTTTGCAATCGTGTTATATTTACCGACGAAAGTACGTATAACATTTTCGGAAGCGGTGGTCATTCCAAAATTAGGAAAAAAACCAAACACTGCACTTGATTCAAAGAATACAATACCTATAGTCAAATATGGTGGAGGTAACGTTATGGTTTGGGGCACATTGGCGTCATCTGGTGTGGGTCGCTTAGTCTTTGTCGAAGATAAAATGGACCACTATCAATATAAGAACATATTGAAACAAAATCTGAAGACATCTGTTGATAACTTGGGGCGGAGAATCAATGGATTTTCCAACAATATAACGACCCTAAGCATACTGCACACGTTGTTAGAGACTGGCTTCTCTTCTATGCTCCAAAACAGCTAAAAAACATCACCCCAGTCACCAGACTTTATAGAGCATATACGGTACATTTTTGAAAAATTGTGCGGAAATATGAAATTAGTAGTCGAGAATCATTAAAAACTGCCCTTTTTAGTGTATGTACCGAAATAACATCCTCCATTACAAAGAATTTGATAACATCAATGCCCCGTCGTCTTCAAACAGTTATTAATGCCCAAGGTGACCAACGAAATATTAAAACCTATTTTTTTTAATAGCGCTCATTTATTTCAACAGTGTCATAACTCAAAAAACAAAATTTTTCAGGAGAGCTGTTTTAAATTTCAATTTCAATTTTATACGAATCGCAAAGAATTTTTACACAATATATATCACAATGTTCCACATATTTTAGAACACTTAACTAAAAAATCACGTTTTTTGAGTTATGACACTGTTGCAATAAATAAGCGATATGTAGACTTTTTTCCCTGACTGTAGTTAGGGAATTTACAATTTACAGTAGATTCGCGAAAACATTGACTAATTTTTGTCAGTCTACTGTACTTCTGTTTTTGCATGTTATTTAAGGGGCGTTTGGACGATGATACAAGCCGTAAGACATGTCAAATTTTTGTGTAGAAGAGAGCGGATAGTATCCTGTAAACTCAATATATAATAGAACGTACGACATTGAGGGAAAATCCGTTTGGAAATTTTGACAGTCGTACGGCTCTCTTCGTTTTTTAACATTTTTTAAAAAACCGTCGCACTTCATTAGATCTTTATGTATGCATTTTTATGTATGTATTTTTATGTATGCAAATAAAATAAACAAAGAAAAAAGCAAATTTTTTACCCCGCACTACTGTTCTTTTTTAAAACAGCTGGTTTCATTTTACTTTGTTTTGGTTTTTTACGTAGCGTGTAAACGTAAAAAAATCTGCCGTAAGATTTTTACCAAGGCAAATTTAACATTAATTTGAATTCGTCTTGATTTTAACGCTCAATTTTAAAATACGTATGGAATCATGGTGAAATTACATAAGGTGAGGTTGTTTGTCCGGCTGATAGCTTTTTTTTTTTTTTGTTGACCATGATTCACATTCTGTCAAAACAATTTCTAGCACAGCAGACTTACTAAAAAGAACGATCCAAGGATATCGTTAAACTATGTCTTACTGCAAAAAACATGCTTCAAAACGCATTAAAAATAATATATTTATAAATATATCTAAATATTTAATGTTCATAATTGAAAACCGTCCAAAAACTAAATATTTAAAAATTAAAATTTTCAACAAAATAAAATATTTCTAATTTACTAGTGTTAACTGTATACAATTTTTGTTTACGTTTTTTATATATGGAAATTTTTTGACATCTACCATACAATGTACAAAAAATACTGCGTTGTTTTTGTACAAAAATTAGTTGTTGTACAGACAACTCCACCTTATTTAATTTTACCATGGATGGAATTTTATATTTTCTATGTGATTTTACGTACGTAAAGTATTATTGTCTCAGCCATCTTTTAATATTTTCTTTCTTCTAATGAATTTTGAAGCGGAGAAATTTAATTTCGCAAGACTTTTTTCACGCTGTTTCCCAGAATGGGCATATATACCCCATAATAATAAAATTAGGCGTACCTGTTATATTGTTTTAACTTCTTATATGTTACTCATTCTGTAAACTACCTTGACAGTTCAGCAAAATTAAACGCACAAAAATATCACATTTATAATTACAAAAACGAATCAATACCAATATCGTATGATGTCATCAAATTAGACATTGTTTTTGTTTTATTTATCTTACCTTTAGATGGTTTCTATCGAACAACATTATAATAAACTTCTTTAAATATATTATTGACGCAGCATCTTCTATGGCTTTTTTTTGTACTTCATGTTTAGATTTTTCATTGTTTTCATATTTCGTCATATCTTTTGAACATTTACAACAATTGCCAATAGCAGAATGCAAAGAACTTAAACTGAGATGATCTCTAGCCCAGGCGTCTGGGTCCATCCAAGAGTCTTCATCATTACCACCACTTTCAGAAACTGTTAAACTGACAAATATAACCAGTAATAATGAAAATAAATAAATGGGCAATTTTCGTTTCATTTCTTAATAAAATGTGCCGGACTTAGTTATTTTGTTCAAACTATTCTAACAATAATAATACAAAATAAAACAAAAAACCACGGAATGCAAATTACAATAGCAAAACAGATAGAGCAAAATGCAATTATATAGGGCTGCCAGTCTTAACTGACAGATTTTAACGTAACGCCATAACCGTAACAATGGTCAATCGTTAACGGCGTTACGGTATGTAACCACTAATCAAACAGCGTTATTCATAAGGTTGGTTCGTTGCATTGCAACTATAGTTTGATTAGACATGACTTAACATAACGCCATAACTGTTAGTTGCTTCTACTATGGTTACAGCTAGGCGTTGACTTACAATGCTGCATGTTGTGAAAAGCACGTTGTTTGTGCAAAAATTAGTAAAAATAGTATTTCTGAAACGTACCTATATCAAAACTAAAGGCCTATTTTTTAAGATATAAGACTTTTTAAGAGTTATTAAATAATTACAATACTTAAGTTGTAATTTGTTATTATTAGATCCTTTAAAAATACAAACAGACATAACGAATTTTTTCCATCTACACCGATCTAAAGCCAATGATCTAATCTGGCTCCAAGTCATTCTGTAGAAAGCAGCTGGTCTTTCAGTTTGTCTTCTCTAGGAATGGGCTGGCCTTTCGATTATTCTGCTTCCCTGTGAATTTCATTTAATAGTAATTTCATTTCATAGTAAATTCTACTAAGTCTTAGTTTTGATATCTTTAAGTAAGCACAATCCATTTCCGTTTCCTTGTTACAGAATAATTTCCAGATGTATTTTCAAATGCCACGTAGACAGCGGTTTATAAGTGCTTGAATGCAGCTGACATCAATCACAGCCGCATTTCATAACTCGCAACTATACAAAAATTGAGTTCAAACACGAGTTAAAGATGTTAAAGGACTAAAAGATTGGCTGGCTAGGTTCAATCTATTCTGAATATCAGCACTGGAATCGCCGGACATCGTAAGCATACTACCGGGATAACAAAAGATGGAGTATTTCCCAAATTTCTGTTTGCAATCTGAAGGACCGTTGTGCTATTAGCGTTGATCCGCATAGTTTTGGTTTTCGAGATGTTTATCCGAAAGCAAGATGTTTATTCCGCCTGTATAAAATTTAGCTTGTGTTACATCTCACAATATCTTTGAGCTTGGAGATAGATGTCGTCTGTGTAATACAGGTCTTCTAACTTTATGCTAAGTTCCCAGGCCATACTACGTTGCACCCAATCGAGGACAACTTTAAACAGCAGTGGAGAAAGAACACAACCTTGTCTACAACTTCTGATAGATAATTTCTTAATGTTATACCTGAACCCAAAAATAGGCTGCTGTTTTCTTCTAAGTCGTTTTAATTATATTTTTTAAGCAACAGTTAAAATTATTAAAAAATCTTTGTAAGAATATAAATTTATTTACAATTTTAGTATATTTTTCTGTTTTTAAATATGTTTAACACTTTCTTACAGCGCGTTTTGATAACAAATAGTTACACAAAATATAATTTAACGCTTTTTAGCACCTTTTGAGTAGGAGGTCTGCGCGTTTTGATCGTCAAAAGTTGGCAACACTGGCTTGGACTGAGTGTTTTTTATCAGGGCTGTCAGACCTTGTGATTTCTCGCCAAACGTGGCGATTTTGAAACTTGTTTGGCATCCTAATTTTCAGTTTGGCGACATGGCGACTTTTTGGCGATTTTCTTGGCTATTTTTGATGAAAAATACGAAAAATTAACATTATTGTTATTTTGGTATTTTACTTCATAAAATTGTGAATTACACTCCGTCATTGTGTATTTTCTTTTTAATTTATGTAATCTGGCAGCCTTTTGCTATCAATTTAAAGTGAATGCATGCACATAAATGTGTATGTATGTCACATTTTTTGCTCATTTTAAAAGAACTAACGGTAGTGCATAATTTTATACAAAATATTAAAAGTCTGTTATGGCATCTTCGCCGAAAAGTGCCAGAATAGATCGTCGTCATAAAAAGGAGTGGGAAAAAGAAAACTGGGCAAAAGGTAAATAAAATCTTTCGTGTTTTAAAATGTATTAAATTTTTATACTACTTACGGGTTGGCTAAAACCAATATCAGACGCTTCATCGAATTATCAAAGCACTAGCAATCCCATGAATACATCATGGTGCTTTGCATGTAAAATTGCTTTAAGATCACATAAGATAGATCTGCAAAGACATGCAGACTCAGTAAAACATAAAAACAATATGTCCGTTTTTTTCAAACAATATTGTACAAACAATTTGTATGTATATATATTAATACTTAAGATATTCTTTTATTATATGTCTCCCAGTCTAAAGAGTCTAAAATTATTGACATAACATTAGCTGTTTTCATAGCAAAACATACGTCGATTGCACCTGTAGATCATCTAAGCATATTACTGCAAAACACTTCGGCGAATACTGCATTTGAAGATCTGAAGCTGCACAAAACCAAATGTACCGCTTTATAAGTAATGAATACCTTTTGTTTTAAGTAAGTGGTTTTAATAAAAATTAACAAAATATATTATGGCAATTTTTTATTCACTTTTGGCGAATTTTAGCAATATGAAATAAATAATTTTTTTTAGAAAAATATTATAAGAAAAATATATGGATTTTATAGTCAATTGTAAAAAATAAGTGATTTGGCGACTTTGGTGATTTTTTCAATTAAATTTAGCGAAAAAGCTAAAAATAGGTCTGACTACCCTGCTTTTTATAATAATAAAACAGTGTTTGTAGACGTTAATAAGCAAGACCAGCAGAGTTTCAGTGTTGGTAAATGGTTAAAAAGGGTCAGTGCTGCTAAGCTATGTATTAAAACATTTATTACCTTAAATGTAAAAGAGCCTAACAACCAAAATAATCAAAATTGATGATACTGATGCAGTGCATAAAGGCACACGTCTTCTTTATTAGAGAAATTCTAAAGGGCATAATAACAAATAATTTTTTTTCATAAGTCAAAAAACCTAACAACATACAACATTTGGCCTCACCAAATAAAACGATATAAAGGTAAAATAATTCTAAATAAAATACTTTTACTTATTAACTAACGATTTGATTTTAACACTCTGTTCGACTAATAGGCACAAAGTTGGTGATCCCACCGTGGATATGATCAATTCGACTGAGAATTGAAAAAGCAAAGTAATTATAAACAATAAGTTGATATTTTGAAGTGTAATGTGTTAAAATAAAACAAATTGTTTTTGGAATTTTCAAAAAACCTCCAAAATCTCGAGTTACAGGTAAGATCCATGTTTTTCGGACCTTCATGCGCTTATAAGCTAATAACTTTGGAAGGAAGTGAAACACACCTTTTAAACTTAAAATTGGGTAATATACAGCTGAGTTATTAGCTTATAAGTGCGTGAAGCTCCGAAAAACCGGTTTTTTACCCGTACCTTGAGATTTTGGAGGTGTTTCGAAAATTTCAAAAACAGATCCTTGTTCTGCTCAGTAGCGCCTATCAGAAATATATTATTTGCCAGACATTTTTTTGTCTCACCGTGTAATTTATATTGTTACGAAAATAAAAATACAACTCTGCATTGTGGTATTTTGGTATATGTCAAATTGGCAGCACTGCCACATCGAATATCTTTACGTTACATTTGAATTAGCGGATATAGAAATATAAATGGTCGATATTTTCTGAACCTTCTAAAATGCAGACAATTAGGTATATAAAGGGCTGTGTTACCTACATGTCAGTTAGTTATCATTTAGCTGTCGTAAGATAAAGACGTATTAAAGCGGAAATAAAAGTGCTGTATAATGAATATTAAGTTGTTGTAAACTATATAATAGTTATTGTGTAGTAAATAAAGCATAACACTATTAAACAAGAAAATAAAAGTGGTATTTATTTTATTTTAAATGCTATTTAAGCGAACTCAAACGTTTTAAAAAAGTTAAAACGTAACAATATAAATTTTATTAATTAAACTCCAGCATGTAGCTGATACCTGGGCAAAAATCTCTTATTTATTGGCCGGCAAATATAATGTATGCCATCAAAGTCGAATAAATTTAATTTGCGTTCAGCGCTACAAAGCACCTTAGCCAAATCCTCTGTTATCCAGTTTAAGATATGCTCTGCAAAGTCAAGACGCCTCTTATTAACTCTGCTTATTAGTGGCTTTTTACGGGGAGGTCCGGCAAATAGTTGACTTCATTTAATCTGCGTCTAAGGGTATGTGCACTAAATAGGACGCCCATTTGTGTTTTTGCGTAGTTAGCTACATCTATTGCCGTCTTTCGTGGATCAATTTTTACTGGTCTTAGAGTTGCTCGATGTTGACGATCAGTATTAATTTGTAATAACCTGTAGTTATTAGATATATTAGATTCTTCCTTGTAGGAAGAAAATTGCTCTTCTGCAAATATAACGGAAAATGGATGTATGTGATTATTTTTCTGAGTAAATTACCTTGTGGATGTAGCCAATGTATAAATGAGGTCAGTAATTTTCAGTCAACGTTATAAAATTTATTGTTGCTGCAGGGTTAGTGGAATGGATTTAAATTGAGTTAATTGAGATAAAATACATATAAATTTGGGTTAGGGTGGGTATAATTCATAAAGGGTAAGTATAATTCATAAGAGGTATTATTCTAAGAGGTAACTATAATTCTAATTTATATTAATATTTAAAGAAATAAACTAGTGCCCTGAGGCCAGGTGGAGTAGGTCAGCGCCCTTCGGCATGCCAAACGCTACTCCTCTTTTAATTTGAAGATTAAGTTGGAAGAAGCTTCACGGATACAAAAATAAATATAAAAATTACGTTTATATTCCAATACTATAATAAATAACAATGTTGCTATTATAAAAAAACGCTAAATAGCTAGTAAGTTTGACACAATAAAAATAGCAAGTGTACAGTAATGTAAAAAAATAGATAATTAATTGTCCAAACTACTTTGGACATAATTCGTTGGCGACAACTTCCTGGTTTTCTGTCTACACTTCCAAAAGAGTAAATTTTGAGAAAATTCGACTAACGGTTGATTTGTGTACTCCGAATAGGACTCCAACTTCTCTTATCGTCACTCCTTCCACCAAAGCTTTTATTATTGCCATTTTAATATCGTTTGATAACTTCTTGAAAAATACCTAAAACTTTCACATTGAAACTATTTTTTTAAATAAATAATATGATTTGTTTACATTAACAGCACGTTACATTTTGATCAAATTAAAAAAGATAGTCAACTGATATCAAGTATGCTTCTTCTTCTTATAAAGAATAAAAAATGCAAGAGAATTTGATTCGGATACCGTTCGTGATAGAATTCAATCAAGGCGAATTCGCCTTTGAGTTCAATTTCAAATTACGAAACGCAGAGTTGCATTTTGAATGCTCGCTACTGTATTTATGTACGCATATATTAAAAACATATTGCGCAAAAAATACCACTTTTAGAATTCATTAAATTTTTCTATTGAACTATTTTATTTTAAGAGACTTTTAATGCCTATGAGCCCGCAATACGTTCAATGCCTAAAACGTTATTGAATACAGCACAAGTAATACCCAACTTAAAAATTAAAAAACAATTCCATTAGACAAATTATTCAAAAATTCGCTAAAAATTTATTACATATTATTGTTTGTGTTTTTATCTACATGCATACACAAATTGATGTTTGTATACTGAATAATTTTCCAAACATTAAAAAAAAAGAAATATGTAATATAAATTGATGCTGGTATTAGTCATTTTATTTCTTTTTATGTTTTTTTCCATCTTTAGCAAGTTCTAGTCCTAAAATACATTTTGGTGGTATTTTGTAAGTTTCTGTTAAAAGTTTAAAAACAAATCGAACTTGATTTCCTTGTATTTGTAACATTTCACGGTTTTGATTTGGCAGTGTTACAATTGTTGTACTTGCTGCGGCACCTTGCTTACATAATTTAATGAATTCAGCCAAAATTATTCCATAACATTCAATATTACTAACTAGTGTTACTTTTTTATTTCCAGATCTCGTAGCTAAAGACATTTGTATCAATGGTTTGTTACCTTTTACATCTTTAGCTGTGCACATTTGATAAGAATGATCCATTTGAGAAATCACAGCGTTAACAATTTTACTAAGAGGAGCAGCTTTACCATTACAAATTTTCTCAAGACATTCATCCAAAATGAAGGATTTTTCTTCAGCTTTAGAATCTTTTAAGATGGCTAAATTTTGTTTATTAATATATTCCCTTATAATCTTTTTTAATTGGGATGCAGGTATAGCCTCACCTCTCTTATAATTTAACTTGGTAAATAAGGGGGCGGTAGAATCTGTAACTGTATACAATTCAGTTAATTCCGAATGAAACAAAGGATTGTCTAATGAACCATCAGTTGATCCAATTGGCTTTTTATAATCTGTAATAAAATTAACCAACTCTGGATGTTCAAAGTCAATGGATATAATTTTATCAACACCTTTACTCTCTTCACGCACTACAATAAAACCTTCATCAATCATTTCATTTAGAAAGTTTGAAAGCTTTTTGTATTTCGTCTTTTTTAAATCTAGTGGCTCTTGTGCCTCAGGAACAATATACAATCGAAAGAAATTACTGGTTAATAATGGTAGCTGAAGTTTCTTACCGTGATTCTTAAGGGCTGAGAGGAAGGCTTGCTTAAGCAGCGTGTCCGGGGAACTTTCATTTTTTTCTTCGTTGTCTGCTTTGTTATTAGCATCACACTCTAAAGTCGCTTCGTTCGTAGTTATAGGCGTAGTTATAGGCGTTTGATCTACAATTTCAGCAATTGACAATGTTTGAACTTGTTCAATCACTAGACTATCCGTCTCCTGCAAATTTGACGCATTTTGTTTTTTGTTGGATTGTGTGGATCCTAAAACTGGAAAATCATCGTCTGACAATTTTGTACTTTTGAATTGTGGTACTTGCTGAGCTACTGACGGTTCGATTCCCCACAACTTATCTCCAAAAAGGTGTAAAATTTTCACTGCAACTCCGTGCCCACCACTCATATATAAATCATCGCTCGATCTTGGCAAGTATCCTACGCCTACTGCAGACTTATTAGACGTTAAATTAACAGCAACTGTTATTGCAATTTAATACATTTATTAATACAAATACTTTTTAAAATTAAAAAAATTAGTTTTTATTTACCCAATTGTCCTTTCTTGTAGCGGCCGTATATGTTTAAACCTGTACCTTGCGGTATTACACCCGGTAACATTAGGTCGGCACCATTGCTTAGTTTTGGTAAGACGGCCGCATGAGTTGTAAAGAATGGAAGCAAATCGGTAACCTAGAACGTAAGACAAAACCGATATTTATCAATCGAATAACTCGTTTTATTTTTTTACACGATACCTGCCATAAGCTATAGATAGTTGGAACCAATTTATTCTCTTCATTTTCAAAAAGCATTGGCATTTTATCGGCACAATAAACATTCGTCTGAAAACCTCCATAAGTAATCAATTTGATTACATTTACACTTGATTTAGGAGGAATCAAAACTTCTGTATTAGCATCTGGAAATTCTTTGTGAATACGTAGCCTTAGCTTTTTCACATCGGAACTCTTGAGAGGAGCATTGCTTTTAATTTTAAAAGGTTTAAGAAACATTACAAAAATTTATTTTTTTATTTCGTTTCTTTGCAAAATGTTTTCCAAATGTTTGTAAAATGTTGCAATGTCAGAAATATACACATAAGAGCTGCCATCGTTTTTGTAATTAATCAACAGTGTTGTCAACTCAGTGTTTTTAAGAGCTGTCTAAAAGACTATTTTAGAAAAGTTTGAATATTCCCTGTTTTGCAAGCTAATTCCCAAAAATTTGGTAAAGTGGCGGTTAAAGTGGCTGCATTCATAAAATATCCCTATTTTAGGTTTGAACACTTGTTATCTTATAAGCCCAAAATAAAAACTTATTCATAAACGTTTAATAAAACCAAATTATATATTAAACGATTTTATTGTTCTACTGGCAACCATGATTTTTTATTTGTCTCTGAGTAGTGACGCATACAGTTAACAAGCGATTGTTTAAGTAGTTTTTCAAAATACATAAAAGTAGAGAAATGTTAACACAATTGTTAATAAAAACAATAAAAAAATGTTACTCATTGTTAAAAAAAATAATAAAACAAATTTATAAATTCAAAAAAATTTGATTTAAAAAACTATTTCTTTTTCGGAATGTAAAAAGTAATCAAGTACCCGTATACTTTTCATTTGCTTGTGCATCACTATTATGTTTTTTATTTACCAATCAAATTTATGACTAAATTTTTTGTAAATAAATAAAATGAAAAAGAAGACTTTTCAGGAAACCATATTAAGGGCTTTGCGTTACAAATGTATATACATACATACATATGTATATAAAAATAAGTTGTCTTATGTTCGCAATTTTATAACTCGAAAACTACTAAACCCATATACAAACCAATAAATGTGTTGGAAAGGTATACTTCCACTGATGGTTTTCGTTCAGCTGGGCGCTGCCACGCCCATATACAATTTGTATTCATATGTCTATATCTTTATAACGCTATTACTACAAGTTTTTAAATTTGACCTAAATAACTGGGCAGAATTGGGTAAGGAGGATTGACACCTCCCACGAAAAGGAAATACTGGTTTTTGTATATCTTTGGAATGCAATAGTGGAAGGTTCTGAATTTGGTCTAATTGCCTTCGTAGTCAGCACACATCAGTCGCAATATGGTTGAAATAGAATAAGTGACACCCACTTACCTTCCATGCAATGTAAATATTCATTTTTGTATATCTAGAGAACGGTAATAGTGAAAGCTTCTAAATTTGGACCACATAACTTTGTGGTCAATATAAATCATCACTTAAAAACTGGTCGGAACTGGATAAATGGGAGTAACACCCCACATACAAAGCAAATATTGATTTTTGTATGTCTTTGGAACGGTAGGAGTGTAAGGTTCTGAATTGGATCTAATTAAATTCGTTGGCAGTACACATCATCATTGCCAAACAATGTAAATATTGATTTCTGTATATCTAGAGAACGACCAGAATGGCAGTTTCTGAATTTGGTATATATGATACAAATAATTAATGCATTTTTTAAATTTTTCTTATGAGGAATACATTTTATATGTACAGTATCCCAGCAACGCGGAAAGGGTTATCCTAATCACATATAAAAAGAAAAAATAACTAGTATTGAATTTTTATTACAAATAATCTGAATGTTTTGGGAGTAATATTATATTGATGTATGTACATAGTTTTGCACCAATCTTCTTTCTTCTTTTATTTTAATGTAAGTCTCTCACTAGAGCTTCTTTCCCTGTGAGAGGCAATTGTAGCATTTTTAATTTATTTTTCTCAAACAGGCTAATGCTCGAGCAACTCTAGAAAAAATTCTACGAACCGTCATTTGAATTAGTCCGCGAAGGTCACCTTATGTGTAAAAATTTTATTTAATAGTATTAATTTTTAAAATTCCCTTCGGCCCAAAAAACAATTCTGGAAAAGTTCCACAACCGTTTGGGTTTACTCTATTTGAGATTTAACTAAATTAATATTTTTTTGTTATTGTACAGTTGAACCGGTAATTTGATTCAAATAGACCAAATCAGAGAATGAGAAATGGGCCAAGCCTTTTTTTACGTTTTTGGCCACCATGGTATCAACATTTGTGCAATACATGCTACGTGCAGTCATTTGCCATTTTATGTAAACAATATTCAATTCTACAGTTTTAATGTATATACTTGCTGAAATTTTCAATAATATTTATTGTGTTTACCTTTTTGCATATATTTTTTCCAACTTTGTATTTGGAAAAATTAAAAACAAAAATAAAAATTCCAACTTATTAAAGGCTTAAAGTAGCTCCAAGCCTACAATACAATAACTGTGAAGATCCTCTAAAAAGTTTTTTTTTAACGGAAATGTAAATATTATGAACAAGTAAATGAATTTTAAGTATTTTTTGAAAAGTTAAACACTTGTTAATATAAATATGTACATATATAAAAAAATGTCAGAACTGAATAGGTGAATCCAGCTTCAGATGACCAAACTGAGTTGATAACGATAATAGGGGCATTTGTTAAATTTCACTGCACTCGCCCAAAGATCACAGACTTGCGCAATGCGCTATCTGTGATTTTTGTTTCATGGTAAATATGCAAGTATATATGTACATAAAGACTGTGGTGGGTATTATATAGAGTGGAATGCCTAAAAGACATATACGACATAACACCAATTATGTAGTAAAAATATTTCCACTCATTCATAATACTGAGTCACAAACAAAAATGTTTTGTATAGTTTTTACACATACATAAATCCCGCAACGTCCCAAGTGGTATAAGGGGGACTTCTCTCAATCAATGAGCAGCACCCAATTCTATTTTTAAACTCACTGAAAGGGACTTACAATTTTACGACGGCTCCGAAGAACGTCATATGTATTAGAGTTTTTCGCTAGCTGTGCTATGAGGTGATACCGCTATTGAAAATTATCTAATGGTCTTGTCTGGTATCGTACCGCGGACGTCTTGGATGGTAGGCGGTTGTCTTACCTACCATACCACAGCGGCACCCTATTGTTTTTAAGTTCTTCAAGATGAATTAAATGCTTATTATTGCAAAATGTATTTTAATTTAAATGTCACAATTTTTATTATTTAACTCAATGGATGTCTTTATATGATGTGTTTGGAGGTCGGTGCTCATATTTTCGGATTATAAAAAGGTAATAAAAAAAAAATTGTTTTTCTGACTTCGTTTAAACCAATTTTAAAAACACATTTCTATTTAAAGACATTTATTTAACAGAAAAAATAAAAAGTAACTACTAATAACAGTTTAACACGGCAAAATAATAAATATGCAACCCAAAATTTTGGTGTTGACCAATTGATAACTACTAAATAAATTTTATACCGTTTGCAGTAAATTATATTCCGGGCAGTAATTTTAACTAAATGCCATAATTTACTTGGCTTTACCCTGTGCAGCAACTGCTTCCATAGCCTTTCTTACAGTTTCTTCGTCACCCAAGAATTTCATAGAAACCACTGGTTTGAAATTATCATCCAATTCGTAAACGAAAGGAATGCCCGTTGGTAAATTCAAACCCATAATAGCATCTTCTGACATGTCTATCAATAAAAAAAAAGGATTGAATAGATTACAGTTAATATTTCGTTTATAGAAGAAATAACTTACTGTCCAAGTGCTTGACGATACCACGCAAGCTGTTGCCGTGAGCAGCAATTAAAATGCGTTTGCCTTCCTTCATTTGAGGAATAATGACATCATTCCAATAGGGAAGAGTACGTTCAATTGTTAGTTTCAAAGATTCAAACATTGGAAATTCTTCCGGCTTTGGTCCAGTAGAATAACGGGGATCCTTAACAATGTTGTCATAATAAGGGTGACCAGGTTCCATTGGTGGTGGGGGAGTATCAAAACTGCGACGCCAGATTTTAACTTGATTCTCGCCGTATTTGGCAGCGGTTTCAGCTTTATTTAAACCAGTCAAACTACCATAATGACGTTCATTCAAGCGCCAGGTTTTGCATATAGGAATGTCTGTTTGGCCAATTTTTTTAAGAATAGCATCCAAGGTACATATAGCACGAGTCAATACAGAAGTATGAGCAATATCAAACTTCAATCCGGCGGCCTTAATAGCATCACCAGCAGCTTCTGCCTCTTTTCTACCTAAAAGAGCAAACAAATATTTTTACGTATTTCATAATCAAGTCATCAATATTCCTTTAGTGACCCACTTACCAGCATCGCTTAAATCAGAATCATACCAGCCGCAAAATTGATTTTTAAGATTCCACTCCGATTCGCCATGGCGAACCATAACAATTTTGTATTTGCCAGTGGTCATTGTCTTGGAGCACTTTCTTGATAAAGAACGCGAAATAAGAGTACGGCGAACAACACCCAGCAGAGCGACTCTACTTTCCGATATAATACCCGCGGTAAACTGAGCAAAAGTAATGCCTGATTTGACCTTATTCATTGTTAGCAAGGTCATTCAAAACTTTTCCAATTTTAATTTTAATCGTTAATAAAATCATCAAACTTGGCAGCACTCTTAACAAAATGCCATTGAAACGAAATAACATATGTAGAAAAACAAATTATTTCACACATATGAAGAAAACAAGCTTATTTGTTATCAAAACTTTATTGGAGCAAGCAATTGAATTTTATCTGACTTTAAAAATCTAAAATTTTCTTGTTTTCAGTTTACATAAAAAAATATATTAAATATTGTGTTGAATAGAATTTTCTATGGAAAATTTAAAAAAACGAAAAATATGAAACAGTTTCCTGTAAATTTTTAATATTTTTCAAAAAAATTGTTGTTCTATATCTCCTAAACTGACTTACACCACATATATATTCGTATTTAAATGGCCTATTGGTTTCTGTGACCAATTGTTCAAGCAAAACAAATATTCTGAATATAAAATTTAATAAATGCATATCGAGCCTTAACCGCAAAAATAGTTTAAACGACAAAAAAAAACTTACAGAAAAAGTCTTTTGTTGCTTAAATTCAGTTTTAATCCAGCTAATACAACCAAATTTTGTATAAAGGATGGCGCTTAAGCTTTTTTGAGTGCTACTCATAACTAGTAAAACAGATTGTGTCGGTTGAGATAAAATACTCTTGTGACTAAGGATTTTTGTATTTTTTTAATTTATCAATTCTTTTTTGGATGTTTGGTTAGGTACATATGTATTTGATGTAAACTTTTTATATAAAATTTTGTTATAATAGATTTCAAATACATTTTTTATTTTTTATGGATATAATTTTAATACCTTTTTAGATTATTTTTATTTTCTTCTAAGGTTCTTCTTAGTTCATTATATTTTAATTCAGAGTTTTCGACATAGACATACTTAATAACTATTTTTGGGATATATTTTTCAAACATAACGGAGCATAAGATTTTTAACGAAATTTTTATTTATTTATTTATAAGTGTCACCAATAAAAATGTTTTCTAATCTTTGGTTTCGAAGTATTTTATTTCAATGTTATATACTTTTTTCGTTAGTCCGTACGTTGGATATGAAATATCATTCACTTATTGTCCAAACAATTTCATTGCGTGTAAATGATTTAAGGGTGCTATGGACTGAGTCCATTCAAAACATTGTATCATCCTGGCATAGAATGAATTCATTTAATAAAATCGAAAATTGAAAATTTTATCACTTAAGCTATTTTAGTGGTTAATTCCCGGTATTTTTCAAATTTTTTAAAACTATATTTTTTGTGAAATTGTTTATACTACTTCTTATTCGTATATATATGACCTGTTAAAAATTATAGCATTTAAGCTATTTTAGTGGTTAATTCCCGATATTTTTCCAATTTTTTAAAACTGTATTTTTTGGGAAATTGCTTATACTACTTCTGATTCGTATTTATATGCCCTGTTGATTCCTGTTAATAAAGTTTCGGCAAAACGAATATTTTTGAAACATAAAATATAAATAAATCCAAAAAGTTTGCTTGTAAAAGCTTGTTGTATTTTTTAAACTGAAATTTTTTCGAATTTCTAATTCGTATTTGCATGGCCATGTTAAGACAGTTCCGCACAACAAATATTTTACATATAAATTAGCAAAAACAAAAAATTTTTTATATATGATTTTTCTTACTTTTGAAAAGTTTGTTGATCTATGTAGGTTTTTTTCGAAATGATATATATTATTTTCAATTCGTTATATCCCTGTTAAGAAAATTTCGACACAAGGTATGCTTTATGTTCAGAAAGGCCAGTCTGTAACTTTCAAAAAAGATTTTTATGTAAAAATATTTGGTTATCATATATTCATTTACCTTTTCTTAAATTTTTTTATTATAACATTATTAATAAAATTATAATATTAAAATTGTCACATTTTTGTTTAATTTTTTTAATACATAAGTTAAAAAGTTTGTTTTCTTCACATGGTAACAAAACCGTAAATGTCAGAATTGATATAAGTAAACAGTGAAATGAACAGTAATAATGTACACTGTGGTAATAATTAAGTCCTTTGTTTAAAAATAGTTTTTTTTTACAATAGAATAAGTGTATTGTACATATGTAAATGTACATATGTAAATAAACATTAAATTACGAAATGGATAATTCAATGGTTAAAATATCAAGCAATTGGGCTCAGATTGGAGGATGTCCACTTTCACAATCGTTTCAATTGCTTACTGCAGATGCAGATTTTTTCAAGAGGTAACAAATTGTATGTTAAAAAATGCTCTTAGTAAATAATGATAGTGAAAATAATTAGACCAGATTTGGACGATATAGTTAATGAAGAAAAGTCTATACTTCTCAGTAAATCGAATTCTTCGGATTATTGTGAATTGTCTATGGGAATATATCCCCATTTTAAATTTCAATGCCTTTCTCTAGTATGCAATGTTGCTAAAATTGAAATATTCTTTGGTTCAATAAAAGAATATTTGGAAACAATTTATGGAGTCAGCGTAGATGGATCGGATGATCAATTTAAAAGCTATCGCTATGATATAGAGGTAGAAAGGTCTGGTGTAACTGATTTAACGTTAAAGGTATTGTTGATTGATCCTATATGTATAACTATTTTGTAAACATCTCTTTATTTTCAGTTTTTGACACATTCCAGTGATGTATGCATTTTTGGTATAATATTGTATTGTGCTCCAAATCCCAATGGTATAACAACTTTATTACCAAGTTCAGATTGTTTGAGTATCGAAACTAAATCTAAACAAGACTCGAATAAAAGTAAGCAGTTGCTCGAACTTATGAAACTGTTGTCAAATCCTTCAAAAACTAGTAATGCAATATTAGACCAAATAAATACTGAAAAGGGACCATCAACTGATCAGTTAAACAATGATGTCCCAAATCAACTTCAATTGTATATCGATGAACGTTTTAAGAAGTTGGAAGAACGGTTAGAAAAAATGGAAGAGACACAAATGCGCAAACTAGACGATATATTGAATAGATTAGAGAAATTAAAATAAGCTTCGTTCACTTATTGACTCTAGGTTATGGTGTACTAAGAATTACAATTTTTTCTGACTTATTTTTAATACATTTAAACTGGCAAATCAAGGATCCGATGTCGACCAAGAAACACCTGGCGACGCACAATTATCCAAGAACTAAGGCAAAATAATCTTACATGGGAAGAGGCAAAGACAACAGCAGCAAATCGTTTAAGATGGAAATGCTTTGTGGAAGCCCTATGCTACCAAGAGGAAAGGAAAAAAACTGGCAATAGAATAGATTACTTGTCTTTAATTTTAGAGTTTACATCTTAATATTGTGAATAAAAAAATATCCTATTGGCTATCTCCGCAAGGCAACAAATTTTACACAATTGAATTCTTATATGAAAACCTGAAAATTTCAATAATCTCAGAATTTTTCAGATAAATCCCCAAAAGTATAAAATCTTACGTTTCTTTCACTTTACATTTAGAATAAATATTTTATAGGTAGTCATGAAAAATATAAACCATACATTGTGAAGAAATTTTTGGTAGTTAATTTTATTTCATACAATTTTTATAATTCATGTTTTCAATAAAATAAAAAAATTCAAAACACAAATTTAATACATATCTACTACAGCGAATTTTTTAACCGAAAAGGGAATTATGCTTTCATGTACATATGTTTGCTGTAATAGACTAACAAAAAACTAAATAATATAAAGAAAAATGCTAATAGGTATAGATTAATATATATTTTTTGCTTCCGCAAACTTTATGCTATAATTGAGATTAGGCAAAAATCTAATAGCGTTATATTAAAAGCTACTAATCTGACTCCGAATCACTAGAATCGATCTGAGCAGTTGAATTTTTATCTTTTAAATTTTCACTTGGAGGATCATAGTAATGCAATTGCTTACGCCATATTTTAATGAGGCCATCAAAAGCTCGACGACTGTATTTTCCATACTTGTTTGGGGTACGCGGATGATCACGAGTTCTTTCAGATCGAGGAACAATTTCTATGTAACGCTCATAAGCCACTGTATTTTTACCATAATCAATTTGCTTTTGTCGCCTTGCCAAAATAGAAGGATCCGATTCGGCGTAATTGGATGAAGACGAAGACGATGAAGTGAAACTATTTTGTCTGGCACGCTTTTCATTTTTCCGACTATTAAAATAAACTCTCCCAATGTCACCATCATTACTGCTGTTACCACAACTACTGTTAGGACTATTTGAACGGCTTTCAATGCTTGGTGTTTTTGAATGGCGTCGTTTAAATGGAGTTTTTAATTTTTCCTCTTTTACAAGTTTTTCGAATTTTTGTTCATTTACGCCATCTAAGAACTCCAATGATATATCACGACGAGAATCATTCGCTTCTGATAAGCTGCTATTAACTGAACCCCTTGACTTCAAACAAACAATATTACGGATATAATACAAATGTTTTATTTTTTAACCCATAAGTTAAACTTACATGTGCATCTACTTCTTCAGCCCAGGTACGGTTGCCCACGCTAACATTATTGCTTTCCATTGACATTGTTATTTTTTACACGCCAACATTCCAAAGTTGATTCCATTTACAATTTATGAACTATACGCCTTCCACCTTTCTCCTATTTAATAAATTTATAAACAACCTTTCTCTCCAATACGCCCAATAACAATAAAAACCTTTACAATTTTCTCTTTTTTGTTAAATTCGCGCGTTTTTTACAATTTATTTTTCTCTCATATTCGCATTTTGTTTACTATTTATTATTTGGACTTTTATAGAGTTGTATTTCAGTGGTACTGCTAAAGCAAAAAGTACTAATTTAATTTATACAGAGCTTAATCTATGATATCCACCATTTTTTAACATTACTTCTTAATTCCTTTTTATATAATTAAATATATTTAGTATATTAACACACACGAATGCAATAAGAGTATTATAGTAATTATTTTTTAATTAGATGGAAACAAAATTGTTAAAAAATAAAAATCAATTAATACTTACTTATTTAATTCAGAAAATCATTAAGACTACCGTTACTTATCTTTACGATTCGAAAAACTTTAAAAATTAGTTACTATTTTTGAAGGAAGCGATATTTTTGGGAAATAAATACTTAAAACAACTTTTGAAATGGATAGTAAGAAATTTCTATCGGAAGAATATTAGTTAATACGCATAATGAAAAGTATATTTTATAGTTTTTATTAAGTTGTAAGCGAAATTGAGAAATACATGTGTTTGTTACCACTATCCATATATGTACGTATTTGATTAATTTTCAAAACACATTTTTTTTTTGTTATTAAAATACAAATTTTTTGTTTTCTTAATCTTCAATATATTCAAATGGCTCTGGAGGTTCTGGTTCTTTGACATCGTCATTCTTTGGACCATATGCGGCTACAGGCTCTACTAATTTTTGTTCCTTTGTTTTACCGGTGTGTTGCATAACAATTATACCACCGATTGTTACATCTTTGAGAGGAACGTACGACTGATTTTCAGCAACACTTAGAACCTTCAGTTGTTGACGCATAACACGGGCAGGATTTTCCAAAATTTCAAACTTGGGTTCCTTTTCTTGCTTTTCTTTCTCATCCTTCTTCTCTTTATCCTTTTCAGATGCATTTTCGTTCTTATCCTTATCTTTTTCTTTTTCATCGTCTTTTTTGAAATCTACCTTCTTCTTTTTGTCCTCAGCTTTTTCGCCGCCTTTGTCTTCAGATTTGCTTTTATCCTCCTCCTTTTTAGAGTTTGAAGCGGATGGATCTTTATTCTCTTCATCAACATCCATTTTTTCCTCTTCTTTTTTGTCAGCAGTTTCACGACGTTTCTGTCTAGCCGCAATAGATAAAACAGCTGTAGCAACTTTTTCGCGTTCCTCGGATTTCTTTTCTTCTAAAGGTGCCGGATAAGCATACATAGATGGTCTAGCTGAAGACTTAAATTTCATTTGAGGCATTTTGAGGTCTGAATTAAGACCAATTACACAGGTTGGCGTAAATGCTAACGATAGAGCATGAGCTAAAGGAAACCAATACCAATACTGTGTGAAAACAAGAGAACCGACAACGGCTTGCAAATTTGTATGGCCAGTACGGGATTGCAAAGAGAGCGTGCAATTTCTACCGCCAGCATCAATAATACCTTGAGCAAGAATAGCACCAAATTTAGCCATAACATCTTCATGCTTATTGCAAATAACTTCGTCATAAAGAGAACGGAAAAACGTTGTTTTTGAACAAGTTTGATCTGTGTGTTGGATGAGTATCATAGCGGAAGCAATTAATGCACCTTGACGAACAAAATTCACAGGATCCAATCGAGCCATTGGCTCTAATAATGCAATGGCATCTCTTAAGCCAGTTCCAGCACAAGCAATTCCAAGTGCCATAGCAGCACCATAACGCACATGAGGATTGTAAGACTCAGCCAATAGGCTTACTACAGATGGGCATTGCTCTGGAGTGCGGAACAAAATAAAACCAATAGCAGTAACAGCTGCACGACGTACATCATCATTGACATCGGAGACAGCGACATGTAAGAGCTTGCGTATTGCTTTGTTACTTCCTGTTCCATTGTAAGCCATTGCTATTGTATACATGCCAGAACGTCTCAAAACTGGATCCTTGTCAGTAGAAAGACTAGTAATTAAGGGATCTGCTTCTTCAAGGCGTGCAAACATTGTTAACGAAATACCAACGGCTAAACCTCGTAATATTTTTTCATGCTGAGTTTCTTGTGCGTAAGAAACCATATCTTCAATAGCTTGAGCATTTTTAGATCCCAGCATAACCATGCCCATTGCAATACCAGCAGCCTCGCCAGTAACAGCATCGTCTTGATATAAATTAAACTTGAGTTGTTCATACAAATCCTGACGGTGTGTTCCCATTGCTGCTAAACCCAAACCTAAACAACCTCCATGCCGAATGTTTTCGTTTTGTGCATCTTTTAATTGCTGTAGTAAGTAGTCAATAATGTTGGCTCCGTGATTAGCATGTATTAATCCAAGAGCATATAAGCCACCTCCTTCAGAGTAACCAGAGCTGGGACCGGCTTCTTTAGGTAAATAACTTTGCATTAATGCTAATGAATCTTTTTCATGTTCCCTATGGATAACACCCAATGATGCTGTTGCAGTAAGCTTAGCCCAGTTAGTTGCACGTGCCAACCAATCGAGATTATCTCGCAAGAATTGATCAGAAGTTGTTCCACTATGCATGAAACCGTTTGCAATTACCGTAGCAGTATGACAGATGGAAACACGTACTGCTTCTTTAGTTGCTCGTAAAATTTGCAAATCTGCATGGTTGCTTCTAATAAGAAACTGTAGTTGTAAATCAATAGTAACTTCACCGGAGAGAATTGAAATAAGTTTTTCAATATTTCTCTGGTGTGCCTTCTCAGAGTCGTTTAGAGAATCAACAGTGCGTTCAATTTTTGCATCACCTTAAATTAAATACATAAAAAATATGTTCTAAATTATTTTAAATTGTAAATTAAGTACCGTTAGTCTCTTGTGCTTTATCCGAACATTCCTTGGCTTTTTCTTCATCAGTTTTCAAACAGTTGTTCGTACCCTGTGGCTTGAATGTAGTTGGCAGTGCAGTGGGAATCGGTGCAGTTTCTTTCAGTGCCTGTAAAACGTTACCTAAAAATTCTTGAGTTGCAGATTCGTATAAATCGAAAGCAATTTGATAAGCCATAAGGTTATTGGCTTCCTTAGAAGATCTTGTCAGTTTATCCAATACTTCAGCAACGGCTAAAGGATCCTCTAAGAAAATTAAGCATTGACACATATTCACATAGTCTGGCACTCCAAGATCGCGATACAATCCAACCAAGCATCGCAAGACTTCATTACGAAAACCGCGATTTTGTATCAAGGACATCGTAACATTGTAAGCGTATGCCAGCATGCCGCTAACATCATCTGATTTCATTATGGAAACTTCAAAAATATCCATGCGTCTAGTTTCCAATGCAATACCCAAAGCCTGACGGTATTGACCATCATCCAAGCAACGTTGAATCATTCGATTAACAATCGCTTCTAAACGGGCATCAACTGGTTTAGCTTCCTTTGAGTTTTCAATGAAAGCTACACGCTGCGCAATGTAGAAATCTATACATTTAGCAATAATAGTTTCAGTATACTCATTACGAGCATTAACATTGAACAAATCACCAGCTCCTAATGCATATGTAAGAGCATCTTCGAACGATCCCAAATGATAAAAAACCTTAGAAGCGACCATTCCAGCTAATTTATTTTCAGGAAAACTTCTATCCTCGTGTAGCATTTCTATCTTTTCTATGGACTCTGATATTTCAGGCCAAAACTCATCAACAATATGATCGAGCTTTTTCAGAGCAAACACCTTTAAATCCGGCATTGGCTCATCGAGCAGCGATATTATTCCGGCAGCCGAAGTAAGACTCATTTTGCTGAGTTAAGTAAGTCTGTAATATTTTTTAATGTCAAGTCACTAAAAAAACGTATACATACATATGTGTATACAGTATGTAAAATCGCAAATATAAACTAACCTCAATTTAACTAACAACTTAATTCTGTTTCTTCTTTTTATTTTGAGATAACACAGAAAACTTAATATTTACTTTTTTTATAAAATATTATTTGAAATGTATAACTCGGAACAATGACGATGATACTAAAAACAATTCACTTCTCTGGAAGAAAATGCAAAATCACTTTCGTTGTTTTGAAGTTTATTGACAGATCTTTTATATTTAACAACAGAGTTGTATTATATAGTAAAAATTTTGGTTGCAAGCTATATGACACTAGTAGTTTGTATAAGAAAGAGAAAGAAGAAGACTAGATTTTCCTCGCTTCAACAATAAGAGTAATTTGTTTAAATAAATTCGTATATTTTTGCTGAGCTAAAAACTTTAACGAATGGTCTCAGAATGAAAAACTAAAATGTGGTGAAAGTTTGTTTCCATGGTGTACACGAATGTGATAATACCGGTCTGATTCCAGTACCTTATGTGAACAGGATAAATTATTTATAATTTATTTATAAATTATATTTATATTTATAAATTATTTATAATTATATTTAGAAGTTATTTATAATTCACTTATAAATAAATAATTTCGCCATGAACAGCACTCTCAGTGGTGAACTCTCCATGATTAGTGTCATGGTGAAATTACTTATAAGGTGGTGCTTTACAACCAGCTGATTTTTGTTTGGTTATTCCGTAGCTATCAACAGTTTTGTCTTTATTCATGTTTTTGTTTATATTTATGTTTTCTTATTAAAAACAGATACATAACTTTTGTGAAAATTTTAAAATTTTTGTAAAAATTTGTGAATGTGTTTTTTTACAGAATGTTTGTGTTCTTTAAATAAATAAGTCCAAACTTTTCTTCTAACTTGCTGCTACTAAATAAAATACCAACGCTTGGCGCATTTATACATATTTTTAAGAAATGCATCGACAAATAGAACCGTTGGTGTCTTTTGATGTGACTCACAAGTCATCATCATTATTTTAATTACTAATTACATTTTTTATGTTTTTCTTCACGTTTACTTACGGGCTCTTTTGGACAATAACAATTCAAAAAATCCCTGTTATTTTTGTATTGTTGTTGAGTGCCAGCACCTTATGTTATTTCACCATGGTTAGTGCATAAAATAATGAACTTCCGATCAGGGCACATTAAGGAAAGTACTTGCAAGCCTACATATGTTTTAAGTTTCAAGCTGTCAAAGATTGCTTACTTTTTCTTCTTTTGCTTACATTTTTACATCCGCCATTCTTAGAATTCAAATCTGGGCTGCCAGATTAAAAGTCAGAATCAGTACATTTATAAAACAATAGTACATATAGGGTCCGCCAAATAATTTTTTTTTGAAAATGCTATAAAAAAACTACTGAATATTTTCTCAAAAATCTTTTTCTATTTGAAAGTACAGCCTCGGCTGGCCATGCAGTAGCCTACACGATCGGTCTAATTTTTAAGCACATTATCGATTGTGTGCAGCTGTATTTCACCAATGGCTTCACGAATATTGTCCTTTAAAGCTTCAATTGTCTCTGGCTTCAATGTCTTGTTGGCGTAACACTTATCTTTGACGGCAACCCACAAATAATAGTCCAACGGTGTCAAATCGCAGCTCTGAGGTGGCCAAACGACATCAACTTTGTGGCTGATAATGCGATCTTCAAAAACAGGGCGCAAAACAACGAGTGGACCAAAATCCGCACCAAACAGTGACTCGTCTTGGGTGTATCGGCTTTTCAATGTATGCGTGCGGGTTTTCTGTGCCCCAAATGCTACAATTTTGCTTGTTTACATACCCGCCAAGATCAAAATGAGCTTTATCTGAAAAGATGATTTTTTGACAAAATCGGCATCTTCTGTAAGTCGATCGCAGGCCCAGTTATCGAAGCGTATACATAACCATATTCGTTCAGCGGAAGGACAAAACTAATTATCTGTCAAATCAGACATGAGCTAGGTGTTACCATTCACAAAATAGGCCCTAGTTGAAAAAAAACGTTAGATGGCGGACCCTTTATCTGATAATTATATCAAATACGTACGATAAATAAAACTTATTCTACTTATAACATTTTCAACAAATTTTGTAAATTAATAATTGAAATCGTTGCAAAAGATACCGTTGTTTTTGTAGCGATTTTATAAAAAGAAATTATAAACAATATACATGCATATGTACTTCTATAAACAAGGTAAATATGTTTCTGGCTTTGTTGTCCTTTGTTTATAATTTTTTGTTTACTTTTCTCTTTTCTTTAATTCAAAAACATATAATCTAAAAAATTAATCAGTAATAACGTCGGAATGTGCTATAAAAATTGCATATTTTCTCAAAATTCATAAATGCACTTCCTTTTCAAAACTTTTTTAATTCCTTTAAACTTTTGGTTTTTTAGAAGCGATTCGATAAAATTTCTGATAAATACTGCGGCAATGGTATGATAGTTAAAACACTCGCCTGCTAATTAGAAAATCCGCGGTTCAATGCGAGGCCAGACCAACTGAAAAAAGAAATGGTTTTTTTAACAGCGGTATGACTTTCTGAGGTGATTTTATGAAATTAGCTAGTAACTGGTTGAGTATTGAATATTTCTCTAATGCATTTGTCGTTCGGAGCAAGCGTCAAACTGTAGAATATTAAAACATATTAAAAAGATAAAAGTAGAAAAATATAAGAAATGATAAAATTTTTAACCGTTAAATTACTTTTTTCCTTATATTTTTTACTTTTATTATGTTTTAACATTTTTTTGATATTTTTTTATTCTACTTTTAAATTTGTGTAATTTTTAGTATAAAATTTATTATTTTCTTTTAAAAACAAAACAAAAAGGTCTCTGCATGCGTCACGTACATTTTCATTTAAAGGGAGAGAAAAACTAGCGGAAATCGTTAAGGCGCAATCTTTTGTTATTTGAATCATGGTGGGAACCTACCACAGTATAAAAACAACAGGGCATTTTTATCTCTAGTTATTTCAAAAAGTTGCCGTTGTGAAATAAAAAAGCAGCTGTCAAAAGTGAAAAATACGAATAAACGAATAGAAAAACACAAAAAACATACACATAAAAAATTTTATTTTACTTTTTATTAACAAAAATAATAATAAAAAGATATATTTCAAATAATGATTACTACCCGTCTACCACAACGAAAGAGGCATATGCTTTAATTTCGCGATGCTTCTCTTAAAAATATCTATAAATGTGATAAAATATGTATATTTGTATATGTATAAAATTTGTGGAATTATTTAGATTTAGTACAAAACTTATGCTATGGATGTAGAAAAACCACAAATATTCATAAATTTTCATAAAAATTAAAATTTTTACAAAAGTTTTAATAAAACATAAATATGAACAAAACTGTTGACAGAGTTGGGACGACCATGGTCAGCTGCTTTTGACATTATACACGACTACAAAGTTGTAGTTGTAAAGTTGCAATCACATTGGTTAATTCGCCTTGACATTTGCCTGATTATGGCCACATTGTTTTGTTAATTCGCCTTGGGCAGTTCTTTAGCTTATTGTTGTGTGAGGTCTGGGTAGGTTGTTAACATAAGCAGTTGATTAAGTGGTGAAATTTTAATATACAATTGGACAGAACAGAATAACAAGTAAACACAAACAACAACATTTAATTCCAGTTCCTCCTGCTAACAAGAATCGACTCAGCCTACCGCCGCAAAATTTTGTACCGTTTGTTTAATTGTATAAAATTATAAGTAAACTTTTTTCAATTTATTCCACAATTATCGTCATTGTTAATAAAAAAACAGTCGTCAATTAAGTATCGCTGGTATTTTTATAAAGATTCTTTTTGTGAATTTAATTCGAATTAAAATTATACGAATACGTATACATATTGTTGTTAGTGATTTTTTTCTTAAATTTTGAATAACTGTAAATTTGTATTAAAAGCAAGAGGGAATGAATCGGACTCGCAAAAAAATAATTCGTCCAAAAAATCCATATTCAAATGCAAATTGCTTTTCACGCTGGAGTTTTTGGTAAGTTTAAAAAAGAGTACAAAAACACTAAAACTATTGAAAAAGTACTCTATAATATAACGTTTGTAAATATTATTTTTATTATTACATTAAAATAATGATATTAAAAAGAAGACAAATATTTATGTTCGATATTCGTTCATTTGTTTTTATTAATAAATTTTCGTTTAAATGTTTTAAGGAGGCGAGTGACGCCACAAACAAGCAAACAAAATAACTGCAAAGGCCAGGCTATAGTATATATTTTAAATATACATAGGTATTTAATCTCTGTAATTAAGTTTATCTACTACTTACTACTCTACAATGTGATTAAATATATCACTTGACAGATAACTGACAGCGTTTAGTTATCTTCTCCATTAAAATTTGTTAATATGTAATATCTTCCTCTTTTGCGATAACACAAATAACACTTCTATGGAAAGTCGAAATTAATTGACAGACAATTCACGATAAAATTCAAACTTTCGTTTTTTAACAATAGCGCAAATTTTTTTTAAATGGACTTCAAATAATGTGATCTGTTCCCACAATTAAATAAAAGCATAATTTGTATATTAAGCCTAAACGTATACTTTAATTTTTATTACCTGTAATTTATTAAAAATAAAATTTTCGTACAATTTTACGATATTTCGACAAATTTTGCTTGCTGCATTTGCGTTATTGCAACCAAAGACGAATACAGCAAGCAAACCATGAAGTGAGTATATACATAATATATAATCAAACAATCTAAATCTGTCAATCAATCAAATAAAAGACAAGATATCAAAATAAATAAGAATGCTTCAAAATGATAAGGTCACCTTAATATTTACTCGATTTATCCAAACTATAAAATGTTATGTATGGTCACCTTATTCAAAAAAATTCTTCGTTCAAATAAGTGAATAATAAGCCGGTTTTGCTCTTAGAGATGTACCGTTATATTATGTTCATTTAAATTTATGTAAATAAGTGCAAAATTCAATGCGTCATTTTGAATTTTCCAATCAAAATATTGGCTATAATAACATTGCCCATTCACTTTTTTACAGTAACGGCGTTTTCTTTGCTGATAAAAAATGTTGCACTTCGTTTGTTTTATCAAATGTTTATAATGGCAACATCTTTAGAGGTAAACACAGCACCCTTTACTTGTATAATTTTTTTAAATTAACACTAAAACAGAAAGGGCAACAAAGTGCACCAACAAGTCGCACCAACTTGTAGTTGTTGTACGCGCTCCAAAAAAAAAACTAACAAATATACATGTTATATATTTAGCTATAAACCAACGTATTGACATCTATTAATTATTAGCAATAGATTTCCTGCTACCAACTTCCTATTAACGAGAGTAGAACACTAATTTTCGTCATAAATGTTGTTTATAGTACTCTGTACTATTATACCAAATTTCATTATTATAGTTTGTGTATTTTCCGAGTTATAGGTATCTCTAGAAGGTGGTTGTTGACATTGACTCTAAGAACTTACCAACAAAATTTCATTCGTCTGCGATCAATATGTCCTTAAATATTCAATTTTACCGATTTGCCACGCCCACTTTTTGCTACAAACCATCTACAGCTGATAAGCTTTCCAACAAAAAAAGAATGGTTAAAATCGGTTCAGCAGTTTCCGAGTATACTTATTACACACAAAAATATGACATATTTTATATACCACTTTGATCAAAAAGTTCCCGGAATAACCCCCGTGTGGCGGTTCCATCGTTCCGATTTGAGTTTTTTTTTGTTAAGTTGGTACATCTGTTGTTGATTATCTCGCTTCATCTTAGCGTCATAGCTTGACATTTGCAAAAGCTACGTAGCCAAGAGTACATCTATTTCTATGTGTGTTGGCTATTTTTTTACAATTTTAGAAATTGATTTAAGTTTGTAACAACGAATTTGTATTAAATTTTGCGTAAAAACGTATTTAATGGTGCGCGAACGTTGGAAATGTTGGAAAAGTGTTTCGGCAACGATTCTCTGAAGAAAACGGTTGTTTACCAGCGGTTCAAAAGTGGTCGTCAGTCAATCGAAGATGATGAACTCAGTGACAGACTTTCAACATCGAAAACTGACGAAAATATTGATAAAGTAAAAGAAATGTTGGTTAATAACCGCAAATTAACCATCATCAAATTAACCATCAATGCTCACGGTTTTTATGGATTACAACGATGTAGTGCATTACGAATTTTTGCCAAAAGGCCAGACAGTAAACAAAGAGTATTATTTTGATGTTATGAGACGTTTCCGTGAAGCAATTTACCGAAAAGAGCCCAAAATTATGGGCAGAAAACACGCGGATTTTGCACCATGATAATGCACCATCGTACAGTACCACCACCGTAATAAAGTGAAATAAAAATATTTTTAATATCTGAAAAAGAGTATTTTTTATTAAAATCAAAACGATACCTCAATTTTGGACACCCTATACAATTCTGTAAAATACATTCTTGAAAAGTAATGAAATAAGGAAAATTTATAA
Organism: Wohlfahrtia magnifica; assembly: GCA_023159175.1. Classification (NCBI taxonomy): domain Eukaryota; kingdom Metazoa; phylum Arthropoda; class Insecta; order Diptera; family Sarcophagidae; genus Wohlfahrtia; species Wohlfahrtia magnifica. Next base: position 1,866,480 of record JAKWBJ010000057.1, read on the forward strand.
ATAGTGCTAAATTAGTCATTGTACTTTTGACATGCTACTGCACTTTTGACTAAAAGAAGTATAATTGTACCATCTTTTCTATTCCTGAGTAATAAACATTTGATTGTGTGTATTTCCACAGTAATTTAAGCTAGCCTACGCATATTTTTGTTTGGCCTTTAGACATAGTAGCACGTTATGCATAGTAGTTTGTTTGATTTAAAGGGTTGTACAGAAATAAACCGAACGTTTTTACAATCACAAAATAAACAAAGAGCAGTAAAGAGAAAACAAGTGAAAAAATACAGTGCAAAGTGGCGTGAGTGATTAATTACTATCACAATCAGTGTTGCCGGAATGAAGTTTTTATCTTATTTTTCAAGATTTTTTTAACCAAAATAAGACATGAAGATCTTTTTCTACGAAATAAGATTTTTTTTAAGAATTATTTTCGTCACATGACTTGTTGAAAATTATTAAATGTGCTTATTAGCTCACATGCATATATTTCTTTTATTCTTGACAGCTTTATAAAATAATAAATAACGTATTGCTGAGAACTGTCATTCATAAATTAAAAAAGCATACATACTTAAAATTGTGGCACTGTCTCTTTATTGCACAAAAGATTCCTTTTGTCTACCTAGCTCAATGTTGTGCAGAATTAAAAATGTATTTGTTTGGTGAGAAAATAAGAAATGTACTGTAAAGCTGGATTCACCCATTGTTTTGGAACAAAATGCTTGTTTTTTTTTTTTTTTTTGAAGTTTGCTCTGAGACGATTGACCCACTTCGAACAATTGTTCTGGAAAAACAAGGGTACCATATGAAATATTTTTGTAAACGAGGCGAGTTAGTTTCACAATTTGGCAGCACAGTAACAGATGATTGCAATTTGCTTGTATTCTTTATGTCACACTATATTAGTTATTTTGTAATAAACAAATTGTAAATTATTTGATTTTAACTGTTTTATACCTTCTACGCAAACTCTTCCAAAGTGCTTGGCATCCGCTTCCTGCAATTAATTAAACACAACTTGTTGAATGGTTTTGATAATCATCTAAAAAATGTAACTTCCAATAGAGGTTGCTATTGTTAACCATATACCTTGCTTCATATGATTATTTTTGTAACTTTTGTTACTCATATCATGCAAACATCCCTCCACGGCTTTTTTATTTTTGAAATAAGCTTCAGTGCAACTGATTCATATAACTCCATGTTAATATTTATTTAATTTTATTTTTAATATAATAACATTAATCAACAGTTACTTTTTAAAACCAACAATGCAAAACAAGTGATATGTTTTGTATTATACATACATACATATGTACTCGTACATATACTATGTGGCAGCTCGATTCAACTTTGCTTAAAAACTTGAAGTAGCTGGCAGCACATTTCAATTGTTTCGCAACAAGAATTAAAATTAAACCAATTCAAGCTGAGATTGTTCCGAAGTAAGTTAACGCTTATTCGCTCTCTCTCTCTCTCTCAAAAATAGAAACGTCAAACTACGTATAAAAAAATGTTTTCGGAACAAAAAATTGAAACAATGGGTGAATTCAGCTTAAGAAATTTTTAACGGGTTAAAAGTAGTATTAAGTTCTCTAAGAATTTATTTTAAATTCAAAATATAAAAATGTAAATGCTTTGTGTACAATTTATAATGCATTGAGGATTATCAAATTAATTAATGATTATAAAATATTCGTTGCACATTGTTAATTATTTTAATCGGTACATTTAGTGGAAAATAAAAAAAAATCCACATACAGCCACTCCGCATGTTAATTCGTCGCTGTTTCAGTAATGACTAAAACCAAATCTCTTTCAGTACCTTTGAAAAAAAAAAAAAACAGACCAAGAGAGGACTAAAATCAAGAGCATAAAAATACGTGTGAGTTGAGCGTAAACAATTGCTCTATGAAATAAACACTATTGACCTAGTTCATCCGCTAATGTAGAAAGAATATTTTCAAAACTTAATCTTAACAAAACAAAATACAGGAACAGATTAGATATAGATAACACAACATCGGAGGGTATTTTATATACCCAAGATTACTTGTTAGCTCATGCTGAAGTTTAAAAACATACTCCAATATTTAAAAAGATCTAAAATCATCACTTTATTATAATCAAATATGTATAAACTTCTTCCATAATTTCAAGGTGGTGGTTTAAAACAAGAATAATACATTGTTACGAGAATATAAATGCCCAAATTTTGGTATATTTGGTAATTATGTGTCATCCTCTCAATGACGTACTTATTTGCTTATTTGGCAACATTGCCAAATCAACCATTTGCATTTGAATTAACGGATATAAAAATAGAAAATATGAGACATTTCCGGAACCTTCCAAACTGTAGGCAACTAGGTATATAAAGGGGCTACTTTACCTATACGCCAGTTAGTTACCGTTTGGCTGTCAATAAATAAAGTTGTGTTGAAGCGGAAATAAAAATGTATAAACGAATATTAAGTGTGGAATAAATAAAAACTGTAAAATAACAAAATGAAGCGGTGTTTATTTTATTTTAACGCAATTTAAACGAATTAATTAATTAATTACTAAAATATTGCTTTTAATATATGATAGAATTTTAACAATTTTAATGGTTTGGTATTACAACAAGAGGGTATTTACTCGAAATTTTTAAAATTTTATTTTTTGCAAGAAATCAACTAACAACATCAATATCTATCTACTGTAAAAATTTTAACGTATTCCGATTACTCTCATCTCGAAAGCCACATTTGAGATCATTTTCGTGACAGTGTAGTGACGACCTTAATATCACCACAAAGTTATTGCTTTGAGTTAATACAAAAGTGGATATAGAAGTATATCGTATATTTTCATAAAAAATTTATTCTTTCTGAAAAAGATTTCTCTGGGAATTTTTTTCATATTCCCTGTTCTCCTATTCTACAAAAAATTTTCTTGGGAAATATTTTCCTTTTCAACTTCGAAAATGAAAAGTTTCCACAGGAAAAAAATAGGTATTATGAAAGTCGACTAAAGGGAGAATGTGATGACAAAGTTTGCGAATAAATTCCCTTGAATATTACAAGTGAGTTGTCCTAAAAATGAAAGTAATTTAAAAATTTTAACCCTTCTATTTGCAAAAATACCGACTTGTTAGGAAAGTTTAAGAGTACATTACATCAAATGATTTTTTTGCACAAGTCAACATATTAGGCCATATCAAAGAAGTAGTAGCAGAAAAGTAGTTTTCAATAAATATTATTTTCCATTTTCCTGTGAAGTTAATTTTATAATTTATGGTATGTTCGCACGAGACTTCGGATTATATCGTTCTCTGTTTGTATTACTTATTTGGATTCTATCGTTCGCATGGCACCTTCAACAGTGAAGTATGAAGTCAATGCAGCGAGCGGCCATTGTTTTTTGTTTGTTGTTTTTATTTCGTTTATTTTATTTTGTGTTTATTTTTTGTACTTGAAAGCATACTTTAGAGAGGTCAATTTAATAAATTTTGCAATGCTAAATCTATAATTAAAACATTTTGATTAAGCTCTTTTTATCTAGGTCTTATAATAATTAGTAATACACAGGGTAATAGAAATAGAATTACTTAAAATTCGAGTGATTCTGTCTCAAGATTTTGTATGGAAATTTACGTAATTAATTTCATAATCGGGGGTTGTATTATGATTGAGAAAGCGAATGATGAAAAAACGGTATCGTGCGAACATAGCATTAATGTGCACCTTAATAATAAAAACCAAGTCGAAAGTTTTAGGAATGGACTATAAACCCAAAATTGTACTTCTATCCCTTAATTGGTCACTAAAAGTGTAGCATTTGAATATGTGCGCTTAAAACCCACTTTTTGGTTAATGATGAATGTTAACAAGCAAAAACCTTTGCTTTAAAAAATATAATTTTAGAAGAAAAGTCACCAGTTTTGCCCGTTATCTCCTGATTTTAACCACTCCCACAAAAAAAATTATTTCAGTTTTCATCACATATATTTAGAGGTGCAATTTAATAAATTTTCAAATTTCCCTAAGATATGCCATATAAATATTTTATAAATTTTAACTTGAAAATTCGAAATTCCCTTTCCCGAAATACCTTCTCCCTGTCTCTTTGGAACAGGAGAATTTTATAACTGGGAAAAATGTATTTCGGGGAATTTATTTCTCAGGGAATTTTCAGAATTCGGCTGATTATTTTTTGCTTACTATGATGTATTCAGATTTTCAAATTCTCTTAAAATGTAACCACATTATTCACCTCTACTGAAAATTTTTAAATTTGGAGTTAATACCCTCTTGTTGATCAAGTGCGATATGTATGTATAGTTGATCCATGGTGAAATTAGATAAGGTGAAGTTCTCTGTACAACAACTAATTTTTGTACAAAAACAATAGGCGTATTTAAAGTTTGACAGGAAATTTTTAGCTCAACTTCAAAACATGCATTGGTTTTGTTTCGTGTTAAATTTTAACACAAAATATGCTGAAATTTGAGTCTACTTTTCCCAACAACCTTTATTTTTTCTTTTTTCTATTTTTTCATTGATTATTATTAAATGTAACGAACATAAAATTTTTTTTCAAATACATGATACGAAGATTATCAACTCTGACAACACTTTCATAAGAAATAAATTGGTAACCTGTCCCTTTTAAACCTTACTTTATACACACATATTCCTTTACAATAGTTTTCTTTATCTAATTGACTAATAATACGTTGCCGTACTTAAGTAAAACAGTTTTTACACAAAATGTAGTATATAACAAAAATCGTTATTTTAAGAGCAAAAATCGTCAAGTCGTCATTTGGCTGTTTTTGGCACCTTTTTAATCATGTTGTTAATGATTTTATAGTTGTTATCCTTTTTTACTTTAAATTTTTGTGTTAAAATATATAAACTCAAAATGTGACAGCACTTAAATTTTTTCTTGCAGTGTTGTCTAAAAGAGAGAGACTCAAAGTACTACAACAATTGTGAAATGTATTTGTATTAGTTTGCCTGACTCTGCTTTAAAGTTTAAAGGCTACGCATGTTCACTCTACGCTGTTTCATTGACGACTAATAAAGATGCCTGGAGACGATCAAATAAATTCATCAACGCCTTATTTGTATACGTGTTGTCGTACTTTTTCGGCTACACCATGATGTATTAAAGAGGTTGCCGTCATAGAGAATTGCAGATGAAAAAAAATCACTATACAATTCAATGAGAAATACCAGTGTTTACCAACTTTATGGAATGTAAAACTGGAAGCTTATAGCAATAGCAATAAAAAACAATATGAAATATTATTATATTTTTCTTTTTTTCTTAGTAATATTGCACAAGGTGTCAATAGCAATAAATCGTAATCCGATGAAGACATTTTAGCAAACAAACACTACGAACTTAAAATTCAAATAATGACGAATTTATTTGTGCTTCTCCTTTTAAACGTCAAGCACACGACACTTACACATGCATTTTTTGATTAAATTATTTGATCGTCTCCCGGGCGTTCAATGGTGTTTTCTTTTTTATAAAAAAAGTATCACTCTGTTAAAAGGTGCATAAAAATGGCATACCAACCCTGTAATAATGTGATTGTTTATTTGAGAACATAACACAAATATTAAAATGAGGAATGCCCTGTGTTTACCAGTTAATTAAAAAATTTGTTTTGCAAAATAGAATGACGAAGACGAATCTAATAACTGATTTATTTCAATTTTCACAAATAAAACAAATGCAACAGTATCCATATTTAGATTTTTTCATTTTATTAATTTTTTAAAAATGAAGTAATGAAAATACAATTTATAGGCTATAATAAACCCCACACACGCTTAGTCCACTTGTATTTTCAAAAACATTTTTCTTTTAACGATTTTAATTCGGAAGAATTAAAAAGAACAATTGGAAAAATAGCAACATAAAACAAACAAAATTCCTAATCGAAACTATACTAACAATGTAATTCATTACAAAGCCATCCAAATCGAATGTTAGTGCGATAGCTTATTTACTTCTAATGTCCATTTAATTTTACAATGTATTGGGAATGAGATTCATCCAAATCGAAACGAAATAAACACGATTTTTTATTTGAGGCACAGATGTCAGATGATAATCAAAAAGTTTCAAATATAAAAATATATAAAAAAAAAATTATAACATCATCATTTTAGGTATTCAGTATGCCTGTTTCTTTACTTTTTGGGTAAGGTTCATAGCTTCCAGATTTGACGATTTATCGTTATTTTGACGATTTTTTAACAAAATTTTGACAAAATGACGATTGACGTTTTTTGCCTCTAAAATGACGTTTTTTGCTCTAAAAGTAATTGTAAAGATAAAGAAATATGCGCATGAAATAAAAAAAATAAGATAATAAGCAAGGGGTCGAAGATAATGAAATCACTGCCCCACAGGCTGCAGATTTAAATGTGATAGGCAATTTGTGAAATGTAGTAAAAACATCAACCAGACAAAATGTCTCACAAATTATTATGAGCTTTAATAATTAATTCAGGCCGCGAGTTACATATCCATCCCCTAATTATATTAACGGCTGTCAGAGTGTAGGGAACATTAAAGGTTTTAAATAACATTTTTATTTTTATTCCCACACTTTGCCAAACAGCAACGTAAGCATTTTTGTTTGCGTTGCTTAATTAGAATTTCCTTTAGATTTTAAATTCAGTCTTAAGATTCACTTTAATAAATAAAGTATTTTATACTTAAAAATAAATTATTTTAGTTATATACGTAATTCGAGTGGTATGATATAACGGCTTCAGTAGGCCAAAATTTTGTCGATTCTGTACCCAATCGATGTCTGGCAGTTTTAAATAACCACCGAAGCCCCGACAAAACATTAACCACTCTAGAACAACATTAGACCTGAAATTAGTGTAAATCTATTATTAGATTATATGTTTTTTATAACTATTGTGAAAATTCTTCGAAGAGTCCCTATTTATCTTCACAAGTTGAATTTGTATTTTAAGTTTAATTTAATTATATTTTAAAATAAAAGCAATAATTTAATATAAATGTAAGGAAACTTGATTCTGTAGCTAATTAAATAAAAATAAGAACAGTTATTTATCAGCAATTGTCTCATTTTACGTACTTTCTTATCAAATCTCAAAGTATCACATTAGAATCCCTATTATTTAAACAGTGGAAGCGAAAAAAAAATTTAAATAATCCTTTATAAAGCTATTACTAAAATTATAAGAAATTTTGTCGTTTAGTATTATTATTAAAAGTTACTATTAGAGAAATTTGTTTTGAATATAATATCATTTTGAGTCAATGCAGTGTTTTGACATTACTATCTAGTAAAATTCTAAAAGTGAAGTTAATCGATTTGACAAACTAGGTATTCATTCGTAAACAGCTTTAAGAACGCATTAAAAATGTGTAATTTTGTACTTGTACTTTACATGTACAGCAAAAGCACTGAAAATAATAAAAACTTGCTTGTCTTTTTGGTACGATTTCTTTGACCATTTTCCAAAATGGAAATAACGATAGTTTTAAAATGTATCGGAAAAAATAACGATTTTCTGCAAATTTCATCTGGTAGCTCTCTGGTAAGGTTAGGTAAAATGAGAGTAAATGATAATTTTACTCAATAAGAGAGAAAAATGTACTAAAGTACGGGAACACAAAACAACCAAATATTTTACCAAAAAATTGTTTGAAAAATTTATAAAATTAAAACTTTTTTTTTTAAATATTGTTACGTTTTTACCTTTTTAAAAGCGTGTTTTTATGAGTTCGAAGATTGTAGTTAAAATAAAATAAATTTTGTGTTTGGTTTTCATTAAAAATCCCTTATTCAACACAGTTTTGTGCACCACTGTTTGTCACCTTTTTACAGGCAATAACAATATTCTATTCTTAATTACTCCATCTGCTTACAATCTTGTGAACAACAACAATTACTCGACAGATCTTTCTACTTAAAGATCTTCCAACCCGATCGTAGTTATAACTTAGGTTCGATCACAACCTTGTCAACCAGAGGTTATCCACACTTAACTCTCTTCACTGAGTTAGCCCCAACTAAACTGGTTTTTACTTTACTACTAGCTTCTCGAGTTTACTCTTTATAAACACTCTTCACACCAATAACACATTCGCTGAGTTAACGTTACTTAAAACTGCACTCGCTGAATTTACAACACATAAACTGATTGTTGTTCGCATCGATGTGCTTTTTATATTGCTGAGTAAACAACACATCGAAAGCTCTCGAACCTCTCGATATTTCAGGTAGATTCCATTTCTTTCTTTTAATTTCTTTTGTAGCCATGCGTATGTGAACATCTACCTCTTTCAGTTCTTAGTATTTTTTGTTGCTTGTTTATTGTTTGTTACTTGTTTTCTTTGTTGCTTAATTATTGTTGTTGCCGTGTTATTTTTATTTACTTGTCTCTGCTAATGGTTCTTGTTGTCGATTTGGTTATTTGTAAACAGCACGTATAGAGTTGTTCTTGCAGCTTTTGTTTATTAATTTTAGCGATTTAATATAATATACGCTGTGGTGTCCAACCTCATTTTCGTAATATACTAAAATAAAAAATCAAAAAGTAAAGATAAAACAAGTGGAAAAACACAGTGCAAAGTGGCATGGGTGAGAGATTCTCAATTACTACCACAATTGCAGAATGCACTAATATTAGTTTGCCGAACGCTGATCTAAACTATACCTATGTATAGGGTTCTCTCAGGCTGGATTAAGTAAAAAATTAATATGTATAGTATGTATGTATGTATATATGTATGTAAATAAATAAAAAATATGAAATTTTAACAGTTTTGAATTTTTTTAAAATATTTTATTTTTAATTTTTTATGGTATTTGGCAAACAACAAACTTGTCCAAAAAACAAATACGGGTTGTCTTGTGCATGAAAAATAAAAATATTACTCTCTCAAAATGCTTTCCATTTACTCAATTTTTGTGTACGGGAACGCTTTTCAGTAAAATTTGGATCCCGAGGGCGCGCAATGTGCAGTAAAGAAACAGACCTAGTCTTGTCATTTTGACTATGGACACTTTATTATTGAAAATAATTGAAATAAAACATACAAAATAAAAAAACTAATTTATCTGTCTTAAATCTATTTTAATGCTTACATATGTTTGTACATACATGTGTAATTAAGTACGAACTTGGATTGTTTGAACGTAATTAGAAATGGAAATCAAAAATCTATAGCAAACATTTTATTTTTTAGATAAAATTTTAAGGGCATAAAAGAAAGAATTTTATGTTTGATAAATTGTTTATAGAGATAAAGATAATGATTATAATTTCGATTAAGTAATAGTTTTTGAATAAAAACTAATTTTAGGTGGATGAAAGATCTCTTTTGTCGTGGCTTGAAAGGACCCCTGCGAGATGAAGAGTTATATCAGCATCGAAAAAATTTAGATAGTGAACGAGTAACGGAGAAATTCAGTCGCTTATGGGAAGAAGAACAACAGCGACGGAGTCCAAGTGTTATTCGTATGATAGTAAAAGCATATGGATCTGTGTTTTTACCATTAGGCATTTTATATTCCATTTGTGAATCTGTTACAAAGTAAGTTCTCTAGAATATCAATTTTATATAACATAAATGAATTATAATACATACATATATTTTGATGTTTTTTTTAGAGCTCTGCAACCTCTTTTTCTGGGAGGTCTTGTGGCATATTTTGCGAATGGACAAACATCAATAAGCGAGAAAAATGCTTATCTTTTTGCTGGTGGTATTGTTTTGTGTTCAATAGTGCCCGTGCTGACTTTTCATCCCTTTATCTTTTACATATTTCAAGTGGGTACAAAAATTCGTTTAGCTTTATCGGGTTTGATTTACCGTAAATGTTTAAAATTATCAAAAAGTGCCAGCAATGATGGTTTACGCGGGCGTGCTATTAATATTCTATCAAATGATTTGGGGCGGTTCGATGTAGCTCTGTGTTTTTTACATGATATATGGAAGGGTCCCATGGAATCACTAATTATAGGATACTTAATGTACCGAGAGATTGGTATATCGGCAGTTGTTGGTGTAGCTTTTATGTTAAGCTTTATACCGTTGCAAGCATGGGCTGCTAAAAAGGCTGCTTATTATAGACAAAAGACAGCAGAACGAACAGATTTGCGTGTTAAACTTATGAATGAAATTATTCAAGGCATACAAGTAATAAAAATGTATGCTTGGGAAAAGTCATTTGCAAAAGTTATAGCTGAAGTCAGATTAAAGGAAGTAAAAGCCATTAGAGGCACGTCCTATATACATGCTGCTCTAAGTTGTACATCCATGATATCACCATTATCAGTTTTTCTAGCTTTGGTTTCTTACGTGTACCTAGGTGATTCCTTAACAGCGAAACGGGTTTATACGGTGTCATCATACTTCAATATGTTAAATGACTCAATGGTTCATTTTTGGCCTCTTTCTGTAACATTTATTGCAGAGGCTTGCGTGTCAGCCAGAAGATGTAAAGAATTTCTTTTGGATGGTGATCTAGCTGAAACGCCATTGAAACTGAAAAAGTCAAAAACGAAGGAGGAATTTAAAAACTTGGAAAGCAAGGATCCCAATAGAAATACTGTTGAGAAGCTAGAGTTTATAGGATGTGATAATCAATCAAACTTCCATTGTAGTCCTTTGAGAAATGTTAGAACATTAAATGTAAATGCAGATTTTAAAAGTGTAACACTTCGCAATGCCACTGCAACTTGGGATAATGAAAACTCGTTTGGTTATACAAGCCCTGCGGTCTCAAATTTAAATGTTGAAATTAAAGACAAATCATTAGCAGCTGTTGTTGGTCCTGTAGGATCAGGAAAATCTACATTTCTTAATGTTCTTTTAGGTGAAGTACAAATTGATTCCGGTGAAGTGTTCGTAAATGGAAAAGTATCATATTGCTCCCAGGAACCATGGGTTTTTGAAGGAACTATTAGAGACAATGTTGTATTTGTCGAGGATTATAATGAAAGACGTTATAAGCGCGTGCTAAAAGTTTGCGCTTTAGAAAGAGACCTCGAACTATTGCCCCGAGGAGATTTGACAATGGTTGGAGAACGTGGAGTCAGTCTTAGCGGCGGCCAAAAAGCCCGCATAAATTTAGCTAGAGCTGTTTATCGTAAGGCCGATATTTACCTTTTAGACGATCCTTTATCTGCTGTAGATACTCATGTCGGCAAGCATATATTTGAGAGGTGCATTAATGATTTCTTATCATCTAAAATTCGTATATTAGTTACTCATCAGTTGCAATATCTGTTTGATGTTCAACATCTTCTCTTGATGGGAGCCGGTTGTATTGTGGCTCAGGGTAGTTACCTAGAATTGCAAAGATCTAAACAATTTCAATTTCTGGCTCAAACTCATCATGTATGTGGCGGAAGTGGAGGGGACAACGCTGCTGATGAAATTAGTGTGAGCAGTCATATGTCTAGAAGCGATTCTGAAAAAAGTATGGAACATTATTATCATCTTTTGCGACCGGATGAAAAACCAGTCGAGGATCCAAATAAAGAAGCACAAGCTGTGGGTTCAGTTAAGCTTGATGTGTATTTATCATACTTTAAAGCTCTTGAAAGCACTTTTATATTATTTTTGATTGTTGCTCTTTTCATTTGTGGACGCATTATGTTAAATGGCGTTGATTATTTTCTCTCAAGATGGTAAGCAAACCTTACGCAATCCACCCCTACATAATTATTTTTTATTCATTTTTTATAGGGTTATTTGGGAGGAAATCAATAATTCGCATATTTTGCATTCCAATATTTCTGTAGCCGATGTATTTTTAACTAACAACACAATATTAAATTCAACAGCTGACAGAAATTGGCACGACGATAACGATATTGAAAGACGAAAAAGAGTTATTATTTATTCATCGATGTTAGGTGCTACTTTAGTTGTGTATTTATTGCGAACATTTGGATTTTTTCAAATGTGTTTGAGAATTTCTTTGAAGCTGCACGATCGTCTTTTTCGAGGTATTACGCGCACAAGCATGTACTTTTTTAATACAAACTCTTCGGGGCGTATTTTAAATAGGTTCTCAAAAGATATACGAACAGTAGATGCAGATTTGCCTCATACTTTAATGGATTGTTTGTCTGTAAGAATAATCATTTATAAAACTGGCTTAAAATAACTACTATTTTTAACGTTTTATTACAGTTTGCTATTGATGCTTCAGGTGTTTTGATCATAGTGGCCATCGCCAACTATTGGTTACTTGTACCGGCAATTGTGATAGTCATTTGTCTTGTGGGAATTAGATATCTATATGTTAATACGAGTCGCAGTGTTAAACGGTTGGAATCGATTTGTCAGTAGTAGTTTATTAATTTAAAAAAATCATTTTAACACATTATTTTTTTTTAGCTCGCAGTCCTGTGTATTCACTAACCAATCAAACATTCCAAGGTCTTTCAACCATTAGAGCATTGGAAGCAGAATCAGCTTTAGAATCAGAATTTCACGATTATCTGAATGCAAATACATCTGCATGGTTCTTATTTTTATCTTGCACGAGAGCTTTTGCTTTGTGGACAGACATAATATGTGTATTCTATATAACTGTTGTTACATTTAGTTTCCTGATACTGAGATCGAATTTTAATAGTGGAGATGTTGGTTTAGCTATTTTGCATTCAAGTACTATGATTGGTATGTGTCAGTGGGGTATGCGGCAAACAGCCGATTTAGAAAATCAAATGACCAGTGTCGAACGTATTCTAGAATACACTGAACAGCCGCCGGAGCCCCCAATGGAAACACTGGAAAAATTTAAACCAAAAGGAGAATGGCCGAAAGAAGGAAGAATAGATTTCATTAACTTCAAAATGAGATACAATCCCAAAGAATCATATATTCTTAAAGATCTCAACTTTACCATAGCACCTAATGAAAAAATTGGAATTGTAGGAAGAACGGGCGCTGGGAAGTCATCAATTATTCAATCACTATTTCGTTTAGCTTACAATGAAGGTGTAATACTCATTGACAATATAAACATTGAACAATTGGGCTTACATGATTTAAGAAGTAAAATTTCTATCATACCCCAGGACCCAGTATTATTTTCTGGTACTTTACGTTATAATTTAGATCCTTTAGATGAGTGTAAAGATGTTGATATGTGGAAGGCCTTAGAAGATGTTGAATTAAGTAGACATGTTTCAACTCTAATCGGTGGCTTAAACTGTCGTATGTACGATAGTGGTTCAAATTTCAGTGTTGGTCAGAGGCAATTGGTTTGCTTAGCAAGAGCTATTTTGAGAAATAATAAAATTCTTATTTTAGACGAAGCTACTGCTAACGTTGACCCTGAGTAAGTTTTTCTTTTTATTTCACAAGTAAAGCTAAATTAAGTAAAGTTTGACCGAAATATTACGCTTGTTTCTATTCTATTCTTTACTACAACAGAACTGATAAACTTATTCAAAAAACGATTCGCACAAAGTTTTCTGATTGCACCGTATTAACTATAGCCCATCGTTTGCATACTGTTATGGATAGTGACAGGGTCTTGGTAGTGGATGCCGGACAAGCGGTTGAACTAGGTCATCCATATGAGTTATTACAAAAACCTGGAGGTTTCCTACGTACTTTAGTTGATCATACTGGGCTATCAACAGCCTCATCTCTTTTTCAAGCTGCCAAAGAAAGTTACAAACTAAGAATGAAAGAAAATCCTAATGACACAGCTATAAAAAAATCAATGTGATTAAAATTAACATACAACACATATTTACTAATACTATAGTATTTTTTATATTAGTCAATCTGTATAAATTTTATCTATATATTTGTAAATATCATTTATTACCTGATTTTTTTTCGTGTACTGCCAGTTCAAATAATCTCAGTACTTATAGTAAGTTTTCTTCCATTTATATGTATATACTATGTTCTAATAATATTTATCTTAAATTTTATGTATAATGTTTTGATTTATCCTTAATCGAGTAAATTGTAATATCTGCAAAATGTAAATTTCTTGCTTCAGATATATGTATGTATTTTTAAATTGTAAGATATATGTGTACGAAAAAAATACACAGTGAAACATATTTGTTCCTATCACAATGCGTAATATATGCGTAAAGTGCCTATTATATATACCAATTCTTATTAGAATTGTATACACAAAATCCTTTAAGTTAAAATAAAAAGAACTGTATATAAGTTGAAATAAAATTATGGTTTTATTCATTTTACAATTCTAATTTATATTGTTTGATTATTGTATTTCAATTGTTTATAAGTATGAACAACATATACCATTCTCCACACATGCAAAATTCCATATTTTCTTAAAACTGATGGTTTGAAATTATTTAAAAACTTCAAGTCTAAACATTCTCAAGATATACAAATATCAATATTACTGAATGTCATTGTACACATCACACTTTACGATACATGGCTTGGTAACTTTTTGTATACTTATGAAAAACGTTTCTTAGAATTTAAGATAAAAAATAAACTAAAAATTACTTTTGCTTCGTTTTATTTTTGCTTCATTTTAAGTAATAAAGGCTTATGAATTAATGAAATCAATTTATGGTAAATTCAACTAACCAAAAATGCTTTTCAAATGGAAGAAACGCTTCTTCTGATCTCTAATTCTTTTTCTCTGAATAAAAATAAAGAAGTTATTGTTGTCATATGAAAAAAATCTAATCTAATCACGTATAAAAACTTAACTCTAAAATAGTTAATTATATCACGCATTATATTACCTAAAGAAAAAATAAGTTTATAGGCATTCATTTATATTAAAAGTAATAAAAATACACGATTTTAAGTTTAAATTTTAAAACGTCCCATTTAGTTTTTGATGAAAGCTATGTGTTTTCTTTTCTATAATTTTTATTAATGAAATATTCTATTTTATAATACAATTTTTGAAGTCAGAAGAACAGATTTCGAATGAAAAATTTATTGTATTTAAATGACAAAAAAGTAACAGTATTCAAGTTTTATATCAAGTAGGTATTAGGATTGCCATATATTTATTCATCAGTTTTAAGGCATGCATTCTAAAATAACTAGAATAGAAAAAATATTTAATTTTTATGTTATGCTTAAACCTACTACAGCAGCACACAGTAAAAAAAGAGTAGATATAGTGCAAATAGTTTAATGTATGTGAATATTAAATAATGGCGAAAAACGCGTGTCGACTAAAAACGTGTTATAACGTCGAAAATATAATAAAAAAGTAATAATGATAATATGGACAATTTGATTTGTATAAATTTTGTTAATTTATAAATTTAACATCTTTTCAAGTTATTGTTGATATGATGCCTGTCAGTAAGGATTTAGATATGACCATCAAATCAAATGTTATATATGTACATATGTACGTACACACAATATAAATTTTTAAATGTGAATAGTATTATGGCGCAAGTAAAAATTACAGTCATAACGATTGAAAAATTCAGTGAACACGTATCGAAATAAATTGAAAAATAAATTCATTGAAAATTTTTAAACAATAATAAAATAAACTAATAGAAAAAGACAATTAACGGTAGTTTTTTAATAATGATTTCAATTGATTTGAAAAAGTAATAAGAAACCAACATGAATAAATCCCAAGAGAATATCAAACTTAAGCCAAATCCTATATTAAATGCAAATTTTTTATCAAAATGGTTTTTTTGGTAAGGATTTACGATTGAAAAATAAATTTTACTTAAAAAATCTTTTAAATACGTACAGTGAATAAATTTAATTCAAATCAAATCCAAATTTTAACAAAATCAACATTGGATACCATAAATTATCTATTTTATTTTGTTAAGATTATTTTAAAATACATATATTGGTGCTGAGTCGTTAACAGTTGATATTAGAAATTTAGTAGTAAACAAGTAAATATTTTGAGCTAAAACCAGCAGTAAATTCGTTAAAAATTCATAGAAATAATTTTTCGGTAGAAAAAACATGTATGTGACACGTTAAAAGTGATTCCTATAAAATATAATAAATTATTGATATCTTTTTTTAATATTTGAAACATCTGCTTCTGTATTTTTCGGTGTCTACGCCGAAGAATTGCATGAATAATTATAGACTAGTGAAATTAATCCAAATAATTAATGTGATTGGTGTTCACGATTATGTTGTATATACATACCATATAGATTATAATTCTATTTTAATATGCTATATATTTGATCGCAGCTGTATTAGTCATATATGTACTATAAATAACGTAATAAAAAACAAAGTAATAAAATTAATTTTAGCAATAGAGCAAGAAAACACAAAACAACCACCAAAAAGATAGAGGTAATAGAGGTAGCTGCACTACTCGTAAGCTAATACCAGAGTACGTACGTATGTAAGTATGTACATACATACAATGCTTTTAAGATCACAGATTCTTACGAATGTCGAATATCATTTAATATAACGCGAAACTCAAATTTTTTTCATTGAATAACTTTTAAAGACATCTTTTTTTCATTTAAATCATAAACAATCGTTCACGAATAACTGACTAAAGGTTATAGGAGGAAATGAAAAAAAATACATACACACATTGTACATACAATATATGCATATAGACATATATCGAAAAGAAAAATTATTTTATTATTTTCACACCTTTAACAATGAATGGTATGTATGTAAGTAATATGAGGAAATTTCGAATATGATTCTTATCTTGTAAAAAATACGCCGTATTCCTCTCGATTCTATATATTTTGTTTAGTTCTTAACTGCCATTTACTCATGTGAGAGAGGATTTAAAACTGTCAGTCAAATTGAAGTCATAAACAATTGTCCACTACTAAAAATAATTTTATTTTTAAATGTTATGACTCATACCTTTTTATACGGCTTAGATAGCGTCTGGAAATGTATGCCGTAAATCGAAATGCCGTAAATTGAAATGCCGTTAATCGAAATGCTGTAAAACGAGATGAATACGTGTTGCTTTTGCTTCTTGTATACTTTTCGTTAAAATAGGCGAATCAAAGGTTTTTTAAAGCACATAACGAGGCAATTTGCGTCGTAAAGTGAATGCAACCCATAATTTAAACAGGCCGTTATACCAAAATGCCGTATAAAAAGGTATATATGTATGTAATAAGGAGTAATTTAGTTTTTTAATTCTATATACAGGTACACACACTCAAAATAGGACCACATAAAATCTCTCAATATTACACTTTAATCGCCAAATACAGTAAAGGCTTGGTTAAATATAAGAATTTTTTTTATTACACAGAGTGGCTGATGAAAGGCGCTACCAAACGAAAATATAATAAATTATTTTCTAATTGAGTTATTTGTTAAATTTTATTTTATAATTTTAGACGGTTATCTAAATTTAGTAGAAATTCAAAATTTGAATGATGAAACTAGTATTTGGAGTGTATACCGAAAGCACGCACACGAGTCAATAATTTTCGTTCAATGAAAGTTTTGGCGCACTTCCGAAGACATCTGGAAGTCGTGTCACTGGAAGCTTTTGACTCTATTCCACAAATTCTTCAAGAGAGAGAATTACACCCGGCTCGACGTACAGTGTGATATGCAGTATCATCAAACTGTGTTGTCGGGATATACTTCTTTAAAAAAGGCACTGTAACTACATATCGTTATTTAAAAATTTGTTCAGGGATTTTTTTTTTTGAAATGCTTCAAAAGATAATTCCTTTTGGTTTTGTATGGTTTTAACAAGATGGGGTAAGCTCATACCTTGCCAGGCCCGTTCTGACGGAGTTATACCGAAAATTTTCAAATAAAATTATAAAAAAAAACAACAATTCTGTGGCCTTCCTGGTCTCTACATCTAAGAGCAGCAAAGTTTTTTTGTAGGGTTACTGTAGACAGAAAGTGTATTAATCGAAATTATTAAATTGATCCGTGGATCCTATTTAAAATCAATTATTTTTAAAAACCATTAAAAATATTTAATAAAACAAAACTATCTGTCAAATGAAATAAAAATGATTATTTATATTAATTATAAAAAAGTCATTCGAGTTTCTTAATGTAGCAAAATTCATTAGCCACCCTGTAATTTACTTATTGAACAAATATAAAGGATATACGAAAAAATCAGCAAATTCTTAAGGATATCACAAATAGGCATTTTTATAAATAACCTGCATAAACTGAAGCGCACACTAAAAATTTGACACTATATTTTTCATATTAATTTTTTGAAATATACATATTTTACGTACTTGGAATACTTTCCAGATTCTATAAATTTCGGGTTCTCAATATAGTACTTTTCTTTTACTACGGCTTCTTTCAAGGGGAGAATCCTTTTTGACCTTCGTTTGGTTACTTCCTTTATTTGCTTACAAATGTTCAATAACATTTAAGTCTGGGGATTGGGGAGGAGCCTACATTACTTTTGGGTACTTTATAGCGGCCAATTTGGTGCAATCCAAGATTTATCCTTGGAGTCATTGCCCTAGCAGAATACAAAGTCAGCTTTAATTCAAGATTGTTGGCACTTTCCTTAACTATTCCTTTAGAATGTCAATATAATAGTTGGCATTTATTATTCAGAATTTTGCCAGACCCAGATACAGACATACACTCCCATAACATATATGGAATAACCATAGTGTTTGACGGTTATTTAAATAGCTTAAGTTTGTACCCACCATATTGAACATATCCTGTAGGCATGTATAGGGTGGTGGTAAGTAAAACAAAAAGTTTTCAGAGAATTATCTTAATATTTTTTGTTGTGATAGAAAGATCTATGACAACGTGTGAAACAAAATATCGGCCAAATGCTTGCCAGGGCTTCGGTGGCATACCTCTATCTGTCGGTCTATATTTTCAGTGACTCTGAGCCATAACCGACTTGAACGTCGTTAATGTGCGGAATTATCTGCTCCTTTGGCTCTTGAATTGTTCTTGGCTTATTGATTATAACTTTTTCTTGTAAATATTTCAAACAAAAGAAGTCAAATCACATGATCGTGGCGGCCAATTAACATAGTCACTACATGAGATATCACGGACATGGAATTTCTAGCGCAAAAGATTGTTTCGTTGGCTGTTTCGCAAGTGGCACCATCCTGTTGGACCCACGTATCGTCCAGGCCCATATACTATATAAATTTCTGGCCACCAGAAGTCTGTTATCAACTCGTAATAGCGAACACAATTCACGGTAACCGCTTGGCCGACCTCATTTTCGAAGAAGTACGGACCGATGACATCGCCAGCCTATAAACCGTACCAAACAGTCACTCTTTGTGGATGCATCGGCTTTTTAACAATCACACGTGGTTTCTCATTTGCCCAATTCTCCCGATTGTGGACACATTTTGCCGATTATGCTGGCCAAAAAAATCACGAAGTGCACGAAATGCATTTTGATTTGAACGCCCATTTTCGAAAAAAGACCAACAATCTTAACTCACTGCTCAATTGTGTGCCTCTCTATAGTTGATTTTGTCAAATACTAAACAAAGAAATATCAAATTAAGTTGGGCAAAAAACCTAACGTTAAGATGTGACTAACAATTCACATCGTGCATTATGCTTGGATCACCCTTTATGATATGGAGGTGTATCTAGTCACTCTTTAAACATGAAAAAAACTTGCGTAAAAAACAAAAGAAAACTTAAATATAAAAGTAGAAGTGTTTAAAAAAAAACAATAATATAGTGAAAATAAAATAAAATTAAGATAAAATTGAGTACCCAAAATTAAAAGCATGGGTACAAGAAACAGTCGACTTATAAAAATCATTTTAAAAATATCGTCAATGCTATGGGTGCAATTAAAAACAATCAGAACATATGGGGGTTTGATATTTTTTTTGATTTTGCTGTTAAAAAAACACATTGCAATTTAACCAAAAAAAAAGAAATAATTTGAATGTAGAAATGTATGTACGAGGGCGGATTGACATTGAAGCTACCTAGCGCTAGATGGCAGCACAAACACAAAAACTTTTTCTTTCTTAGAAATTACTATATGTCAAACGTCAGCTGTTAAAATTTTAGCCAAATTCATAGATTAGTTTATTTGTTGTAGTCGTTTGAAGTAAGCAACTTTTGTGTTTCTTGGAAAATGGAAAAAAGTGAATTTTGTGTAGTGATTAAACACTGTTATTTGAAAGGCAAAACGGCGAAAGAGACAAAAGAAAAGCTTGGTAAGCATTACGGCGTCAGATTATATGGTAAAATATTGAATTGTCGAATTTAAACGGGGCCGAACAAGCACTGCAACAATATCATCAACAGGAAGGCCAAAAGAGATGGTTACTGAAGAAAATATCAAGAAAATCCTCGATATCGTTATGAATGATCGTCGGTTCAAAATACGTGAGATTGCTGAAATGGTAAACATATCATATGAACGTGTGTTCAACATTTTGCATGAACATTTGCATATGAAAAAGCTATCGGCAAGATGGCTGCCGCGTTTGCTCAGTGTTGAACAAAAACGAGTTCGACAGATCACTTCACAGCGGTGTTTGGACATGATAAAGCATAATCATGCTGATTTTTGGCGTAGATTAATAACTGTTGATGAAACGTGGGTGCACCACTACACACCTGAAACCAAAAATCAATCGAAGCAGTTGGTGGAAGCTGGTGGAAGTGCTCCGAAGAAGGCGAAGACAGCGAAATCGGCTGGCAAGATTATGGCCACTGTATTCTGTGATACACACGGAATATTGCTCATCGATTATCTTGAAAAGGGATCCACAATTACAGGAGAGTATTATCGTGCATTATTGGATCAATTGGTTGATGCAATAAAGGAAAACGACCACATCTAAACAAGAAAAAAGTGCTCTTTCTTCAAGACAACGCACCGGTTCACACAGCATTAGATACGATGCTAAAACTACGAGATATCTACTTCGAATTGGTTGATCATCCACCTTATAGTCCAGATTTAGACTCTAGTGACTTTTTCCTGTTTCCAAACTCGAAAAATGGCTCGCAGGAGAAAGATTCATCTCAAACGAAGAAGTGATTACCGAAACTAATGCGTATTTTGAGGAGTTCCCAAAATCGTATTATTCAGATGGTATAAAAAAGTTGGAAAATCGTCTTACTTAGTGTATTGAGCTAAAAGGAGACTATGTTGAGAAATGAATAGTTTTTGAAAAAAAAAAAAATATTTTAACCTACTTAGGTAGCTTCAATATCAATCCGCCCTCGTATGTATGTATATATGGTACATATCGCACTAAATTGAGCCAAATAAAATTTAAATATTTTTAAGAAAGGCAAAAAACTGTTTAAGTCATATTTACATATTCTTATTCAAAGAGTGACACAATTGGTTTTTTCTTTTTTTTTTTGCGAAAGAGTAGAGAAAGTCATGTTAAATTTTTACAGTGGGTATTTATGACCACTGTTTAAAATTGAAACATATTGATTTGACTTCCTTTAAAAGAACCGGTGCGATATTTATGTACATACATATGTAAATTAAAAGAATAGTTATTTTTCTTTTAATGTTTAATTTCATCATTATTATCACTTTTTGGTCATATGTGATAAAAAAGCAATAAATTATAGAAATACTGATAAAAAGTATGCAGCCCAGTTTGTTTTCGTAATATTTTTAAAATTTTTTTTCTAGCTTTTTTAGAATTTTTATAATCTTTTTTTTTAGCATTTTTTCAACATAATCTAGCATTTATTCTTTAATAAGTTTTGGCAACACTGGATCTAAGTGCGTCAAATGTATTGCGAAAAAGTCAATGATTGGTGTTGATTTTGTGCTAGGGGCGTCATTGGTTCGTATTGCTTACAGAACGGCATTGGTCAGGCCATCAGCACCAGTAAAGAGACCTACTATATAGGTCAGTGATTTTGACCAGAATTGGATATAGACAAATGATTTCTACAAAAAGCCTCTACGTACCGCACAGCATGATCATCATGCGATTCGACCCTGTTATTCATTTTCTTGTGGAATTTTCTTTAGTTGCAAGTCATTGCAAATTAGTCGCAACCAACAGCGATTAGCCAACATAACCCATGCAATCGGACTAATTCAGTCTGTTCTAGATACGCGCCACCCAGCAAAGCTGGGGCTGATAGATCTTTCAAACGAATATAAAAGATAGAAAGCTCTTAATGAAAGACCTTTTAATGGAAAATTTAATTTTATTTGCATTTTAGGTGGACTAGGGAAACATTTCGCAAAGGCTATAGAAAACAATTGGAGGCGGGTGATCTATATGAACATATTCCCAGTCTGGATAGTAGAAATGTTTCGTTTGCCCTTATCAAACACTGGAAAAGAGAAGTTCGTAGAAAAAGACCCAATTTATTGCACATGATCTTCAGAGCATATGGATGGAAATTTGTGCCAGTATGCATTTTATATTCTATCTTGGAAATTTCAATACAGTAAGTAGCAGATATAATTTTTGTTTTATGTTATTCGTTTTTTGAATATTCACGTGCCATACATACGAGTACATTCATTTACATTTGAATATTATATTTTCGTTGTAATACGCATCTTTCTGTTAAAACATGAACATTGTGAAGAGAATGTTTAAAATAATTAATATTTTCAAATTTTCTACAATTACAGTTGTTCACAACCTTTATTCTTGGGCGGATTGGTTTCCTTTTTCGCAGAAGGTCAAACAGATATTAGTAAGCATCAGGCTTATCTCTATGCTACGGGTATAGTTTTGTGCTCACTTGTCGCGACATTATGCTTTCATCCGTTTATGTTTTATCTTTTTGAAACGGGCACTCGAATACGTTTGGCTTGTTCCGGTCTAGTCTATCGAAAGTGTTTGCGTTCGTCGGTTACTGCGGAGAATAGTGGAATGAGTGGTTTTGCGATTGCAGTTTTTTCAACAGATTTGCCACAGTTTGATATGACATTTTATTTTTTTCACGATTTGTGGAAAGGTCCTGTAGAGGCCTGCATCATGGGTTATATTATGTACACGGAAATTGGATGGCCGGCTATTGTTGGCTTAGGTTCTATTATAATGTTTATACCATTACAGGCCTGGGCTGCTAAAGCTGCAGCCCATTTCAAATATGAATCGGCCGAATTTGGTGACGATCGTGTGAAATTAATGAATGAAATAATAACTGCTATACAGGTAATAAAAATGTATGCTTGGGAAAAGTCATTTGCCCGGTTGATAGCACTCGTACGTAAGAAAGAAATAAAGGCAATTAGGGGATCGATGAACATTTATGCAGCCCTACAATGCACCGAAATGATTTCAAAGTTAGCACTTTTCCTGAGTTTAGTATCGTACGTTTACACTGGGGACATAGTTACGGCAAAAAAGGTTTTTATTATTTCCTCATATTATGAAGTTCTCAACGACTCTTTATTGCACTATTGGCCATTAGCTATTAACACATGGGCGGAAACAATAGTATGCGCTCGTCGTATTGTCACATTTCTTATGCAGAGTGAAAATCCTGCTGATGGTGGAATAGAGAATTTTGGGGTTGATGATGATGGTGATAAAGGTAATTTCAGTGGTCACGTTCATAATCCAAAAGCTCTAAAAAAGGGAATAATTTTGCAAAATTTATCCGCAAGTTGGGACAAGGTAGAATCAGTTAAGCGCAGACGGCATATAAAAAATGTCAATGCCCAAATCAATGAGCAGGAGTTTGTTGGTATTGTTGGCAATGTCGGTTCCGGCAAGACTACTTTATTGAACGCCATACTAGGTGAATTGGAAATCCTTCAAGGTAATGTAGAGGTTCATGGTATAATAAGTTATGCATCCCAAGAAGCTTGGATTTTCGAATCAACTATACGAGAGAATATAGTTTTCGTCGAAAAATTTGATGAGGACCGTTATAAAGCAGTCCTGCGGGCATGCGAATTAATACGAGATATATCACTTTTTCCTTATGGTGATTCAACAATTGTTGGAGAACGTGGTATAACTCTAAGCGGTGGTCAAAAAGCGCGTATAAATTTAGCTCGAGCTGTTTATCGTAAAGCAGATATATATATTTTCGATGACCCTCTCTCTGCTGTCGATTCTCACATCGGAAAGCGTTTACTAGAAAAGTGTTTTAAACGATTTCTTTCTGATAAAATTCGTATTTTAGTGACACATCATGTGCAACATCTTAAAGATACTGATCGCTTAATTTTAATGGAAGCTGGTACTGCAGTTGAACAGGGAACATATGAGAACCTTAAGAATACAATTCACTTTAGAGTGTATTTGGAACATGAGGATCCAGAAACAAAAGGTATTCTTCAATATTCTGACAGCATAGTTGACAAGGAAAGAGATGATCATGATAAAAACTCTGAGAAGATTAAGGATAAAGGAGAAGATCGTAAAGAATATCAAATGCAGGGATCTGTTAAATTTCATACCTATTTGGCCTATTTCTCTGCTTTAGGTATGCCATGGCTTATCTTGTTGGTTATTTTACTCTTTGTATTGGCTAGAGGTTGTCAGGCCGCAATGGATATTTTCATATCTATGTGGTATGTTTGCTATCCAAATGAAACTGAAACTGAAATGCTCCAAAGTAGTGTAATTTTTATTTTCTTTCTTTAAGGGCAACATGGGAAGAGACATTACCGACGGAGCACGAGTCATATCCGGAATACAGTGCTAAACGGACGCGTCAAGTTACTATCTATACCATATTCATTATAAGCACTTTGCTTTTATACATCATGAGAACTTTTGGCTTTTTTTTAATCACTTTAAAAATATCATTGCGGTTGCACAACAGCCTCTTCAATGGTATCATTCGAGCCGGCATGTATTTTTTCAATACTAATTCATCAGGCCGAATTTTAAATCGATTTTCAAGTGATATTTCCAACGTGGATGTCGCATTACCACAATCTATGCTGGATTCTTTAGAGGTTAGTTAGTTGATTTAATGTTTAATGTCTTTTATAACTTTCTTGTCTTTTATTTTTTTTTTTAATTTTAAAACTTTTCTAGTTTGTTGTTAATGCGTTTGCTGTTTTAGTTGTTGTTGCAATTGCAAACTATTGGCTTTTGATACCAGCTATTATTATGATATTATTGTTGTACTTCTGCCGTAGTCTTTATATAGGAGCGAGCCGTTGTTTAAAAAGAATTGAAGTTATGTGTAAGTAGATGTATATATACATATGTACTATATTAGATGTAAATGTATTTTAGTGGAGTGTGGAAAATGTTTTTGTGTGTTCATGAAATGATCTTAAATAGTAAGTTCTATATGGTACTATACCTATCAACAAAAACCCAAATTCAATTAGTTTTTGGTCCTGTAAAGAAAATTTGACAGTTTGACTTATAAGCTGATTTGTATGTTGATTTAAAAGCCTACACATCATTCAACCTTCTTGGTATAGCATCTACATACATAAAAAAAATCAAATTGATTTTGTGAAGTTAATGGAAACAAATTTGAACATACAGTGGTGAACATTATGTTAGCACATTTCGAGTATGCAGCATTAAAAAGCGTATATTTTTGTTGTGTTGTCTAAGGTGTACTCAGTATTTTGTTTTCTTTTGGGGTTTTTAATTTTTTAGTTTTATTTATTTAAAAAATAGATAATCTTCAATGGACAGTAATTTAGCACAATGTATTAATTTCGATATTCATTAATAATTTTTTGCTTAAAATCTTAAATTGGTAAATTTTATGAATGTTTAATTACTAATTTTTAATGAAAACAGTAAATAGAAATGTCATCATCGTTTGTGACATTACTTGCCTATTATACTGCTGCAAAAAAATGGTCTACAACTTATTCATATTCAATCCCATGGGATATACAAAAGTATTACATAGTGGGCATTGCCTAGAAAACAACTTGTAAAGAGAACTCCTATTTTTAAAGAGCCTCAGTCGCAGGTCCCTTTAAATCCTAAACTGAAATTCAAAAGGTGATTTCAAGAAAAACAATTAGTAGAAGGAAAAATTAAAAACAAATTTGCTTGGATGCATTGTAGGACAAAAGGCACACATATCAAAGAGGAACTTGAAGTCACGAATTTTATTATGCTATATGTGACGAATCAAAACACTCTCGATTTGGATCTGACGGAAAATGTGGCATGGTGTTCTGCAAATGTGCAACAAAAACCCAGGTATAGCATGGTGCCAGAAATGTGATGGTTTGGGTTGGATTTTCTCCGTACGGTGTTGATCGTATAACCAAAACACAATGACTGCATTTGCAGAAGAAAACATGCCACTTAGATGGCATTTTATGCATGGTACTTTCATGTACAGTGCTGCTTAGAGCAAAATAGAATCAAAATTTTTAATTGCATGGAATGATGTTTTTTTCTAAAACTTCAAATTTATATATCAATTATTACCTATTCCAGTTCATCTATGGTATTTAAAGCTAAAAACGAAACTTAAATGTAGTCTGTGCTGCTAAAGAAAAAAAAAGATAGGTGCCAATACTTACACATGTATGGTTGTGAAATATTTACGGGTTTGGACTTAGTTACTCAGATAAGTATGTATGTATGTCTATAAACAAAATGGATTTAGTAATATCTCTCACCTCTGCAAGCTTATTTTTGATTTATCATTTGACAACTTGTTGAAATATAATTCCATAAAATAATTTACACCAGGCAACCAGAATATTTGTTTGAAAAAATTTTAGTTCAGGATCACCCTAAAATAAATGCTATACTATATAGTGAACTTATTTGAGAGATATTTTTTGTAGAGTCAACATGATTATGGAACATATGTACATACATATATAGATACTTCCCCTTTATATTCAAATATCAAGCAATGCAAATCAATTTAAGAATAAAATATTTCGCCACTTGAAAATGAAATGTTTGGGAACCAGAGCTTATGTTTTACATCGCATGGTATTAATGCTCGTAATATCTACAAACAATTTTCGTAATTTCAACGTTACTTTTGCCTACGTGTTTTTATCTTTAAAAATATGGCAACATTTGTCAAATATATTTCTCAGTATATATTAGGTTTGTTCAATAATTTTACTTGCAGAAACTTGCAGCGAGAAAGTAAAAAAAAAAATGTGCAAATTTCTCTTAATTTTTACTTACAATTACTCAGGGGATAACTCCTACTCATGCAGTGCATTGTGCTGGTACTAGGAAAATACGTTGTGGGAAGGAGGATAGATAGAGTAGTGCTCATGTCGTAAGTGGCAGGAAAAAATATTCGCAGGAAGATTGTTCCACAAACGAACAGTGCGCCAAAGAACGAATTCTCCCTATAATGCGTTATGCGATTTACTGGACAATCAACTACAAAGGGATGAGCTCTACGAGAAATACGAGTACTACGTAAAAATACTAGGAATTAGTTCCTTAATTTCGTCAGAACACATTCCATTATAGTACCGATAGAACAATGAAACACACTCCTCATTACGACGATGCCCTAATGAATCGATAGAATTGACGCGCATTAAAGTCGTATTTTCGTAGGCCGAGCCTTTTAGAGATTGGGGCAAAAAGGATAAATATTAACGACACACTCACAAGCGACCTGGCGATAATCTCCGAGTAGCGTCGCGCGAACAGTCTCGATTTTATTGCAAGCAAGACCAAATGTTGTTTTTTAACACTCAGACGTCGTGATGTTTTGTGATCTGTGTCTATAGGTAATGTAGATATTGGGACATCAGATGCTCTTGATGTTGCTGGCATGAGAATTCAATGTGACGTTCGTTGGCATGATCACATATTTCATGTGTCGAAAGTAGCATTCAAGCTTTAAGGCAGTGCAAGAAATACTGCACTCCATCTGATCTCCTTAATATTTACAAGACCTATAACCAACCCAAAATGGAATACAACTCTCATATATGGGCCGGTGATTCACAGGAGAGGGCGAAAGTTACCATTTTAAGTAAATAGTAGAAAATAGGTGAAATGTCATATGATGGAAATTTCCATCATCATGCAAATATACCATCATAGCTCCATATAAAAGAGATAAAAAGTAAAATATAATTATATAATTTTTATTCCATAAGATAGTTATAAAAACAGTTAATATTTTTGTACATATAAACATAAGTAAACACGATGTTTGCTATAAAATATTGTTGAATAGTCTTTGCATTTCGGATATTTGCATCCGAGTGACCCACCTATTTTTGTCCAATGTTCGAACAATATTTCCTTATGTCTTTTGGAGGGACAGGAGTTGCAAAGCCTTTTTCATTTTTGATTGCAATTCCTGCTTAATGGAAATGCTGCTTGAACATTCGCGCTTAGTAGTTCTTCCTTTATTGCATACAACAAACGCCAACTCATTTCTAAATTAGCTCAATGTTAGGATATCCTTTTGAAGCACATTTCTTTCCTGAGCATATTTTTTTATAAATTATCCCAGAATTTATAAATGCTAGATCAAATAAATGGAAGAAAATACGTAAGTACCACTTTTTCGACCATAACATAGCGCGGTTTTTTCCCAAAAAGCTGTCCATGAGGTCCACACCGCCCATGTGTTCTACAAGTGGTGATATTGGTCCACCCATGTTCCATCTTAATCAGTGCCCATCTATCCATCAAGTTCGACAATGCTCCCTTATACGAAAGCCAGAGACGACACCCTTGTAGCATACTATTCAGCAACTTCATTCCCTCGAATGCGCGCATGACTCGGAACCCATATCAGTTCAATATAATTCCGCACCAACCTGGCCAGTGAGCGAATGCAGCTGAGAAGACACTTTAACGTAATCACGTACGAGTTAAAGGCACTGATTGCAAACGTCAGGTAGTCTAAGAGAGACCCTGAGTTCTAGATCATCAGAGTAAATAGAAAATTGTTTGCCTGCTAACATTTTTAACAGAAAATTTTTTTGTCTGTTAAACTTTAAAAAAAATAGACATAACTTTGGCATAGAAATGGACAGATTATGCTTGCCCTTGGTAAAGATTTTATCATGAAATCCTTTTTATTTGGCAATTTATTGTGGGTATTCTATTCTATTCCAACAGCCTAAATGCCTTTCATTGTTAATAATACACTAAAGGTAGCGACGTATAAAAATTATCAAAATATATAATATGGTTCCGCATTGTTGGACCTTCCCTGTAGCACCCAGATCTGGTTCATCTGTGACCTTGTTTTAAGTTTTCTTGTCTCGAATAAACTTCAAACTAAAGAGCATCGCCCAAAGCCACACTAATGCGGTTTATTGGGAAGATATTTTAAAAAGTGGCCCACCTTTGTGGAGCACATCTGCTCATCTACAGAAAGCCTTTGGTCAATTTAAACTATTATACTGATAAAATTGGTCTTATAATCAATTTTGCAAAATCTGTCGTGTTCGGGATGTCCAACAGGTTTATCTTCTCAAATTTGTTTAACGAGATCGTTGACGAAATAGGTTCATATCCATACATAGGTGATCAATATGATCTTTTATTGGGAAATTTTGCACCAGCATATACTTATAATAATATACTACACTTCTTCATATCTGCTTCAGTATAAATTGTACATAGATTAGGATTGATTTGAATTATATATAAATTTGTTTCCTCGACTATTAGATTAATTGAATCCTTGAAAGCTTGCTAAGACAGAAGTAGAATTTGCATCATAAACTAATTGTCTTTTGTCAAAAAAAAAGCTGACAAATTTTTGGTGCAGCTGAATGGCAGGGTTCTTTATCATATGTATATGTATAGTGTCCTCTTCTATTATAGAATCAGATTTATCTACTACGTTATCCTCCTCATTATTTTCCTCCTCCATCACCTTCATAATTTCAACAGCATCTTCTTCATCAGAATTTTCAACATCAAGACCATCTGCTGATAGCCAACCGTCCTCTAATTGCGTCAAATATAGACACATTATTCCAATAGATTACAAATGTAGTTATTGCGTAATAATGTAAATTTCTGTCATACTGTTTTTTGAAGTATTATAGGCATTTTGATAAAAATTTTACAAAATATTGCTAAAACATTAAATACAAACCTGTTATATACTCATTTTGTATTTTTATTTAAGAAATTGCTTCTGAGCCGTTTCAAATAATACCAGATATGTTCAAGCTTTTTCCTACTTGACTAAATCACGGTATAATGAAATAAAGCTAACATATTTATTTGGGATTCTCCTTTTTAAATTAAACTTTATAATCTAGCGTGTGCATTACTAATATACAATGTTGTCAACAACAACCTATTTTCCCTAAACGGTTTTTATTCAGTTTTTTTCTTAAAGTAATATTATGATGGAAATTTCCATCACCACGCAATGAAGGGTTAAATCAAATGTCCATACTGGATTCGATTCTCCGTGCCGTAACCTATTTTCCTAGTACCAGCTCAATGCACTACATAAGTAGGGGCGATCGGCTGAGTGCTGGACTCCTTTTTAAATAAAAAAGCAAAAGACCAAATACAAAAGTTTTTTTTTTTCAATTAGATTACATTTTTTATGTAATTTATTACTTGTTCGAGTTAATCGAACTCGTTTAATCGAGCAATTTTAGAAGTTTAAAATCAATTAATTTCTTACTCGAACAATTGGATACACTAATATCTATACACAGCTAGATATCTATTAGTAGAAATTATTTATTTATTTTATTTTATTTATGTAATGAGTATAGCACAACAAGATCGATATCTTATAAATTAAAGTGCTAATGAGAATTACAAACTAAAAATCATATATTTCTATCACAGCCTATTTAACAAAATTCAAAATAAAAAAAAAATAAATATATAAAAAAATAAAAAAATCGAATTAGTTTCCAATCAAACTTACTGAAATCAAAAGTGTAATGTAGATATCATAAGGTAAATAAATAAAAATTAATAAAATAAATTTATAAAAAAAATAAATAAAAAATAAAAAATACAAATAAAGAGTTACATACTCGTACGTATACAAAACTACCTAATTGTTAATCGGCCAAAACACATCAAAAGTTCGTTCGCAACTAGCTTTCGTTGTCAATTGTTTGAATTTGATTCGGTAGTTGGTTCCAAAGAGAAATGCTGTAGATGAAAAATTGACGCTGTGAGGAAGTTCTTCGATGTTTCTGTTGAATTAATATTCTTCCTCGTATGGACCTGCCTAATCTTAAAACCTTGAAAAGATAAATTGGTTGCTTAGAAATTAATATTTTATGTAGGAAGATAAGAGTCCTAATTTCAGAAATGAAAATCTGGAAATTGATCCACGTGGTCCTATGCCATATATATATATCTGGCCACACTATTATAAGCAACCTTGAGTTTATCAAAATCGCTGCCCGAGCAACTTTTGTAAATCTGCACATCGTCAGCGTACATTTGTACACCACAATGTTCTGTCGCATCAGGTAAGTCATTGATGTACAGACAAAATAATAAAGGCCCGAGAATTCAACCCTGTGGTACACCCCTGTTTACACTCCGTGCTGTTGAATAGTTACCATTCAATACAACTGTTTGAAATCGTCCAGTCAGATAGTTATGCATAAGTTTACAGGCTGTAGGCGAAAAATAAAAAAGTTTTTCAAGTTTCATCACCAAAATTGAGTGAACAACTGTGTCAAAGCCTTGCTATGATCCAAAAGAACTAAAAATGAAACCATTCTCCTGTCAAGATCAGTCCTCAAATACACAATCACATCCGTAAGCGCCTTGACACAACGTCTACCCTTTACAAAACCTGAGTGCCTATCAGATAAAAGGTTCGATTGTTTCAGATATGCATTAATTTTTCTACTTATAATATTCTCCATAATTTTTGAAAGAAAGGGAATCATTATTCGGCTTTGGAATGGGTATAATCTTAAATAGTTTCCATCCCTCGGGAAAACAGATTTAGTTAATATTGAATTAAATAAATGCGTGATAAATGGTAGTAGTCTCTGCAAAGTTACTCCAAGAAAAGTGAGATTTACCCCATCAATACCAATAGCCTTAGATTTTACATAAGAGAAGCTTAACAAAACAATGTTTTGATTCACACAACAAACTTAATGTGTTTTCGATTGGAGCTGAATACAAATTAGCATATAGATTGTAATTGGGTTTAGGTATTCAAGAATTCATGGGTCAATTCATCCACATTAACATCAATTTCGCAAGAAGATCTGTTATCCTGCCCGATACCAATTATCCGGATTTCCCTTCACTTTGACCTGCTGTCCATTGCCGAGGAGAATTTTCTTCTTCTGGTCATTTTGATTACCTAATGCTTTTAACTACTTCTCTTCTGCGTGATCGAAACATTTCCTGAGGCTCAGGAGTTCTAAATCTCTTCCATCTGGCGTGACCTTAGTTGCGTTCGCCTATCAAGGTCTTAATTCTCGCAGAAAACCAGGATTATTGGTCCACACTGACTGTAGAAAGGACATTTGATCATTTACATCATCAAGAGTATATATTTGTGGCCAATAAATGTTCCCAAATTCCCGATCCAAAAGATTATAATCTAAGTTGCGGATATCACGGTAAGTATATTGCATAGTCCGTTTCATCACACAGATATCATAAGTTACCAATAATAAATCGTGGTTCGAAAAACCGGGTGCTAAAATCTGACCACAGAACAGCACTTTCGAGATATTATTTACGAATACTAGCTCAATTAAACTACTGGACTGCCCATGAAAATGTGTTGGTGTGACAGTGTTCACCGGTGTTAAACCGAGAGACAACATCAGATCAATAAGTGGATTGCTCCTTAATAAGTTGTTGTTGAAATCTCTGTATATTGGACAGATATATTCTCTAAGACATTAATAAAAGAGTCAACACATATATCCCTATGAGGCCTATATACACTTCCAAAAAGAGTCTTATGGTTCCGCTCAGAAGTCACTTCCAAAAAGAAATATTCAATTTCACTACCGGCAACCGATTTCAGCTTTACTTTATTGCACACTTAATGCTGCAACTTACATACGTTGCAACACCATCACCCTTGGTTCTGATCTCAATACCACTGACGATAACTGTTCTATCAGATCGAAATAATCTAAAGCCTTCCAAGTTATAAATTGAATCACGTATGTCTAAAGAGAACCAAGTCTCCGGGATACAAATAATATTCACACCGGCTGAAACGAATAAATACCTAAACTCTTCAATTTTTCAGTGCAAACTTTGTGCATTAATGTGGACAATACTGAGTCCCTTTTTCAGTCTCGCTAAAATACGAAGCATATTATAAGCATTGTCTCTTGAACCAACATTATCATCACCAGAATACATTCGTCAAAAAATTTGCAACGCAAGAGGTTATAAGATTTTGAAAATTTTGACAATTATCCATATAATAAGTATTATAAGTATGTAACTCTGAATTGGGCTCATTCGATTTTAGGAAAAAAGATGAAACAAATAACAAGAAAGGAGCAATAAATAAAAATTCTAAATTCATAATAAATAAGTTTAAAATATATAAGAAATTCTTTAGATTAAGTTGATAAATAAACAGGATTACCACTGCCGATAAGTTGTTCATCATGGTTTGGAAAACACTGATTTAGACTTTCAACTTCATCTATTAGCATCGGGTCATCGTTGAATTGTTGTTTTACTGGCATAAATAATGAACAAAAGCCACAGAAACAAACAACAATAGGAAATGAACAAACAAACAAAGCAGAAATGAAATAAACAAGTTGTTTAAAATTTTATTGTTTTTATCCCATTTTGATTATGTTTTTGTAACTTAATGGCATGATTTTTTATATTTTGGTCAACATTAGCCCACAAATTTGCAATAATATTGTTACGAAAATAAAAATACAATACAAAATACAAATACTTTTGTGTCACCCTGTCAATTTGGCAGCACTGCCACATCGACCATCTCTAAGTTACATTTGATTTATCGAATATAGAAATAGAATATGGTCGATATTTCCTGAATCTTCCAAACTGTAGGCAATTAGGTATATAAAGGGATGCTTTGCCTACACGTCAGTTAGTTATCGTTTGGCTGTCAACAAATAAAGTTGTGTCAAAGCGGAAATAAAAGTGTTGTATAAACGAATATTAAGTTGTTGTAAGCTGTATAAAAGTTATTATAAAAGTTATTGTTATTTTATTAACTGTAAAACAACAAAGTAAAGCAGTGTTTATTTTATTTTAATGCAATTTAAACGAACTCAAGCGTTTCAAAAAGGTTAAAACGTAACAATATTTGAACCCGGAGACTGTACTGGAACTGAGTAGCGGAATCAAGCCGTTTGGGAACGTAAATTGAATAGCCATCACCCGTTTATAGTGTATGTTGTATACTTTAGGTTATTGCCTTGGCTTTTGCCAGCTTCCAAAAAGACCTATTTTATTCACTGATTGCGTCGAATTATCTTCGAGTAGGTTCAAATATGTCAAACGATCCAAATTTGTTTCAATCAAATTAAATTATTATATTTGAAAATAAAGCCTGAATCACTCTGGCTGTGCGCCACTGTATATATGTACCTTAAACTTTTTAAAATCTGCTATTATCTTGACCATCTTATTCAGCATTGTAATGTAAAACACATATATACATATGCATGTGTTGTACATCTTATTCTACAGTATTTTGAAAAAAAAAAAAAAAAATAATTATATTGACCATTTGTGTTTTCAAATTTCATGCTGCAAATTTTTTTGTAAACATTTTTAATACAATTTTGTAAAATATTTTGTTATTAAGCAATAACTTTTATAATTTTCTTAAAGCTCGAAGTCCAGTCTATTCCCATACAAATCAAACATTTCAAGGATTAACAACAATAAGAGCTTTAAATGCTAAGCGGCAGTTGGAACGTGAGTTCCATGATCTACAAAATAAAAACACATCTGCTCTATATTTGTACGTTACTTCAAATAGAGCTTTTGCATTTTGGACAGATTTGATTTGTATCGTGTACATAACAGCAGTTGTGTTTAGCTTTCTTTTTATCGATCGAGACTTTTACAGTGGAGACGTTGGTTTGGCTATTACACAGTCCATGACTTTGGTTTTAATGTGCCAATGGGGTATGCGGCAATCGGCTGAAATGGAAAACAATATGACTAGCGTCGAACGTGTTATTGAATACGCTGACATTCCATCAGAGCCTCAGTTGGAGACAGATCCATTGTTGAATTTATCCGAAGCATGGCCATCCACAGGAGCTATGAGTTTAAAGAATTTAAGATTGAAATATTCGGAAAAAAGCGATTATGTTCTACGAGGATTGAATTTCTCCATAAAGCCAATGGAAAAAATTGGGATTGTAGGAAGAACGGGTGCTGGAAAATCGTCAATTATACAAGCGATTTTTCGTTTAGTTAAATATGAAGGATTAATAGATATAGATGGACATGATATCGAAAAACTGGGATTGCATGATTTGCGTAGTCGTATTTCGATTATACCACAAGATCCAATATTATTTTCGGGTACTTTGCGCTACAACCTCGACCCATTCGAACAGAGAACAGATGATGAGATTTGGAATGCCTTGGAAGATGTTAAACTTAAGCCATACATTAAAACATTGGAGGGTGGTCTATCTTCTCGTATGCATGATGGTGGATCCAATTTTAGTATGGGCCAACGTCAGCTGCTGTGTATGGCCAGAGCAATTTTAAGGCACAATAAAATACTTATCATGGATGAGCCTACTGCAAACGTTGATCCGGAGTAAGTATATACAATACAATAATATACATGGTATGCGAATAAATTTGTAAGGCTTTATGATATTTTCTTTTCTTTATGATATTTTCCCAGAACCGATAAATTTATACAAGAAGCCATACATACGAAGTTTGCTAAATGTACTGTCCTTACAATTGCTCATCGCTTACACACTGTCATGGACAATGATCGTGTTTTGCTAATGGATGCTGGTCTTGTTGTCGAATTGGGTCATCCGTATGAGTTGCTGCAAAACCCTGATGGCTACTTGTACAAATTCGTTGAGAAAACTGGCCCAGGCACTGCCAGATATTTAAGATGCATTGCAAAAGAAAGTTATCGCAAACGTGTTTCTAATAAGAACTTAAATTAATTTAAGAAACTATTTTTATTGAATTTTCAACGTCCATAAAAATTCATTGATAGGTTTAAGGTTTCTAAATTATAAACCGAGAGACTTTTATCTGTTTAATGTAACTACTCGTAAGTGTTAAACGAAAACGTTATAGTAGTTCAAATTAAGTGCAAAAAGATCTTCAAAGGAAGAATTATATAAAAATATAATATACGGGTCTATATATACATCCATATGTATGTATTGAGTTATTAAAAAAATATATGTATGTATGTATGTTTGTATGTATGACCAAGCGTAGATAGTATCGCTAGTTGCCATTTTTATAAATAAAAATGTTACAAAATTAACAAAAATTTTAAAAGGCCACGTCAATGAGAAAACACAAGTTCTGGTAAATACTCCTTCAATTCTGCCTTTGCGATTTGTAAATATTCATAACGAAAGCAGGTTTCGTGTTATCTACCTCCTGTTGAACACAGTCAGAACTAAAATAAATCTTTCTCTGTTAAAGTAATAGATTGGAAATAAATTGCTCATTCATTTTTGTACACTCGTTGTATTTTGGACACAAAGTTGACGTTGAGTAAAAAAATGTTGTTCGTTGATTTCGCTGGCATTAAAAATGGTGAAAATAATTGTATCAAAACTACATTAATAATGCCTAAAAATCTTGACTGCCATGTAATTGTCATTTGTTTAAGCTTCTAAATCACAGTTACCTAATTTTATCAATCATTCAGTGAAAGGAAGATCATTTGTTCTCATATTTGGAGTAAACTTTTGAATTTTAAGATAAGGTCGATCTTTAGACTATATTTTCAACACTAGTCGTTCTACTGGATTGTCTGACAATGGGCAACACCTCATGACAATCTCCGCCAAACAGAATTAGTTTTTCTCCATAAGAAAGATTATTCATAATGTTCTTTAAAAGGTGATCAATCACGCATAGCGCATGTTTAGGCATCATTGAAATTTTATCCCAAATTATAAGATCTGTTTTTACCGATGTGTCTTAGATTGGTATATGTATTTTAAAAACCCAAGGTAATGTTCGCAACCGCCCTAGTAGGAGATTTACTACAATGCCGCTTTGAGTTGTGATTGTTCATGATTTAATGTGCGATATATACAGTTCTTTTACAGGGACATAATTATATGCATTAATATATTATTTTTTTATTTGTAGACTTTAGGATTAAAAATACAGTATGAGACAAAGTTGTTAACGAGATGTTGAGGAATTATCCACTGCCTTCAAAAAATTAATTGAAAGGAAGCATCAATGGCATTATAAAATAAAAGATGGCGAAGATTGACTGTAAAAAAGTTTCAAAATATTTAAACAAAACATTTCTAGAAGCAAGTTTTAGCGCTTGTACTTTTCATTATTTAGCCCTTTCGATATATTGTATCCATATGTATGTATACATGCAATTTGTGAGCGTTTTACCATGTAATTTTTACACATTACAAATATTAAATTTTTTGTTTTTTAATTAAAAAGGTTCAGTTGAAAAAAATACAGAAAGTGGTTTTACTATTTAAGCCATAAAATTAATATTAACAAATATTTTTTTACAAAAATCAACCCAAAACCTTAAAACCCCTTTTGTTTAGTATTCCATATTAAAAATGTTTGGTTTAATGGATTTATAGAGCGGTACCATATTTAGGAATAAATTTTTTCCTTTTAAGTCATTGATTATTAGTCTAAGGCCAATAAGAGTCTAAATGTAAAAAATCAGAACCATTTGAACCATCTGTTAAAAACTTGTAGCGAAGGGGTTAAAATAAATAGCAATTGATTCAGTAGCGTTATGGCTTAAAAACAAAATTAAAGGGATTTATTACTTCTTCTTTCATGGGTGAAACATATACAAACATATGTACGAGTACAGTACTAGGTCTTGATATTAAAAGTTAATATGCAATTTGCTATTAACTTGGCGTTAAAATTAAATATTACGCTCGAATAAGCAATGCAATCATATGTGCTTTGTTATAATAATGTTGATTTAATTTTTTTTAAATACATGTGAAGAAGCTATTAGTATAACACACAGCTTTAAGTCGTCCGCCGTAATACTTATTGGGATATATAATAATGATTTTGTGTTTACTTTATATGGGAGATACCTTTCCTTTTGATCTGATCCTATCCGTTATTGTGCTATCCCATCCGTTTGAAGTCACACGCTGATATATTTATTGAGACATGCACCTTAAGAATATAACAGCATGTGGAAAATTTGAAGACTATACTTCTTTCGTAGGAATGGATTATGAACCCAAAAGTCTGCTTTTACCTCTTATTATCTCCTCAAGGTGCAGAATTTGAAAATATAGTTTGGTACCACATACTTTACTGAATGATGAATGTTAGCAAACAAAAAAATTTTATTTAAAAATAAATAAATAAGTATCATTTCAGATAGAAAGTTACTTATTATGTCCGTTCCTCCCGATTTAAACTTTTCTTAGTTCCTACTTTATTTTGAAAAAAAAACATACGTCAATTTGTGCGAATCAAAATCTACACATAAAATAAAACCTAG
Organism: Wohlfahrtia magnifica; assembly: GCA_023159175.1. Lineage (NCBI taxonomy): Eukaryota > Metazoa > Arthropoda > Insecta > Diptera > Sarcophagidae > Wohlfahrtia > Wohlfahrtia magnifica. The sequence continues at coordinate 1,905,021 of JAKWBJ010000057.1, forward strand.
CTTCCGCTGACAGACATAAAGATTTTCGTTTTAGGTATTTAAGAAACTGCATAATGAGATTTAATGGAAAACAATATATAGTATTATCACTAAAACAAACATATAATTTATTGTTAGGTCAGACTGGTCTTTTAGCAAATTTTACTGGTCATTACTATCCCGTGTTTTATTAAAGGTTTGATTATGAAAAATTAAAAACAATAACTAAAATGTGAATTGTGAATTTTCCCGGCGGTAACTAACATTTTCTTCCGACAATTTTCATCGATTCTTTGTCAAAACTTGAAAGATAAAGGACATCGAAAATACTGATATATTTTGATATATTACGTTTTAAATTTTTATATATACGTAATGTTTTTTTACCGGGATTTCCATCCCGTTCAAATAATTTCATTTTCCGCTTTAAAAATCCCGGGAATTTTTTCATATACAATTGAAGTTTTGAGCTGAAAATATGTATTTACATATGCAAAATATTTTGTGTAATAATACCACTTAAAAGTGGAGCAGCTGATATAAAACCTCTAATAAAAACTCACTTAAAAGAGTACAATTTAGTATTTGAAAAATATAGTCGCCACAATTACATACATACATATGTACATATGTATCGTTACGTTTTAACCTTTTTAAAACGTTTAAGTTCGTTTAAATTGCGTTAAAATAAAATTAACACCACTGGTTTGTTTGCAGTTTTATTTTCGTAACAGTATATATGGTCCCAAAAAAGAAAAATTTGGTAAAAATTAAGATGAAATTTTGGAGAGGGAATTATATTATAAAATCCATACTCCATGTTAGGAGCTTAAGGTTTCTACAAAAAATTTCCAATTGTTTCTATTACGAGCTGATTTGCTGATTTCGTTAAGGACGGTTCGCTTCCAAGTTGTTTGATGTCTTCCTTTACTACGAACACCTTGCGGCTTCCAAGTCAGCGCGACATGGGGGATCATGGTAGGATTTGCGAAGGATATGCCCAATCCAACCATATTTCCTTTTTCTTATTTCAACATTGATGTTCTTCTGGTTGGTAATTCTCCATAGATCTTCGTTCTAGATGGTCCTAGACCACTATATTTGTAATATATTTCGAAAACAATGGGTTTATAAAGCTTTGCAGTTTCGCCTTTATTTCTATAGTCACAAGCCATGTCTCTGAGCCGTTGAGAACTTTGGTTGCAGTGCTTATGTTGCTGTAACGTCATATATTTCTAATTTTGGCAGAAGCTACATAAACGGCCTTCTGTATGCGGTTCAGAATATCCTGCTTCGATCCTCCATCTGTTGCAAGAACACTTTTTAAATACGTGAAGCTGTTAATGTCTGCTATATTCTGGTATTCTATAGTAAAAGCTGTATCGTTGGCCGATGTGATAGACAGAGACTCTGTTTTATTTATGTTTATTTTAAGACCAACCTTTAGCGACTCGCGCTGTATATCTTCTAGCTTTGATTGCATTTGTTGGTGTAAATGCAAGAGCAAAACGATATCGTCAGCGTATTTCATAACTCCTCTTTTGTTGATTAACACAATCAAAGACTTCTAGAACGCTATCAAGTACAACGATGAAAAACAACGGCGAGAGTAAACATCTTTGTCTTACGCCAGAAGTATATAGAATCGAAATATACGCTGAGCTTGCCATTATGTAAAACTTTACATTTAGCGCCTACATATTGCTTACTGCTTCATATACATAAATCATAATTCAACAAATCAATTTAAGTAAGTTAAGTTAATAATTAATAAGAAAGAGGGAAAAGTGTTGTTCCAAAGCAAATTATAATTCAATTAAACCTCCATGCGCCAACAATCCAATTACTTTGATAAGAAAGTAACAATGAAATCGATAATAAAACTCGGTAACATATATTTTGAAATCTTAATGATCAAATATTTTGTTCTTTATATAGAGAAATTTTGAAAAAATTACTTGTGGGGTGACATTAAGATAACAATTTTATATTACTTTTATGATTTATTATTTTTTTTTTTAAGGTATGGTATAATAAATTTATTATAATAAAATGATTTTGTTTTTTTGTTGATTTATTTGTAATATAAATGGCATTGTAATATTTTACGAAAAATTTTTATATTAAATTTTAATAATATTTTTTTGTTATTTGTTTTATTTTTTTTCATGCATACATATATGAATGTATGTAATTTAAAAATTTATTGCATATATTATGTTTGCCTTTGAATTAAATAAGAACTATGGTAAAAAGAAATATCAAATGAGAATTTTGTTTGAGGTGTACTCTATATGATGAAATGATTTCAATTTAATTTTAATTTTAATTTTAATTATATATAAAAATTTTAATTATTTTAGTCGAAGCACTAGCCATGTTGTATATTTGTATGTATATATTGTTGTAAGAAATAAAATTTTTGTGCAACTAAATTAAGTTTAATTTTAGAGTATTTAGTAAAAAATGCAACAATATGATTTCTTTGTAATTGTTGTTGTTGTTGTTGTTGTTGTGTGCCATTATTTACTTGTTAATGGTTTATAATTTAAAGTAATTGTATATAAATACGTTGTTTTATTATTATATTTAATATTTGTTAGTAATTTGTTTCTTATTTTTACTATTTCAAGTTAAAAACGCGTTTGAGGCCTAAGATAAAGAAGACACTACTTACTAAGTGTAAATGAAAAAATTTTCATTTATCTATGCATTTAGTTTCTTTGTTTAATATTGAATTTTTTATATTTTTTATGATTGTAAGCTACAATTATTTTTATTATACTTTTTTTATTGGAGCATCTTTTAAACAAAACAATTTTGAAATTCTTCCCCAAACTTCAAAACTAGTCCTGTTTATTGATCCTTCTTTGTATGTTTTTATCATATGTATATAAAGGCTTTATCTATTTAGCAGGCAATTTTTAATAAATAAATAAGTAAATAAAAAATTCGTTGAATTTTAACTAAATCACAAAGTATGTACATATGTAGTTGTTTTTCCTGTTTCAATCATTATCATCTGGATTCTAATTTGAAGCTATAGACGACGTGTACAAATAATTGAATACTTCTAATATATATTTTTAAGATGTTATTATTTTAATTTTGTCACAGTTAAGCTTTCTTTCTTTGAGCTTTAAAAACAATTATACATACATATGTATGAATTAAAAAAAATCTGTAAATTTTTGAAAACATCTTCATTATTTTTAATATTTTTTGTTATTCATATTCTCCTTTAACCCTAGAAAGATAACGTACGTCTATCAGACGTAATTTAATTTAATTTTTAATTTTTTACTACATTTTTGTAGTCAATTATGAGAAAATGCTGTTATGCTCAGTACTCTTAGCCATTATCAGTAGCTTGTTGGTTTTATTTCAGACAAATGGCAAAACCATACGTCTTTGGGACTTATGGTTATCTTTCGTGTAATATTTTAAGTTTATTGTGTTCATATTATCCTTTTTAGTTTTTAGTTATGTTGCGAAAATTTATTTAAAAAACTTGGTATAATAATGGTATGTAAGCGAGAATTGGATGAGCAAATAGCTGTCTTGTTGGAGAGCTTTTTAGATGAATCAATTTTATCTAAACTGTAAGCGGACTAGAAAATAAAATAAATATTAAATGATCCCAGCGGCAAAAAGTGGCGTAAGGCCTTATTTAACAGCCACAAAGTCTGTATGTCCCATTGCAGACTAATTTCTTTTTTACACAGGTTGTCATTTCGGTCAAGGACTTGCACTCTCGCCTCTAGGTCCAGACCTGATAAAAGGTTTACTACGGAAGAACTTGTATAATCGATATAATTTTAATGCTGAACGATAATCTACGTGGCAATTATGTGGCAGGACCCAATATAACAGTTAATGAACAATTGTATCCTTTCGGTAATGGAACTGGTTTCACACAAAATATACCATAAAAACTCCCAAGTATGAAATAAAACTATGGTGGGTATGTGACTCCATCTCCTCTTATCAAATTAGAGACAAACTTACACTGGCCTGGCGGCATTCGCTGAACGAGAAAAACACTTTGGCGACAATTTCCTTACCAGTTACAATTTAGCGAAAATTTGATGGTAGACAGCAATTTATCGATGTTTGGTTAGGTACAGTGAATAAAAGACGTGTTTTTGTACCATCGCAGTTTGTTATTTACAACAAACGATAACAATGTAACAATGTTTCATGTTTTCTTACATCCCAAAGAAAAATAAATAATTTCTAGTTCTTTCTGCAACGCATTACACAAGCGAAGTTAAAGGTCCAAAAAGGCAGCCACTTACGATATTGGACTAAAACAAATATAAAGATGGCGTTGATAACATGGTTAAATCTTTGGCAAAATATTCTACGAAGCGATGAACGAATAGATTGCCTTTGGCGTTTTTCTACAATATCCTGGATGTGGCTGCGTTTGCAGCGTACATAATACACCGTAGGATATTCCTACACGATCTTAGAGAACAACTGGCTAAACCTAAAATATAAAAAAGCGCCTAGAATAACCATATTACAAAATTTTCTCTACCCGCAACGCCATTGAAGCCATAAATGGAAGTTTTTTAAGCGTTGAGGATGCTGCAGAATGTGTGATAGAAAGTAACAGCACCGGTACAGAATTAAAACCAACGTAGCTGCTTCATATGTACTAAACGTCGACCAAGAGGAATATCTTGCTTCCACGTTTAGAGATACAAAGTTTTCAAAATACAAAACATATCCGGGTATGCAGTTTTAATGTCTTTAACTTAAATTTTTGTTAAATTTTAAATTAAATTTAAAATTAAAAAATTAAAATTAATTTAAATTTAAATTAAAGTTAAATTTTTGTAATGCTTTGTTTTTGTAAATTGCTTTTGTTTTTTTAGCGTTTACGAATAATTTGTTGTTGTTGGTACATTTCATTAAAAAAAATTAAAGGAATTTTTCTTTTGTGCTCCCTTTTTAGAATTTTTTATTGTTTTAACAATTGTTATTGAATATTTTTTATTTGTTATTAATATTAAGATCACTAAATATGAACGAAATACAACTTATTATCTATCACCTTCTAAAAGAAGGCAGAGGAGAATGTCTATTAGATTTTTTAGAATGGAGATCGCAAGCCTGCTAGAAGACCTTCTTTGGAAGGCAGGTTAGAGAGAGAATTGAATCCTAAAAAAGGTGGTCAGAAGGCCATCAAAAAGGCCTGCAATGAGAAGGCCTTCCGATGTTTACCACTGGGATGAGGTACAAAGTGATGAAGAAGACGGAAATAGGTAAATTGACGAGGTTAGTGAAATATAATCCCATTCAAGGTATTACGACCTTTGACCGAATAATAGAAATTGACAAGGTACAGCATAATACATAATACATATTACAGCATAATAAAGTTCTCTCAAACTACTTTGAGAAGTAAAAGTAGGCACTGCTGCACTATTTCAGAGTGGTGGTAAGATTTCGGCAATAAATATATTATATACTTATATTGTATTTAAAATTAAGTTGTCGATACGGTCAAAAATGATTTAGATAACACTGAAACAAATGCAGTTTAAAAAAAAAAATATATTATCCTTCGAAAATTTAACGAATGTAAAAATGTTTTGTGCCAAATGCTAAACACCTGTATCTGGAAAAAATCAAGAACTAGTGTGCAACTCTTGCACATAATGTTACAGAATTAATTTTTTTTTTCATATTTAATAAAAAGGTGAACTTTTTTATTTATTTTTTTTCAATTACTGTACGAGTACATATCTTGTTTATTACTTTGTTGTAATTTTTGTTTGTTTTTCATTTCAAAATTTTTAATTTGTTGTTAGATTTTTATGCAGAAATATATTCATAAATATAACAGTTTCTCTAACCAATACTGTAATATAAGAAATATTCTTGTTGTATTGAATTGATCAAATAAATAATAATGATATTGATAATGATAATAATAATGAAATGCCTAAATGAATTTAAGTAAAAAGGTGGATTTTTCCTTTTTTACTTTTTTATATTTGTTCTTGAGTCCTTTGAAAAAGGCTGTCCATTTTATGTTAATTTTTTATATATATTAAATTGTTGCTTATTTCTTTTTATTATTGTTTTAGCTTACCAAGCTTTTAAGTTAATAAAGAAGATATGGTATTTATCAAATAATTGATCTGAATAACACAGATATAAATTTCTTATTTTTTTATGTCCTTAAAAGTATGCTAGAAATCATACGTCTTTTAAAAGTATCGTTATCTTTATCGTACAAAAAAAAGAAACGTTTTCTTTCTAGGGTTAAAAATATAAAAAGATAATAATTTATATAGTATAGATATAGAAGATGTGTTTGTATATTAACTTTCATGTGTATATAAGTCCTGACACAAATATTTGTATTGGTTTGCTTGATTGTATTGAAATAAATACATATAACCTTTGTTGGCATTGAATTTGAAATTTGAAGTTGTATAGATTTGTTTTTGGCTGCATAAAAACAGTTTATGTTATTAAATATTAATATTACTCGGTATTAAAAAAATGAATGAGAATTTTTTTAATTATTATATCAATTTTGTATTTCTAAGAAGTGCTGTCAGCACAACATCAGCATTAAAATTTTAAAATGAGAAAAGGGGAACATTTTTAAAATGCAACATACTACACTTGTAATAAGGCAATATACGTGTATATATATATGTATGTATAAAAGAAAATTATTTTAAAAAATAATGCAAAAGAAGTGAAAATAAAAAGTCAAAGAAAAATATGTGTGTCACTATGCTCCATTCAAACAGATAGATGTACATACATTATGCATTTTTTTTGTCTTTGTAATATAAACATATTTTAAATCATACATATGTAGTAATCTTTGTATATATACATATGTATGTGTTTATATTTCCCTAATCGGTATTATTTTGAATATTTATAAATAGTGTAGATTGTTTTTTTTTGTATTTCCCAATTTTCCTTTAGCTATTTGCAATTGCTAATTATTATTAAAAGTATCATTGTGTTTGTTAATAATACTTTTATAACAAAATATTAAAAATATTAATAATGTATATATATTATGTCTGTAAATGTGTAAAGTCGAATGTATGTAAATGTAAAAACTTCAATATAAGTAATTTTGAAAGGTTAACGCAGATATTCTTTTCATTAATAAATATAACAATTCATCAAATATTGATTGGAGACTTTTGTGTTGTTAGAGTATCATTATTATTATTATTATTATTGTTATATGATTATTATTCGTTTTTAATATTTAATTGTTTTATATTTATTTCATTACATTTAATGACGAAAATAAGAGTGAAAAGATAAACAAGGAAACGTTTGAAACGCATATTTTGATTTGAAAATATGGTCCCGAAGTTGTGTTTTATATATATTTTTTATTATTTTTTATGATTAGAATTTTCTTAGATTTTGTAATAAGTTATTCGAATAATGTGTGCATGTAGTATTTATGAAGGTGTACATATATGTATAAAAATAATATATATTCGCTAAAAATTAAAAATTTTTTTTGTTAAGCTTAAAATTTATTTTTAATGCAGGTTTTCGAGATTTTTTTAATTTTTATGTATGACTATTTTAATAAAAAAAATGTGCTGTCTTTCTAGGCTACTAATAGTATATATGTATGTATATTTTTTTCATTCTTAATTGTTTATATCTGCCTATATTATAAGCTAATAAGTATATGCATGTATGTGTGTAATGTTTAGCTATGTTTATAATTAAGTTACGTTATATGAACCGCTTTCATTAAGTTCTAAATTAGATTATTCGGTGCATTTTAAAGGTTTTTAGTTTAATTTGTTTTTTTTTTAATGAAGAAGTAGACTATGTTTGGCCTATTCTTATTTTATATATTTTTCTTTTCATTGATTAAAATAAATTGTATATATTTTATTTCTAAAATTATTAATTTAACTTAGATTACGATTGTTTTATTTCATTTTTTAAAATCAATTTTGTTGTTTTATTATATTATTTTCGTTAGCAAAATTGTATGTTAGTTTGAAACGCATTATTTAAAGAAAGAAATTTTTATTTAAAATAAATTATTTATAATTTTATTTTTTGCTGTGTTGTTTTTAATTTATCATTTGTTATTTTTGTTTTAATGAATTTGTTATGCAAGGTTTTTTTTTAAATTTTTATTAATAAACTAGCGTTTTGTATTTGTTGGTGTAATAAAGGCATTATTTTAAAATTGTATTTAAAAAGTTTTGAATTAAAATTAAAAAAATATTTTTAGTATCTTTATAATTTATGGTTTTGTTTTAATATAATTTTTAGTTAAATAGTAGCTAAAGTACTTAATATTCGTTCGAATATTTAATTATTTATTTTCTTGGTATTTTTATATTATTTCATTTTACTTATCTTTAGTTTTTCACTTTCAATGATCTCTTTAATTATTTTAAGACTGTGCATATTTGTTTTAACATTAAGTATTATAAAAAATGAATTATTTTATGTTGGTTATTTAGTGGGCTTTATTGAACGCATTCAATTTTTATTCTCCTTTTCGAGTATAAATTAACTTTAAATATTGTTTTTTATTTTTGCTATTGTTGTTTTTGCGGCTGTTGTGAATTTCTAATGTAATAAAAACTGTTTTTATATATATTTTTTTATATTTGTGTGTTGTGTTTCTTTATAATTTAAGTGTTAGATATTCTTTTATTTTTATTATATTTAGCAATTTTTTGGATTTATTTTTCTGGTTCAATAATTTCTACAGTTACTGTTTCTGCCACCGGATTTGATATAATATTGGTTTGTGTTAATAATTGTTGTTCCTGTTGTTGTTGCTGCTGTTGCTGTTGTTGTTGAGATTGTGTTACGGGTGGAGGAGGGGGATGATGGTGATGATGGGGCTGGTATGTTGAACCTTTTCTCTCAGGATGAGTATTATTCACCGCGACACCTGCTGGAGAAACAGAATTACTACGCGTTGATCTTAATGATGTGGCTGACGCATTACTACCATGTGAATTTGAACGAGATCCTGGAAACAAATAATTTTGTTTATAAAAAATGTTATAGTTTTCAAAATCTACATACTATGTACATATGTATTCTTTAATAAATTCATACATAATTATTTTATTTCACACAATATAACTACAAGAAACAAACATTTATTAAATTAAGAAACTATACGTTTATGTGCTTTGTGTGTTAGTTAAAGTTCAAAACATAATAAGAATAGTACATATTTATATACATACATATAGGAAAATTCTTTTGAAATAAAAATAAATGTTTAAAAAAATTACATATATGAAATGTAGTGGGCTTATATCAATCAGTAAATGGTATTATTTTATGTAAATGAGTACGTATTAGATGATTTATAAATGTGTAAGCACTTAAAAAATAAATTAACTTTAATTTTTATTATATAATAATAATGAAGACAAATGAAACAAAAATAATTGAAAATAATAATGGTGATGATTACACTGGTCTACAGCAAATAAAGCCTTTATATAAAACTATATGGAATATAATGATTTTGATGCGCTGAATTCAAATCCGTTTTCAGTTTTTTTTCCAACGGGCTCAAATTTTTGTATATGATAGTTATGCTAATATATTTCATCATAACTTGACGACGCCTTGACCGGTTTTAATCCACTATAACCAAATGCTTAGGAACAAAATTTCCTATATATCACATGAATAACATTTTTTTGCATTTTCAACAGTTTCATAGTTCATCATAACTTAGAAGCGAAAAAAAAATTTTTTCGTGCAAACTTAAAGCAATTTTTTTCAAAACGTAATAAGAAAATTTCTCAGAATGAAAATTTTACATGTTAAGCTCTTCAATTAAATTTTACATTTTAAGCATCTAAATGAAAAAAGTAAAATAATCTATAAAGGCAGGTACCTAACTTTAAAATTACAGAAAATTTTTTGTTTTTTGTAGACCAGTGTTATTGTAGCAATGTCAAGCTGTCGTATGACTTTGTATAATAAAGATAGAAAACTAATGATTTTTTTTTTTTTTTTTTTTTTTTTTTTTGTTTAAGTCAAACTCTTACAAGGAATTTGTATTGAATAAAGTGTATGTTTCTGTTCATAATAGTAATGTTGTTGTTTTTATCGAAATGTATTCAAGTTATATACATAGCTGACTAACCACTATTAGATAACTTACTAAATACAACGAGCTACTATGCTATTAAAACAATAGAAAAGATTTTTAATTACTATTCACTAAATACAAGTGGCCATTTAATTCAGTAAACAACTATTTGATTTACAATGAACAATTGTTGTTAATAAAAGTATTTTATTTTGTTAGTATCATAGATATGTAGGTGGCAACAGTTATTACAGTATTATTAGAGATATACATACGTAAATATGAATATGGTTGAGGTTGGGAAAAATTATGTTTGTGTTGGTTTATTACGTGTAACTGTGTGTGTTTTTAAATGAGTGTTAAACAAAGAGACAGACATAGAAATTGTTTAGAACTATAATACCGTTTAAATGTCTAAATGTTTACAAGCTGTTGACACCATACCTCGTTAAATGGTATCTAAACGGTAATATTATTGTTTTTTTTTTTAAACTTCTTCGTTAAAAGTGATGATATGTATAGATGCTTTCGTTTAATTTTAGTTTTAAAATTTATTTGATTTATTGATACTCGTTGGCGGTGGAGTCGTCAAATTTGTGCTGCAGGTAGTCGTAATACCAGCCACAGGTGTTTGGTTCGTATATGTTATAGTTGTGCTTGGAGCATTTGTCGATAATGGTGACACACTAGCACTGGTATATGGACCATGGATGGTCTGTGAGTTTGTGGTTGCATTCGCATGCGTGTGCGAGGCATGGTGTACATTGGCTGTATTATGGTGCTCAAGCAAACGTGAGCAGTTTGAGGCATCGCTAACGCGCGAGTCACTGGAACGTGTATTACTTTTTGAACGAGTCATACGCCCTGAAATGAATGAAAAGTAGTAATAAAAAGGCCCCATTTTAAGGCCATAGATGAATAAGATTCATCTTTTTTATATCTACATATGAAAATATATACATATGTATATATGTATCTACATTTAAAATAAATCTGTAATACCTATATTTTACTAACTCTTACTTTGTTTGTATGTAATCTCTCTACCTTTTTTACCCAAATAGTTATCACAATTTATCAAAATAATACTTCTTCAGCACTTAAATTGGAATCATTTTTGCGACATACAATATAAAATAGAAATAAAAATAAAATAAAAATGGTATACAAAACAAACAACGGTATTTTGTTGTCAAGCCTGCCAGTCAAAATGATTGAAGCGATTTGTTGAAATTAATCCATCAAGTATGGACACCGTTGCCACTTTGTCTATCAGCACAATATTATTCTCATACGCATACTCATGTATCTAATGTACATAAGTACATACAAAATATTTTTTATTTAAATAAATCAGGTTCGTATGTACGTATATATGTTACAAGTAGTTAAATACTTCATTCATCTTTTTTTATTAATATATGTATGTAGATAAAAAATAAATAACTGCTGATACAACATATCTGCTATTGAAGTCAACTATTTAGTAAATGTATGATAATGGTAAAAAATTTGATAAAATAAGTACTATTAGAACCATATAAACGGTACTAAAGAAATTTATTCGTATGAAATGAAAAAAAATATCTATCATTATGAAATTAAGAACAAATTCATAAAAGTAATGCAAAATGTAAAAAAAATTATATGTAAATTCAAATAAATTATTGTAAATATAGTAATGAAATTCTGTACTACAGTATTTCTCATTTCTTTTGTTCAATTGCACCTTTTTTTGAAAATAATGTTGGAATAGCTTTTTGTAAAAATTTTTACCTCCAAAAGAAAAATTTTGTTAATGTACGAGGGCGGATTGTCATTGAAGCTACCTAGCGCTAGATGGCAGCACAAACACAAAAACTTGTTCTTTCTTAGAAATTACGATCTGCCAAACGTCAGCTGTTAAAATTTTAGCCAAATTCATCGATTAGTTTATTTGTTGTAGTCGTTTGAAGTAAGCAACTTTTGTGTTTCTTGGAAAATGGAAAAAGTTAATTTTGTGTAGTGATTAAACACTATTATTTGAAAGGCAAAACGGCGAAAGAGACAAAAGAAAAGCTTGGTAAACATTACGGCGAATCTGCTCCGTCAGATTATATGGTAAAATATTGGATTACTGAATTTAAACGGGGCCAAACAAGCACTGCAACAATACCATCAACAGGAAGGCCAAAAAAGATGGTTACTGAAGAAAATATCAAGAAAATCCTCGATATCGCTATGAATGGCCGCTGGGTCAAAATACGTGAGATTGCTGAAATGGTAAACATATCATATGAACGTGTGTTCAACATTTTGCATGAACATTTGCATATGGAAAAGCTATCGGCAAGATGGGTGCCGCGTTCGCTCAGTGTTGAACAAAAACGAGTTCGACAGATCACTTCACAGCGTTGTTTGGACTTGATAAAGCATATTCCTGCTGATTTTTGGCGTAGATTAATAACTGTTGATGAAACGTGGGTCCACCACTACACACCTGAAACCAAAAATCAATCGAAGCAATGGGTAGAAGCTGGTGAAAGTGCTCCGAAGAAGGCGAAGACAGCGAAATCAGCTGGCAAGGTTATGGCCACTGTATTTTGGGATGCACATGGAATATTGCTCATAGATTATCTTGAAAAGGGATCCACAATCACAGGAGAGTATTATCGTGCATTATTAGATCAATTGGTTGATGCAATCAAGGAAAAACGACCACATTTAAACAGGAAAAAAGTGCTCTTTCTTCAAGACAACGCACCGGTTCACACAGCATTAGATACGATGCTAAGACTAAGAGAAATACACTACGAATTGGTTGATCATCCACCTTATAGTCCAGATTTAAGCCCCTAGTGACTTTTTCCTGTTTCCAAACTTGAAAAAGTGGCTCGCAGGAAAAAGATTCTTCTCAAACGAAGAAGTGATTACCGAAACTAATGCGTATTTTGAGGAGTTCCCAAAATCGTATTATTCAGATGGTATAAAAAGGTTGGAAACTCGTCTTACTAAGTGTATTGAGCTAAAAGGAGACTGTGTTGAGAAATGAATGGTTCTTGAAAAAAAAATTTTTTTTTCCTACTTAGGTAGCTTCAATATCAATCCACCCTCGTATATATAATTTTATAATACCATTTATATAATTAAGCAGAAAAAGATACTAATCTTGAACTCTTTATTGTTGATTATAAAATTAAGTAAAATGTATAATATTATATAACTTTAATAAATTGAATTGAATTTTTTAGAAAATTATTATTTTTAGTAATATTTTTATACTCATTTATTTAAAACATAAACCTTAGACATTTTAATGACATATGGTATATATATAATTTTGAAGATAATAATAATATATAACAGTCTACTGTTATATATTATGTAAATGCCGCTGTTTTTTTTTTCTTAAACTGTCTAATAAAGACATTATCTCTGGACAAACGACTTTTTCAATTTTCAAAATTGTTTTTATGTTAAATGAATTTAAGAACAAACATATCTATCTGAAACGTTCCAGTTAGAGCAAACTATTTTAACAGCTGTAAAAAATTAAAGAACCAAAAAAAGAAAAAACTAATAATATTGCTTAAACACTATTTCACATACTATCATACGAGTATTTTTAATAGAAAACTTTAAAATCAGAGCACTAATAACACAAAATTATTGTTTCCAAAAAAGGCGAATATTTTCAAAATATCCCATTGTAAGAATAGTAAATAAATTTAATTTCAGACCCATATAAAGAGGTACAAAACAAAAGTTATTTGTTTGATTATCAGGAAATATTTTAAAAACGAAATTAAGCAAATTCAGTCGAATACATTGAATAAATCATTGTTTTGCATTTACATATGTGTTTTAAATTGCAATATAATCATCGATCTTCGGCATGGATAAGATTCAGTAAAAAACACATAAATGAAAATAATTAACTTGTTTCGTTATGAACCTCCTCGTTATTTATGGTATACACAAGCATTATGTACAATTAAAAATATATTTTAGATTTTTTTCTTTTTGTAAAATACAGAGATCAGTGCAGTAGAGGTGCAGAAATACGAACCTGTCTTACCTAACGACGGATTGGGCGAATGTGGACGCAATGAAGCCATACTTGGTTGACGGGATGGTACTCTCACTGACATACGGGATCCTCTTCTCTCCTGTCCATGTAATAATTTACTTTCACGTAAAAGTGAAACGTTCATCAGGCGAGGATTTGGTGTATTAAAAATTGTTCGGTTTTCACGCCAACGAGCCCTAAAAATAAATTATATATTAGATAAACGTAACACATTTACACCATACATCATGTTATTTATTTTTTTTAATACATACTGACTAAACAATCGCAATACCACACATATAATGATGAACATTAATGCCATACCAATTAGAACACCAATCATCGCTGGATCAATATAAGTTTCGGGACCCTTTTTATCGCCACGTCCTTCAAAAAACAGAATTTAATATATATGTATGTTTGTATGTTTGTATGTACATATTTATAAAATACAGATAAAATATACAATTTTTCACCGTATGTGTTTAAAAACAATAAAATTATTATGTACATACATAATTTGTTTATTTGATTAATTTACGATGTCCGTGAGACACTTTACACTTTATGTCACGTCACTATAGTATTTTTGTTTTGTTTTAAAGTTTTCGTGTATTTAAAAAATGTTTTAAATGTTTTTAAGATTTACCTTTGCATTCAACTGTGCCATCTTTCAACCAAACGGGTGTCATGTCAAAGCGACATACACACCGTTGATCTCTACATTCAGTTTGAAAATATTTTACTTCACATTGTTCATTAAAAAAACATGATTCGTTTACGGCAGCCTCTGTGAATTAAGAAGAGCAATAAACAAAGAAATTAAAATTTATAGGACGATTACAGTA